>CM077096.1:109471015-109983515 GCA_039513925.1 Platanthera zijinensis | reverse complement strand
TCACACAACAAGCTCCACCACCAGCCGGCCTCCTCCATACAGCAGCTCCTCCTACTCCAGACACATGGCCACCTCCACCTCCATGCAGCTCACGGCCAGCACGTCAACAGCTCTACTACCTTCGCCCACTCCAAGTCAGCGATCCAAGCCCGATAACCTCTTCAAAGCTGCCGTTACATGTGATCCACGTCCAGCTGGCCGGCCTCCTCCATGAAACGCCTCTGCCTAGATGATCATGCCAGTCTCGCCTCAAAATAATGTAGCAGTTACAGCCATGTTCACTCCTATTAATTATCTCATTGGGAAGGAGGATTGAGACACACTCCATGGAAGGACAACCCAAGATAATTTTTTGAATATTCAGACAAGTTGAGAAAATTGGGAGAGAAATTTATTTTCTATTGTCATTTTAAGATTATTTCTTTTATGAAAAAATTTCATGTGAGGGTTAATTATTCCAATTAGATATTGTTTTCATTTTATTTCAGTTTGTTCAATTATAATCTTGTATGTCTCGAAATTTTGTCAACTTATAACTTTGCACTTTTTGTATCCTCGCAAGTTTATTACTCGTAATTTCCTTTTCGCCTAGCAATAAAATTTATTTTCACTTAAAATATTGTTATTTCCCTATTTTCAAATTTTGTCTCTTGTAATCATACAAATTTTAGCTCTTATCACTTTCTTTTCTACCATGTCGTGTTTTCATGTGAACGGTTCCTCCATCTCCATGAGCGGCTAATTCTCTATAGTACTCGATCGAGATGACACGATGATGAGATAATATTTTTATGATTTTAGAACTGTTTTTCTCTAATTGTTGAACGCCAACGATTTACCTTTGATCAATTTTTACTATGAGGCTATATCATTAATATATGGTTTTCATATTGTTTTCGCTCTTTAGTTAGCCGAGAGGCTCGTAAGACAAATCGATCACTCATAGGTAACAGGAGTAGAACGCAACTCTCGAAAGAGGACAACGTAACTCTTCCTGATTGGAGTAAGATACAATAGCGAGGTTCACTACCTAAAGCAAGTATTAGGCGATGTGATTTGATAACGAAAGTTTGGTCGATACACCTAAGCTTAATTGATCATAATCCTTGAAAGAGGGGTGTTCATGCTTTAGGAACCTCCACGGTCAAGCCCTCTTCAACAAGAGAATTGCATTTCTATTTTCGTCCCATTATTTCCTACTTTCGAGGTGACTCAAAGATCGGGCACTAATTTTAATACATCGTATTTATTCCGTTAACATTTCTAATATTTACTTTTCGCAACCCTAACTCAATTTTCTATTGATAAGATAATAACGATCTTTCAAAGTAGGATTACTCGATCACCCCGAGTCTAATACGACCTTATTTTCTTTGAACCTATACTACTCTCGATACGGTATACTTGTCATTGTCGTTTGCGGATATAGTTTTGCGCAATCAAGTTTTTGCAAAAACTTGATGAATATTTTCTATAGTTTTAAAAATAAATCCAAATTAAAATCCCAAATAGGCAAGTGTACCTATCGAAATGTAGTATTGGAAATGTCGTATTAGACTCGGGGCCTATTGAGTAATGCTACTCACGCAAATTAATATTATTTTATCTAATAATAATAAAGAATAGTTAAACTAAAAGAGAAGTTTCTATGGAATGTAAATTAACACTTGATTTAGAATCCCTTTGGATTAAAATAGACTTTCTTGAAATGATAAAAGTACATGCGTCTAATCACTTACTTCGATCGTGGAGGTTCCAGGAATACAAAAGCGTCTCTCTCGAGCTCATGCTTTTGACTAACCTTAGATGGATCGATTAAGACCCCTCGGCCAGTCGAAAGATCCAAGCTTGTTTTGAGCAGTGAACCCCACTATTGGATTTGACTCCAATCCGGCAGATTTATGTCGTCCTCTCTCGAGTAGTGCATGAACCTCCTTTTATCTTTGAGTAATCTACTCGTATACGCAACTTCTCGATCATTTAATATACGGATCTAGGATCGAAGAACATATCCGCGAAATATGAATTCGATACAAAATAAATCAAAGATAAATCGATAGCGAGTAAAAATAGAAAGCTTGACAATTTTTAGAAAAATAAAGAAAATTTATTTCATTCCAAAGTTCATCATGATCAAGTGCTAAATAAGGTTTAGTTATTTAACATGATTAAGTAACTTCAATAAAAGAAGGGAAAGTACAGGATTACAAAAGTGCTTGAATTGAAATAAAGCAAAGCAAAACTAATCTATGAAATTGAAATTACATAAAGAACTGAAATTGGCTAAGAATCTACTCCTAGATGCCTCCCTAGCTCCCCCAAGCTTCTTGCTCGATTCGGAATTTATAGGAATTTTTCTGGAAGGTCACACCCCTCGGTCACGCCCGTGACCTAGGGTGTGTAAGGCTCGGAAACCGCTGTCTTGAAAGCTCGGGAAAGTTGGAGAAAAACTACCACAATTCGCCATTCTGCTGGTCACGCCCCTAGGTCACGCCCGTGACCTAGGGCGTGTCTATACTGTTATTGGAAACGGCGGGAACTGGAAATGGCGGGAATTAAACTCTGGCTGTTGCGTGAAGTCACGCCCCTAGGTCACGCCCGTGACCTTAGGGCGTGTAAGCTGAAAACCGACTAGATATGAAACTGTCGACATTAAGCGCAGCACGCCTGGATGTCACATTTGTTGTCACGCCCGAGACCCAAAGGTCACGCCCGTGACAGGGGCGTGTAGGCCGAAAACGGTCTGGAACTGATTGCTGGTCACGCATGCTGGTCACGCCCGTGACCTATAGGTCATGCCCGTGACTTGGGCGTGTAACTTTAATCCAACGTGGAATGTAGTCTGGAGCTTTCTTTATGGGTCACGACCACCTGTCATGCCTGTGACCTGAGGGTCACGCCCGTGTCTGGGGCGTGTTCTTGAGATTTTTCCAGCTTTTCTCTATTTCATCTCCTGATCAGTTCTATAAGCTCCAATTTGCTATTATCAGCTCAGATTAACCTGTAATATAAAACAAAGGAATTAATATAAATATTAATAAAAAACTAAATAGAAACATAACTATTTATTAAATAAAAACTATATAAAAACTACTAAAAATAATGACTTATGAAATACCTCATACTTAATCTTTTGCTATTCTAGAGCAAAATTATGAGAAGTACTTATAAGAAATTAATATAATTTTTAATTAAACTAAAAATTTATTAAATCAAAAGAAAGTTAAAAGAAAATTTTACTGATTTAAAATTAAGTCCTAAAATATGAAATTAAAATGCGAAGAGACAAATATATTTAGCAAAATTTTCTCATATAAATTAATAAAAATTCAAAATTGAGTAGTTAGCAAACAAATTTAGATTTAGAAATATTAACACTTTTTTAACTAAAAAGAAACTTAAAGGAAAATTTAAACTACTACTTATGCTCTCTTAGATTTTTAATTTAATTCTAAAGCAATTATATTGGGTATTGGGATTTGGAAAAAAGAAAATTGAAGAGATTTTGGATCGGAGGTGATGAATTTTATCCTCTTACCCCACACAAATTTTTTATCTTTTAGATATTTGCATAGGTTTACCAAGAAAATGATGAATTTTATTCTCTCATTTTCCATGGCATATGAACAAATTTTTTTTTCTCTCTTCAAATAAGAATAAAACAGATTAGGAGTAATGAATTTTATCCTCTTACTCCTTTTAATTTTTTTTGGTTGCATATATGTACCAAAAAATACTTGATTCCCACGACATTTGATCTAACAAAATAAAAATAAAAATTGCATATGTGTACCAAGGGATAATGAAATTTATCCTCTTATTCTCAAGACATATGATCTAATAAGAAAAATTAAAAACAAGGAAAGGCTAGCAAAATTTTTAGAGTAAATTAAAATAATTAAAGAGCAACTATAGTAAATTAATTTTTCTTAAGAATCTCAAAGTATAAGTGATTATAATTAGAATCTAGAAATTATTAAACTAAACACTATAAAATTGAAACTAATTAGAATTAAGAGAAGAATAAGTAAATAAGGTTCTCTGAACAAAGTTAATTCATAAATTTATTTCTCAAAATTAAATCACTAAAAATTAAATCTAACTAACAATGATAAAATAAAAGATTAGAAAATCAAAAATTATAAAAATTCTTATAAACTAAAAAGAATTTGATGAAAATCACAAAAATTTAAGTTGCGGTTTATTATATATATTTTTTAAAATTAAAATCCTAAAAAAAATTATTCTTGGACTTCCCAAGGACTACCCAGTGACGGGTTCGCAAGGTACTAGGCGGTTTTGTGGGATGAAAGCCCAACACGGCCCTTTCCAAGAGATTAATTTTCGGTTTTCTATAATTTTTTTTATTTTTGATAATAAAAAGAAAACAAAATCTTTTTAATTTTTAAAGTTTTTTTCATTTTTTTGGATTTCTAAATAAAAACAATAAATAAGAATCCATCCCATACTTAAAAATAAACATTGTCCTCAATGTTTATAAGTCATGTAGGAGGGGTAAACAAAAAGATCTAAATTAAAAAATTTTAGAAAATAAAAAAAACAAGAAATTAAGGATAAACAATGAGTGTCTTCCAAGAGCGCTTTTCTTTTTTCCGTCTTTAAGCTAGACAGTGTTGGTTAGGAAAAAGGGAAATAAAAATTTTATGTGTAAGCGCAACTCCCTTAATTCCTGCTTAGCTGAATACGCCAAAGTTGGTCGCCCGGGTACTCCTCCGCTAATTATTTGATTTTCCTTCTTGCAGTTGTCTTGAAAATATAATTTCAAATCACCTTTCCATACCTGAGGTGATTTGAAATTTTTGTAGAGGAGCGGCAAAAGGATCGTGGAAGAAGTTTAATTGCAATGGCTCCTCTCCTTCCTGAAACTCGTTAGTTAAAGAGAAATCAAAAAGAAGCGCTTCAGAAAAATCTTCGCAATGAGGAGGTTCTTGCGAAGCTATTTGATTAGGTATGGGTTGTTTATTTTCTAAAATTAATTTGTCATCCGAAAATTTATTTAAAATAAAATCATCGGACGCATCATGTTCATAAATTTTCGCTCCTAAAAAGTCATAAATTGTGCATGGAGATTCATTAATAGGAGAAAAATTGGGAGTAGTAGGAGGAGAAACATGTTCTTCTTCTACTCCTCCCAGCACATCCATACACCTAACAAGCTCTTGAAATAAAAGTTTTTTTTCTTCGGTAGAAACAACTATGGGGATACATGAACAGTCATGTTCCTCATTAGCGACATTATTCGAAGAAGGAGAAAAATCACTAAGAGTAAGAAAATTCTCATCCAAATTTTGGAGTGAAGAATCAAATTGAAATTGAGAAGATTCCCCAAAATTAAGAGAGAAAGCTTGCGGCGTGGAACAAAAATTCGGATCCAAATAATTATTCTGATAACTCGGGAAACCGTCCAGGTGATTGTGCGGCCAAGAGAAGTTTACATCCGAATTGGAAGAATAATTATTTACATCAAAATAATTATTCGCTTACAATTTGAAAAATTATTTTTATGAACATTAGAAAAATTATTTTCATAAAAATTTGAACTAGAATTATCATTAAAGTGAGAAGAATTATTATCATAATTAGTATCAAAATTATTTTCATAAGAAAAGTTTTTATAATAATTATAATGATAATAATACTCACTTTAATGAGAACCACCACAATAATAACAAAAACTTTGGCGCTTTTTTGCGGCTTCCAAAATATTTATTTGATTTTGAAGCTTGGCAAGTTTGGCGGCCAATTTAGATAATATTTTTTTTAATAAAAGAAAATAAACACAACCATTGCCTAATAGAAAAGAATTTAAAAAGAAAAAGAAAAGAGAATTGAGGTAGAGATAGGGCTGATATCGAGTCGAGTTCGAGCGATTTTGGCTCGGCTTGAAATCGAAAATTTCGATTCGAACTCGGCTCGAAATCGACTCGAAATCGAATTTGATTTCGAGTCGAGTCGGCTCGACTCGAAATGGCTCGATTCCGAGCCGGCTCGAAATCGAATCGAGCCGGCTCGAAATCGAATCGAGTCGGCTCGAAATCGAATAGAGTCGGCTCAAAATTGAATCGAGTCGGCTCGAAATCGAATCGAGTCGACTCGAAATGTAGCAATATTTTGTTTTATTCCTAGTTTGCGCGAAATAAAATTGGGCAGCCTATAAATTTAGCAAATGAAACACTTAAAGCCTTCATTCTTTTTATTTATATTTAAATTTTGTTATTTTTAATCTTAAAATAAGAATATATTAATAAATACATATATTTTTTAATTAATTCGAGTTGATTCGAATCATATTTCGAGCGATTCAGGGCTGGCTCGAAATCGACTCGAAATCAGATTCGAGTCAAATTGAATCGACTCAAATTGAGTCGAATCAATTTTAACCGATTCCGATTCTGCTCAATTTTCAAACGATTTTCGAGCGATTTTCGAGTTTCGAATAATATACTCAGCCCTAGGTAGAGAAGAAGAATGATAAAACTAATAAAATTTGCGCTTTCAAAATATCAACAAAATAATTCCCTGACAACGACGCAAAAACTTAACTGCGCAAAACTATATCCGCAAATGACAACGACAAGTATACCGCGTATCGAGAGTAGAATAGGTTCAAAGAAAACAAGGTTGTATTAGACTCGGGGTGATCGAGTAATCCTACTTTGAAAGATCGTTATTATCTTATCAATAGAAAATTGAGTTATGGTTGCGAAAAGTAAAAACTAGAAATGTTATTGAAATTAAAACGATGTATTAAAATTAGTGCCCGATCTTTGAATCACCTCGGAAAAAGGAAATAATGGGATGAAAATAGAAATGAAATTTTCTTGTTGAAGAGGCATTGACCGTGGAGGTTCCTGAAGCATGAACACCCCTCTTTCGAGGATTAGGATCAACTAAGCTTAGGTGTATCGACCGAACTTTCGTTCTCAAATCGCATCGCCTAAGACTTGCTTTAGGTAGTGAACCTCGCTCTTGGATCTTACACCAATCCGGAAGATTTACGTTGTCCTTTTTCGAGAGTTGCGTTCTACTCCTTTTACCTAAGAGTGATCGATTCGTCTTACGAGCCTCTCGGCTAACTAAAGAGCGAAAATAACATGAAAACCATATATTAACGATATAGCCTATAGTAAAAATTGATCAAAGGTAAATCGTTGACGTTCAACAATTAGAGAAAAATAATTCTAAAATCATAAAAGTATTATCTCATCCTCGGGTCATCTCGATCAAGCACTATAGGGAATTAGCCGCTCATGGAGATGAAGGAATCGTTCACATGAAAACACGACATGGTAGAAAAGAAAGTGATAAGAGCTAAAATTTGTATGATTACAAGAGACAAATTTTGAAAATAGGGAAATAACAATATTTGAAGAGAAAATAAATTTTATTGATAGGCGAAAAGAAAATTACGAGTAATAAACTTGCGAGGATACAAAAAGTGCAAAGTTATAAGTTGATAAAATTTCGAGACATACAAGATTATAATTGAACAAACTAAAATAAAATGAAAACAACATTAAAAGTAATTATCTAAATGGAATAATTACCCCTCGCATGAAATTTATTCATAAAAGAAATAATCTTAAAATGACAATACCAAATAAATTTCTCTCCCATGAACGATTTTCTCAACTTGTCTGAATATCCAAAAAATAATCTTGGGTTGTCCTTCCTTGGAGTGTGTCTCAATCCTCCTTCCTAATGAGATAATTTATAGGAGTGAACATGGCTGTAACTGCTGCATTATTTTGAGGCGAGACTGGCGGGATCATTTAGGCAGAGGTGTTTCATGGAGGAGGCCGGCCAATTGGACGTGGATCACATGTAACAGTAGCTTTGAAGAGGTTATCGGGCTTGGATCGCTGATGTGGAGTGGGCAAAGGTGGCAGAGCTGTTGACATGTTGGCTGTGAGTTGCATGGAGGTGTAGGTGGCCATGTGTCAGGAGTAGGAGGAGTTGTTGGCCGGGCACGGCGATGGCACTACTGTATGGAGGAGGCCGGCTGGTGGTGGGGCTTTTTGTATGGAGCTGCTGGATTGGCCGGAGGTGGGGGCACAGAGCCACCGGACATCGCTCGGGCAGCTGTATGCATGGTGATGGCGGTGGAGGTGTTGTCCGGAGTGAGGTGACCGACCTTGCTTGCATGTGAAGCTGTTGTTTGAAGTGGACGATCTTGGTGAAGGTGGTGGCCGAGCTTGTATGAAGGCGTGGTGGCCGAGCTACTGGAGTTGAGGTGGAGAAGCTCGAGGGAGGTTGCCGGGTTTGAGCTGCTGAAGTTGCCGAGATTTTGATTCATATATATATATATATATATATATATATATATATATATATATATATATATATATATATATATATATATATATATATATATATATATATATATATATATATATATATATATATATATATATATATATATATATATATATATATATGCGCATACATATGTATACATTAATATATTTGTATACATATATATAATGCATGGTAGCCTGCATTTATGGTCGGAGGAGCTCGGGTTGGTTGCAAAATCACCATGTGAAGGTGGTCGACAGGGCTCCAATCTGACAAACTTGACTTGTACACGTGACAGCGGGACATGTCTTAGAAACCCCCCTAGGCCTGCCGTAATCCTGCAAAATGCAAATATATATAAGTTTATGGTATAAAATATTATTTTTACGAAAATGTATAAAAATAACGAATGAATGCAATAATTTATTAAAATATCAAGTAACAAAATTGGCTAAAATGATGACTAAATTACTAGTCATCAACTGTCATTGCAGGACAGCCACTTAGAGTTCAGTACCCGACCGTGGGTCAAGGTGTTCCAGTTCCTCCTGCTCCTCTGGTGCCCCCAACTGTGCTGCCACCAGAGATGAACTTCATCTCGCATTTCCAGCGACTGGGACCCCCTACTTATGATGGTAGGGCAGAATTCATGGCTTTGTATGACTGGATCGTAGCCATCGAGGACATGTTCTCTTACTCCAGAGTTTCAGCGGACCAGAGAGTAATGGTCGCTGCCTACCAGCTCAAAGGTTTGGCAAAGAGTTGGTGGCTAAGGGAGAAGGAAAATTTGAAGGACGGTTGTTCCTCGGTTGCCTTCAAGGAGCTTTTGCTGAAGAAGTTTCTACCATCGGTCGAGCGAGACTGTTTTTTAAATGATTTCCCGCACTTAAAGCAGAGGCTGCTCACGGTGAGTCAGTATGAGGTGGAGTTTAGCAAGCTGAGCCGGTTTGCCCCGGATTTAGAAGTTTCTGAAGCCAGTAGATTCAAGCGTTTTCTGGGTGGTCTGAAGAGTGACATCCAGCAGTTGGCAAGTGCTTATAGATTGGAGAGTTATGTTGAGGCAGTCGAAGCAGCTCTTAAGGTTGAGGCAATCGACAATGCCAAGAATCGAGGACAATAAATGAGAAAGGATAAGAGGAAGAATGGTAAGAGTAAGAGTTCATAGGAATCCGATGCTGCTTCAAGGAAGAGGAGCAAAGAGTTATGCAATTTCTGTGGCTGGCCAGGCCACCCGTTTGAGAAATGTTTCAAGAGGATAGGAGCTCAGAGGAAGGAGCAGGTCCATGCGATCCAGGGTGCTCCAAAGGGAGAATTGGTTTGTACTTCGTGCAAACGGAAGGGGCATGATGCTTCCCACTGTTGGGATAAGGTCACGTCAAATCAAAGTGCCCGCAGTCTTAGCATATGCTGCAACCAGTTCTGCTTCGGGCCTTTCCACCACCACAGCTTGTAGACAAAGGGAAGGGAAAGCTGAACGTTCTGTCTCTGGAGGAAGCCCAGACTTCTACCTAAGTGATTTCAGGTTAGTTCCTAACCTAGTTTTATTTTTTCAGCTCATAGTTGTAGTTTCGATGTTGTTCGATTAGTTATGTAAGTTTTTTATAGGTAAATTTAAGGTAATGAACCGCTGGGTGCGTGTCCTTTTTGATTCCGGTGCTATCCACTCGTTTGTGGCTAAGGCTTTCATAGAGCGTCATCGTTTGGCTCTCAATCGGGTTGGTGGCACGTTTTGTGTCAAGTTTCCTTCTAGTGAATTTGTTATATCGGACCAAGGTATTCAGTGTTACCCGATTCTGTTAGGCAATTTTCTAGCAGTTGCTTATTTGAAGGTGATAGACTTGGAAGATTTTGATGTGATCTTGGGCATGGACTGGTTGTTCAAATATGATGTTGTTATCCAGAGCAAGGTTAAGCGCTTGGACTTCAAGATGGACAACGGTCAACCTAGGAGTGTTTATGAATATCCACGCCAAGTTTATCTAATTATTTCTGTGGTATGTGCTCGGAAGCTTTTAGATTCCGGATGTTTTGCTTGTTTGGTTTCAGTTTTGGAAACCGTTGTTAGCTTACCGCGTGTAGAGAAGATTCCGGTGGTGCGTGAGTTTCCAGATGTTTTTCCAGCTAATCTTCCTGGTCTTCTGCCTGATAGGGACGTGGAGTTTGTCATAGATCTGGAGTCGGGTACCCGTCCTATTGCTAAGGCATCGTAGCGTATGGCCCCGCATGAGTTGGAGGAGTTTCATACTCAGTTGGATGAGTTGCTCCTAAATGGTTTTATTAGGCCGAGTTCTTCACCTTGGGGTGCTCCCGTCTTGTTTGTAAAGAAAAAGGATGGATCAATGAGGCTGTGTATTGATTATAGAGAGCTGAATAAAGTCACCATTAAGAACATATATCCTTTACCGAGAATAGATGATTTGTTTGATCAACTACGTGGTAGCACAGTATTTTCAAAGATTGACCTTCGTTCGGGCTACCACCAGTTAAGGATTTGTGAGACGGATATCCCACAGACTGCTTTCCGTTTCAGGCATGGACATTTTGAGTTTTTTGTAATGTCCTTTGGTTTGACCAATGCTCCCTCTGCCTTTATGGATATGATAAACCGCGTGTTCAAGGATTTTCTGGACCGTTTCGTGATCGTGTTTATAGATGACGTTTTGGTGTATTCCCGCAGTACTGATGAGTATGCCCAGCACTTACGTTTAGTTTTGTCTACCTTGAGGGACCATAAGATATTTGTTAAGCTGAGCAAGTGTGAATTTTGGTTGCCTCAGGTTTCATTCTTGGGTCATGTGGTAAATAAAGATGGAATTTCAGTTGACCCTAAGAAGATAACTGCTATTATGGATTGTAATAGGCCAACCACACCTAAGGAGATAAGGAGCTTCCTAGGGTTGTCTAGCTATTATAGAAGGTTTGTAGAGGGTTTCTCTGCGTTGTCTGCGCCACTGACTAAACTGACGCGGAAGATTACAGCTTTTGTCTGGAGTGATAAGTGCGAGGAAGCTTTCCTGGAATTAAAGAAGAGATTATGCACTACTCCAGTTTTGTCTCTACCTATTGAAGGGTTAGAATATGTTGTGTATGTGGATGCGTTGCATGTTGGACTTGGTTGTGTGCTGATGCAAGAAGGAAAGGTAATTGCGTACGGGTATAGACAGTTAAAGATTAATGAAAGGAATTACCCTACGCATGATTTGGAATTTGCGGCAGTTATTTATGCGTTAAAGTTATGGAGGCACATGTTGTATGACGCATTATGCAAGATTTACACAGATCACAAGAGTTTGAAATACGTTTTTGTAGAAAATTTACAAAAGAGGTAAATAAACTGCAAACTTTTATTGCTCAAAAAGATAAAGATTACAAAGGTATGCCACCTTATTTATAGAAACTGGGGGAGGAGAGAGAGATTTAGAACAAGCGATATGTGACTAAATACAAGTCGTGTGGGTTATGCGGTTTGACATGACCAAACCGCCAACTATACAAGAAATAAAACAACTCACTACAAAGCCGCAATTTCCCAGAGTCAGCCTCTTGAACTGACCGCCTGCTGCAAGTTGTCGGACTACAACCACGATCAGATCTCCGCGGCTTCAAGAATACCGCTACACATTGTCAGACAGCTATAGCTTCAAGCATAACGATGTGGCTTCTCTTCTCTAGACCACTGCAGCTTCAAGCAGACTGCTGCAGCTTCTCTTCGCCAGACCACCAGACCAGACCGTAAGACTACTGGAATAACTAGACCGCTGCGGTTAGAAACCAGGCCGCCCGAACACTCCAAACTTTAACAGTTTTCACTCAAATGGAGTTGAATCTGCGCTAGAGAAGATGTTTAGAGTACGTTGCTGATTATGATGTTGAGATCCAGTACCATCCAGACAAAGCCAATGTTGTAGCTGATGCCTTGAGTAGGAAGACAGCTAAGATTTTTAACCTTTTTGTGGATTCTCTAGTAGAAGAATTTCTCTTGATGGGCATTTTTGTTGGGAGTTGTAACTCGTCTAATAGTTTGTAGATAGCTGAGCCTTCCTGGATTGCACTCGCAAGACTGCATCAGATGGAAGATCCTGATTTGTTGCACCTATACAAGAGTACTGAGAAAGGGGAGTTGTCAGATTTTTCGATTGATGACACGGGTACCTTAAAGTACCGCGAAAGATTTTGTATCCCCGATATGGAAGGTATTCGAGTTAATTTATGCAGTGAGGCTCATTATTCCAGTGTTGCCTACCACCCAAGTTCAACTAAGATGTACCAAGATTTGAAGCAGATCATCTGGTGGTTCGGAATGAAAGGTGATATAGCTAAGTTCGTTTCAGAATGTTTTATGTGCAAGCGATTAAAGGCCGATCATGGAAGGCCTGGTGACAAGTTAACGCCCTTAGAAATTCCGAGTTGGAAGTAGGAGAGTATCTCAATGGATTTCATTACTGGTTTACCGAGATCTCCCCGAGGACATGATTCAATCTGGGTTATTGTTGATAGACTAACGAAGTGTGCTCACTTCGTGCCTTTTAAGATTGATTATCCAATGAATAAGATAGCTGAGCTATATTTAGATGAAATCATTAGATTACATGGAGTGCCAGTTATTATTGTACTAGATCGAGACTCCAGGTTTACATCTCGCTTTTAGAAGAGTTTACAAGAAGGTTTGGGTACCGATTTGTGGTATTCCACAGCATATCATCCACAGACAAACGGACAAACGGAAAGAGTGAATCAGATCGTGGAGGATATGATCAGATGTTATATTTTGGACCATGGAGGAGCGTGGGATGAGCGACTCAAATTGATGGAGTTTGCATACAATAATAGTTATCAAGAAAGTTTGCAGATGGCCCCATTTGAGGCCTTGTATGGGAGGCGATGCAGAACTCCCTTATTTTGGGCTGAAGTCGGTGAGAGACCGTTGCTGGGTCCCAAAGCGTTAGAAGAAATGGATATTTTTGTGAAGCTTATTCGAGAAAAGCTTTGGATAGCGCAGAAACGATATGAGAAGAACGTCAATCGGCGTAGGTCTGATTTAGAGTTTGTTGAAGGGGACTTGGTGTTTTTCAAAGTTTCCCCGATGTCTGGAGTTAAAAGGTTTGGTAAATCATAAGTTGAACCCGAGGTATGTGGGACCTTTAAGGTTGATGATCGTATTGGTGCATCAGCTTATAGGCTAGATTTGCCCGCAAATTTTCCTGGTGTGCACGATGTGTTTCACGTGAGCCAGTTGTGGAAATGTGTGCTCAGCGACCGACAAATTCTTGATTTTATGCCCTAGTTAGAGCCTAATCTTTCATATGTTAAGAAGTCTATCCGCATTCTGGATACTCAAGACCGAGTGTTGTGGAGGAAAACCATATCAATGGCTAAAGTATTGTGGCGAAACCAAGACGTGGAAATCGCCACTTAAGAGTTGGAGTCAGCTATGAGGGAGGCTCATCCTCATCTGTTCTCCTAGTTTCTTACGATATGTATTTTCTGCTTCTATAATCTTTGATTATATTCATTTTTGTGGAATCTTTTGGTGCATAAAGTTTCGGGACGAAACTTCTTTTTAGGGGGAATGACTGTAACGCCCCTGATTTTTCGATGTTTAGTTAATTCTTTTATTTGACGTATTTATGATGGCAGGGCATTAATTTAACGCATGATTGACATGTATCGTTGTTAGAGCGTGGGTTTTAGCTCTTGGGTTTTCTGTTTGTGGCTGGGGTTTAGCCTGCTTGCAAGATTTCCTAGCGAGCCGGGTCTGTTTTGGTGACTCGGTGGAGCCTCTTGGGAATGCTTGTGTTTTGGCTTTGGGAGGTGTTTACTTGAGATTGGTTAGCTGGATTTCGATTTCAAGTTCTTCTTTGGATTCGTAGCGTCGGTTCTTAGCTACGGTGCAATTTTCATAGAATTCCGGGTATGTTTGGTTTTCGGGTCGTTTTGACGTCTTATTTAATTATTTATGACATTCTATTATAATAATCGTATAAAGAAGTCTAAATAGAAACTCATCGCATCAAAACCATATTCATTGTCTCCCTCGTGAAACCATCAGCCTGTTGTGAAAGAACGAGAGCGGCAGACATTCCTAAGCCTTCGGCCGCCGATTTATGGAGCTTTGGTGCTCGATTTCATCTTTGGAGAGTGGATCTGGGTAGATCTCGCCTAGATCTACGTTTCTACGGTAAGCTTTACCAGTTTCTTGGATTTTTAGAGGTCTAGGTATGTGGTTTTTACCCTATTTTTCTCTCAAAAGTTTTAGGTTTTGTTTCTTAAGTGTTCTTGCGGCCAGATCTGTGAGGTGGGGCGTTGCTTTGCCAAATTTCTGGAGATTTGAGGCAAGTGGTGATTTTACCCTTGCTTGTTCTTTCTTTCTTTTTTGTTTCCTTGATCTGTATATGGAATGATTTCCTATAGGATTTCCAAACTTACAGAAATCGGTTGGATTAGGGTAGGATTTCCCCCATGTAAAAAATGATTTTCTGTAGATCTTGAGGCAAGTGGTGCCTACACCCTTGCTAAGCTTTTTGCCCTTCGGTTTTCTGTTCTAGTAGGCCAGATGAGTCTTATCATGACAGTAATAACATCTCTGGTATAGGTTAGAGATAGTTAGAAATTGTTAGTATAGTACTTTTGGGATGATAATCCCTCTGGCAGGTTTCTGTCTAAAAGCTTTGAGTGGAGCTGAGTGTATATAACCTAAAGCTTTAAGTGTACTCTTAGTGTAAAAGTTCAATTTTTAGCCTAAGTGTAAAAGCGTTGAGTGTGTTGAATTCACTCAATGCCTTACTGAGTAGTCTGAGAAGCTAAGTTAAAAGCATTGAGTGAGTGGAACTCACTCAACGCAGCGTTGAGTGAGCTTAACACACTCAACGTCATTATGTAAAATTCTAGAAGCTAAGTCTAAAAGCGTTGACAGCGTTTAGTGAGCTTAACTCACTCAATGTCGTCACTTTGATAGGCAGCGTCGATAGCGTTGAGTGAGCTGAAATCACTCAATGCCGCCTCTTAAATCTGTTTAAGCAAGTGTAAAAGCGTTGACAACATATAGTGAGCTGAACTCACTCAACACCATCGCTTAGTTAGAAAAGCGTTGGCAGCGTCGAGTGAGCTTAACTCACTCAATGTCATCGTTTTAACTCTGCAAGCTAAGTGTTAAAGCGTTGATGTCGTCATCTGATTTTGGCAGCTAAGTGGTAAAGCATTGAGTGAGCTGAACTCACTCAACGTCATTGCCTGTTCTTGCTGCTGTATTTTAGTGTTGTTTGTGTTGAGTTATGGCATCGAGTGCATTGATTGCACTCAATACGGCATTGACTGTACTCGACACGGCGTCGAGTGTACTCGATGCGGCGTCGAGTGTACTCGGCGCTTTTCCCTTAGACTCGTGTCAAGTAATGTGATTTACACATTAATCGAATATTTTGCCTTTTTTAAAAAAAATTTCACCTATTTGTCGTTTATCTCTAAAGGCTTAGTTTTACCAAGTTAGAATCGTCGGGTTTCTGCTGAATTTGTCGAGTTTGGGTTTTACGGGTATTTGGGATATGAGGTTTGGCTTGGTTTAGTTGGCTTAGTTTCATGAATCATTACACTCAGGCATGTTTGGGTCTTGTTTTTTTGGGCTGTTGGGTTCTGTTGGACTAGATGGCCACCACCGCAGTCCCATTTTTGAGACGTTTGGTTCTGTTATTTCCGATTTGACCAGTTGGTCCCGACTCAGATCCGGTTGCGTTATGGTGTTAATAATTCACGTGTGTATTGAGCCTTTGTCTTATTTTTATTTCCTATGGATTAAACTTATGCTATTTCTGCCTATTCTCACAGATGTTCTCCGAGTATGACTCCGTTCGCACTTGGTGCAAATTTCATTACCTTTTAACTTTATAAGTTAACTCTTTCGTTCTTATTCTCTAGTTAGTTTCTGTGTTTTTGACAGCTATTCAGGTTTGGATTAGTAATCTTACTATTCCCTTATTTACTGACAGTTTTGTTTGTCACTTGTATTTTTCTTACTGAGGTGTTCTTTCTTTGAATACCTCAGGTTCAGGACAGTAGTCGGTTGAACGACTAGGTTTGGTGTTTGCTAGTGGACTGTAGTGTTCCAGAGTTTCCTCTACCTTAAGAGGTAGTTATTTGTGGTTTTCTTGTTAGTACAGACACATATACTGACCAGTGGGTTCGTGTCAGTTTGTTGACGCCTATTGGAGGTGTTCTTTTGAATTGCTGAATACTTTATTAAGCTGCAAGTTTTACCTTTTGTGGTTGTTTTTACTTGATCTCTGAGAATGTTTTATGCTAGGTTGCAAGTTAGATATTTTCACTTATAAAAGCATAACTACTAGTACTTCATACATCTCATGTTTTTAAAACTAAAATACTATTTTCTAGCTAACGTAAAGACTATTTTCATATTTATAATAAATCTAGAGTCTTGCATACCATGAGTTGTCCTTTGGGGATGTTTATACTCATGTGGGGTATTAATCAACATAACCAAAGTATTTTTCGTAGCGTATAACTATACTTTTACTCGTGGACTATTTGATCCACTATGCTGAGGGATACGACCATCTAATTTAAACTGGTTTTTACTTAAGAACTTGTGGATTTCATATAAACTATAGAGTTTGGAGTTTTGCCTGAGCGCCTGCATTTATCCCCTGCACGGCGTGGCATCACGACACGTATTTTCTCTTACTCTGATATAACTTTAATGTTGAGAAAATGCGGGTTGTGACATTGTAACGCCCCCGATTTTTTCTGCGTTTATTTTTATTCTCGTTGGCGTTACGATGACGCATTTTCGTGGCTTGTGCCATTTGTGGAGTGTGGTTTAGCTCCTTAGAACTGAGTGCCCTATTCTGTAGCCTGTTGGCAAGATCTCCCTAGCAAGCCGAGTCATTTTGGGTGACCCGGTGTGGCCTCTCGGGGGGATGTTTGTGTTTGGCTTTATTTGGGTATAACTCGAGTTCTGTTCGTCGAAAATTAATTTTGACTTCGTCGTTGTGTTTGTAGCATGGGTATTTAGCTACGGTGCGAATTTCGTCGAATTCCGAGGTAGTTCGGTTTTCGCATCATTTTGGTGCTTTATGTAATTTTGTAATAAAATATATTATGATATATTAATATATATATATATATATATATATATATAGGATAGAATAAAACCCACACCATCATCTTCTCCAAATCAAACCGCCGCCCCTGTACGAGAGAAACGGATAAACCGCCGAGCCCTTGCCTTCCACCGCCGATTCCCGGAGCGTTTGTGGACGGAATTCGATTCCGAGAGTGGATTCGGATTTCTCTCGTCAAGACCTTCATTCCTACGGTAAGATTTCCAAGTTTCGTGGTCTTGCTTGTGGTTTTGAATTTCGGGTTTTGACTTGTTTCTCACCGGTAATGTCCAGATTTTTGGCCTTGTGCTTCGTTGCCGGATTCGTGCGTGAAGAGGAGGGAAAACCGACCAAGCTTCGCCGGAAATCGAGGCAAGTGGTGTTCTCGCCCTTGCCAAGTTGTTTTTTTTTTCTTTCGATTCATGCATCCTACTTGTTTCTACCATTTCTGTCGCTGGTTTCCGTTTCGAACGATTTGGCATAGTTGTGTGGTGTGGGGGACGAGTAGAATAGGTAAAAATTATGTTAGGTGTGTCGTAGGCCGTTTTCGGTGTGTTGTAGTCGTGGTTCGCAGTGTCGGGAGAATGTGATGCGCATTCCGGTGTCGTTCGGGAAATCCCAAACGGTACAGGTTACCCGCGCATGATCATCAGCGTTAGGGCGCACGACCACTGGTCGTGTGCCACTGTTCGTGCGCGGCTACATGTTCATTTCTCCAATATTCTGTCTCAGCTATCGCACGAGCGCTGGTAACAGTGCGTACGACCACTGGTCGTGCGACACTGATCGTGCGCTTATGCTAAGTTTTTTGTCAGGTTTCAAGTTTCCCAGGTTCACTTCGCACGATCATCAGCCGATGAGTGCGCACGACCACTGGTCGTGCGACACTGATCGTGCACTCTGAATATTTCTTTTTTTTTGCACCCGTATTTAGCTGGCGTCGATACGCGGGTTAGGTGGGCATGAGTGTTTTGTGTAGTGTTAAGGTAGTAATGTAAGAGTTATTGTTGTGATAGTTCGTTTTGCGTGGCACGTTGAGTGAGTGAAGCTCACTCAATGCGGTGTCGAGAGGACCCAGCGCCACGTCGTGTTGAGTCATTTCAACACTTTCTTTTTCTCTTTCCTCGATTTACGTTCCCGAGTGAATCCCTTGTTTATATTTGTAATTTCCTGGTCAGCCATGTTTCTCTTTCCTAATGGCCGAATCGTGGGTCGTGGTTAGTAGTGGTGGTTTGTAGCTCTTTATGGGGGTGGAGTTGTGTAATTTAGCCAAGGCCACTCATGTTTTTCTTGCTCCAGGTATGGGCTGGTCATGTGGGTGGAAGGTCCCTTGTGCTTTCACGTGTAGACCCTCGAGCTTGTTGACTTGGACATGGTGGATGGGGGGACTGAGTTTGCCTCCAATCCGGTTCCTCGTTGTTTGTTCTTGCTACTACCACCTCCCACAGTTTAGGGTGTTAGAAGTTTCTTCCTTGGTAGTTTGCAGCACTTTGGGCTCTTGGTAGCCTAGTAGGCCCTGCAGGATGTTGTTCCTGGGCTGGGTTGTTGCTGTTTCCTCGCACGTAGTGCTTTTCTTGTTGTCCTGTTTTGGACAGTTGTGACTCTTTCTACTGCATGTTTTTCAGGTACTTTTCCCCCTTTTGGTTGACTCTTTCATGCAGTTTTTACTTTGTTTAGCTTGCTGAGATATTCTGTTTTCTTTTGGAATACCCCAGGTTCTGAGCCGTAGCCAGTTGGGTGGCTAGTTTGCAGTGGTGGTGTTGGTGGTCTCTTGGACTTTGGAGTTCCGTTTGCCGTGTTGGTGAGGTAGTTTTTCAGTACTTTCTTACAGACATACATGTTTGTCAGTGAGTTCGTGTCAGGTTTTTGGCGCCCACTGGTAGTTGTTACCTTTGTACTGGATATATTTACTTATGCTGCTACCGTTTTCTGGAGATAGTCTACTTGCCCTGAGAAGGATTTATGCTAGGTTGCTAGTTATTTTTAAACTATAATTATTATTATAAATAAAGCTCATGATCAGCATGTTTTATAAAACGTAATCACTATTTTCCAAATCACGTATGAAGACCGTTTTCTTATATATTATATAAATTAAATGTAGGGTCTTGCATAGCATGAGTGGTTCTCTTGGGACCCTTATGCGCTCCTTAGGATGTCAAACCTGATAAAGTATTTTCTTTCCGCAGCGTTTAAATATAGTTTTCTTTTGTAGACTAGGTGATCCACTAAGCCGGGGGATACGGCCTCTAAAATATAACTGATTTTATAATCATTAATCACATGATTTTCTTTCATTAAGTTGGTAGGTGGTTTTGCCTGAGCGTCAGCAGTTATCCCCTGCTTGACGTGGCATCATGACACGTGTTTTCTCTTACTCTGATAATCCTTAATTCGGAGAAAATGCGGTTTGTGACAGACATGTAGATTCTTGGATCTGAAGCTTCCATGAATAACCTGACTCTCTATTTCCAAATGCCAAAGTTTTCCTTTCTGTATATTAAAAGCTTTATAGAGCTCATCTCCTTATGTCTTCACTGGAAGTTATGGTGATAGACTAACTACCTTGATAGGAACTTGGTTAGACTGTTAAGTCCTTTTCAAATAAGCTACCTCTAATACTAGTTGAAAGATTATGGGTCAGAGCGACCCACCAGCCCGAAGTAGGCGACCCACCAGCCCGAAGTAGGCTTTCTCATCATCACTGGAGTCTGAGGAATCAGACTCACTCAGTGTCTTTGACTTTTTGACGATGTAGCTCCTCTCCTTCTTTTTATCTCTAGAGGTCCTGTGCTCTTCTCCCTTCCCCTTCTCTCTCTTTCCTTGATGGCAGTCGACCACGACATGTCCTGGCTTATTGCATCCAAAACAAATGATGTTAGTATTACGATGTTTGTTCGGTTTTGATTCATACCTGTCAGAAGAATAATTCTTATTCTTATTTCTGGAGGAGGAGCCGTCTCTCTTTCTTTGATTCCTCATCTTGAGGAACTTCTTGAATTCTCGGGTGATGAGGGAGAAGTCTTCTTCAGACAACTCTGAGCCGGAGGAGCATGGCTCGGAGTCTTCCTCCTCATCCTTTTTCCCCACACGGGATGAAGCCGCACCCTTGCCCTTCCTGCAGTGAATGGCTTTTAGGGCCACAGTCTTTTCCTTGGCTGCGGCCTTCTCTGCTTCTTCTTCAGCTTTCCTCGTGTTCAACTGGAGCTCATAGGACATGAGCTTCCCAAAGAGTATCTGAGGATCAGTTTCAGCTAATCTGCCAAACTCTCGGATGGCGCAGATCTTCGTGTCCCATTCCTTAGTAAGGGACCTAAGGAATTTATCATTAAGTTCACCATTAGTGAACACTCTTCCATATCCCTTGAGAGCATTGATGATCTTGAGGAAGTTCTCAAAGGTAACTCCGATCTCTTCCTTGGGCCCCTGCCTGAAGGCCTCATATTTCTGATTCAGGAGGGATCTCCGATCATCCCTCACTTCATCTGTGCCCTCCATCAGGATAATCAAGCTGTGCCAGATATCCTTGGCAGTCCTGTAGTTGCAGAAGTTCTGCATCATGGAGTCATCGACTGCGCTGATCAGTATGTTTTGTGCCTTCTTGTCAAGTCTGACCAGCACCATCTCATCCTTGTCCATTTCAGAAAGCTTCTTTGACACCTTTTTGGTAGGATCAATGGTGGAGGCCTTAGTGGGAATACAAGGTCCCTCCTCCACGACCATGAAGAGTCGAGGGTCGACTGCTTCCATGTAAAATCTAATCCTTTCCTTCCAGATAGGAAAGTTTAGCCTGGTGCACACTGGGATCTTGCCTGAGTACTTGAGTCCATCCATAGTAGATATCTGCCTTCTTCTTGACACTAGTGGCAGGAACTTACTCGAGGTGTTAACCCCTTTGATGAGTAACCTCCCTCTGATACCACTTGAAAGTCCACCTAGTGCCAACTGTAGCACCCCCCCCCCAACCTTTGCCCGAGTCGGGCCGGAGGGGTACTACTGGCCCAAGATGCCCACCCAGTGCTTATAGGGGAAACGATCCACCCTGTCCAAGCACTAGATGGCCGCCTCGGTTGGCTCGAATCATAACATTCACAACCCATCAGAATATAGCGGAAGCATTAATAGGAAACAATTGCAGATTTATATATATAACATATCAGAATCACAGCGATTCTAGGGCCGAAGCCTAAGTACTTATATAAGCCCGTAGGCTAAACATGTGCTACATATAATCCTCATATACTCTCTCTCTCTCTCTACGCTGCTCGGCGGAACTCACGTCTCTACTCTGGGGACGGCGGGGGTGCATTTGCTCGAGTAGACCTAGCTGCTGGTGTAATCTCCTGCGGCAGCGGGTCACTACGGTGCTCCACCTCCTGTGAATGGTTAACCAAATAACCGTTAGTCACAGAGCTAAGCAGAAACAAATCTCCTCCCTGGGTCCACATCCTGGGGACGAGCACGCACCCACCCAGTAGAAGTAAATAGCCGAAGCAAGAGAGGGTTAGCACAATATTTCATATGGGAACAACTAGGAGCAAATATAAAAGAGTGTAATATAACCGGACAAAGCTGCAATAGTATAAAACGGTTATAACCATGCTCTACTAGCTCATCAGCATAACAGGTTTCCATATCCTGAATTCTATCACAGACATTCACAGTCGCGCACATACCGCAGGCATTCACAGCCGCGCACATACCGCAGGCATTCACAGCCGCGCACATACCGCAGGCATTCACAGCCGCGCACATACCGCAGGCATTCACAGCCGCGCACACAAACCCTATGCCGACATAGTTTGGACCGCTTCTGTTCCAGCAGGGTAGCGAGCCCTGCGGGCCTCACCGATGTGGCCGTCGGTGACAGTGGCCAGTCCTGCCACTTTTGGGGATGATCGTACCACACAACCCCAGGCCCTAACGTACAACCTTGTGTACTCTTGGATGTGAGCGACATCCAACGAATCATTTTGGCCGACCAGCGGAGGAAAACCCGACGGGGAAATAAACGGCCGGTCACCCGTGGTACCCATCTCCCTGTCGCCTTGAGTCGTCAACCTTCCCGCACCGATACGAACGGTCTGCGGAAGGGACTGACCCGCCACTATTCCACCGCAAGCAATTTACAAACAATCAATCAACGGCAAACATAACACACACTGGGTCTACGTCGGCCTGCCCTACTAGGCTTAAACTTCGGGCGACGGCGCTTAGCTCTACTTTCGTCAAGGAGCGTGGGAGCGCATTATTTGGGGCTAGACCTGGAGGAATACCTCAACTCCGGTTATCCCCAACTAAGGCTCAACCTTAATAACGACTGCTCGTCAGAGCAGGACCCGGGGTTATAATAGTAAATTACAATGAAGACAAATGCGATGTTTATGCTGCTCATTTAAAGTGCTGTAATGAAATGTGACCAGTACAAAACTGGAGTAGTACAGAATGAAAGTACTTGACCAGTATGAGACTGGAGTATAACTGAATTGAAAATCCTTGACCAGTACGAGACTGGAGTATAACTGAATTGAAAATACTTGACCAGTACGAGACTGGAGTATAACTGAATTGAAAGTACTTGACCAGTACGAGACTGGAGTATAACTGAATTGAAAGTACTGAACTGAAAAGAATAAAAGAACAGGACCAGTGCAAGACTGGAATAATCATAAAGAAAATGGTTAGTAGTCCAATCACTCCATCCAGGAGGCTTCAGTTCCATCTCCGTTCTCAGGAGAGATTTTCAGTTCCATCCCCGTTCTCAGGAGGCACATTCAGTTCTATTTCAGTTTTTAATAAGGCTTCATTGGGTTGCACCCATTATTAAGATCCGATTAGAATCTGGTTGCGCCTTTATTAATCACGCCTTAATCGGATCGGGGCTTATCAGGGGTTACACCCTCATTACCCATTGAGAATAATTCTTAGTTCACCACTCGTGCTTTCATTTTTTTTGAGCGTGCCAGAGATTCACTCGAGAGCCGAGACACTCGACGGGTTAACGAAAACTCGAAACACCCGGAGCCTGGCCACCGGCCTCATCCACTCTCATCAATACGTTAAGTTTGATTTGATTATTTATAACAGGGATGATAGTCGCGCGCTTTAATTTTCATTTTCGAGCGTAATAATTACCGGGCGCGATCCTAGGCTTCCATAATTTGGGAAAAATATCAAAACTTATTCTCATGATCCCAAATTTTGATACAACCCCTAAGAGAGCCTATAATGAGCATGGTAATTTTTTGGTAATTTTCCAAATTATTTTGGGCCTTTAATTTGGCCAAACAAATTTTATTTGGGCTTTTAAAAATACCAAATCAACTCCAAAAATTCTCAAAATTTTTGTGGAGATTGCCCTCATTAAGGGGAACATTTTTCATGTTCAAAATATTTTCATGAGGGCTCTGTTTTAGCCTCTGAAAAATAAAATCCCCTTATTATTATATTATAATATTATAATAATATAATTATAAATATAAAACAAAGTTACTGTATATCATCTTCTCCCCCGCTGTATTAAACCCGCCGCCCCTTACGGGCTTCTCCAGCCGCCGGCCGGCCACCGGCTGGCCGTGGCTCCACCCGGCGGCCTGCCGTCGCCGGCCGCTGCCGGAGCCATTTTTTAAAAAAAACGGGAGGGGAGGGGGGTGACGGCGGCGGCGCTCCGGCCGCCGGAGCTCGCATGCACTACGTCAGAAATGGGGAGGGGGAGGAAGAGAAGGTTCTACCTGGGTTTGGCGGGCTTGGGAGGGGCCGGCTTGATTGGTCATGGCTCAAGGTGGTGGAGGAGGGGGAGGAGCTCCTTGGCTTGCCTTTTTCCGGCCACCAGAGCTCCGGCAGAGGCCTAACAGAGGGGAGGGGATTTGCTCAGAGAGCTGTGTGAAGGAATATTAGGAGGGGGCCTTTATATAAGCTTGGGGGGAGGGGATCTCCTCCCTTATCCAATGTGGGATTAATCCCTCCTTAGGGAGGGATTAATCTCCACCCTCCAGCTGTTCATGGACAGCTGGAGGCTCAAACTCATTTCCCCATGTGGGAAATGAGGTTAGCCCCTCATTGGCTTGGGCCTTCAATAAGAGGGGGAAGAAAGAGAGGAGAGGAGGGGTAGTGGGCTTCCTTGGTTCATGGCCCTCTTGGCTTCATGGTGTGGGCTGGTTTTAATAGCCCAAGAATACACATATGATTAGCTCCTAATCATGCCATGAGGGGGGAGGTGGGCTCTTATTTGGAGAAAAATCCAAAAATGGATTTTTAGGGGGGATTTGACTAAGTCAATCCTAGGGTGGGTCCCCCTTGCTGGTCAAAGTCAATGTGGGTCCAAGTCATCGGGGTCGAGTCAAGGTTCAGGTGTCGTGTAATAATTGGTGTGCGCACGCTTTTCAGTGCGCGACTATGCTTGATTTGACCATGGGTTGACCAATTATCGTCAAAATTGATCGGGATGACTTCCGTTGATTTTGTATTGACTATACGAGTCCAACGCCACTGACCGGGGTCGAATCGGAGTTCGTTTGGCGAAAGTCCGATATTTGCGCGTCGCAGCGTGCTAAAACGGTCAAAATACCCATAATCATCGTTAGGCTTCGAATCGCGACGCAACGAGTTCCGATGCGTTCGTATCAACTATACGAAGTCATGAGAATTGACAGAACTCAAATCGGAGTTCTCTATGTCAATATCCAAAAATCTCATTTTCGCGACGTTCTGCGAGTAATGGCCAAATCCACTATATGACCTCTAGGTTCAATTGAACGAGTTCCAATGTGCTCGTATTGACTATACGTGGCCACATGAACTGACGGAACTCAATTCGTAGTCCTCTAGCTCTATTTCCTACCTTGGGTTACCCCTCACCGGGTCATGGGTAGGGTCCGGGCCACTTTTATTGGGCCCACTAGGGTTCTGGTGGCCCAATAAAAGTCGGGATGTTACAATTCAATAAAAATAAAAGGATTTTCGTCCCCGAAAATTTGCTTGAAGTAGGGGGGAAAAAGTAACATACCTGGGGAAAGAGCTCCGGGTGCTTTTCTCGGAGGAGTGCTTCAGGTTCCCACGTGAACTCTTCTCGTCCGCAGTTTGACCATAACACCTTAACCATCGGAATGGTTTTATTACGTAGTGTCTTGACCTTATAATCCACTACTCTGACGGGTTCGAGCCGGACGGATCTATCTGACTGTAGCTGCACCGGTGGAGTAGGAAGGTACTGCTCTGGTTGCCGGAGGACTCGTCTCAAGGAAGAGACATGAAACACATCATGAAGATTCCCCAACTCTGGGGGCAAGGCCAAACGATAGGCGACGGGGCCAACACGCTCTATCACCGGATAGGGGCCCAAGAAGCGGGGGTCTAACTTTTTCTGCTTCCTCAACCGGGAGACACCATGCATGGGCTTTATTTTCAAGAACACCATTTCCCCCACGCTAAACTCCACCGGTCGGTGACGCGCATCATAGTACTTAGCTTGCCGCTCTGCGCTTCCCGCATCCGCTCCTGGATCAGCCGTATCGCTGCCGTAGTATCGTCGATGTAAGCCACTCCCAAGGCTTCTGGGTCCTCTTCCTGAGCCCAAGTCAACGGGGTTCGGCAACGTCTTTCATACAATGCCTCGTATGGAGCCATCTTAATACTAGCCTGGTAGCTGTTATTGTAAGAAAATTCGACCAACGACAACAGCTGCTCCCATGGCACATTGTGTTCTACTATGCACAATCGAAGTAGATACTCCATTGTCCGGTTCGTCCTCTCCGTCTGTCTATCTGTCTGCGGGTGGAAGGCGGTGCTGAAGGCCAACTTGGTTCCCAAATACGCCTGCACCCGCCTCCGCTCCTTAGATGTGAAACGCCCGTCACGATCTGACACGATGGACTTTGGTACTCCGTGGAATCGTACCACTTGCTCTAGGAACATCCTGGCTAGGATATCTACTCCGTCGCCCTGTCGGTTTGGAATGAACCGCGCTACCTTGGTGAGTCGATCTACGACCACCCATATTAAGTCATTCCCAGCGCGGGATCGAGGTAGGCCGTGGACGAAGTCCATGGAGATGTCTTCGAACTTCCACTCTGGTATCGGCAGGGGCTGTAATAGGCCTCCTGGACTGCGGCATTCGGCCTTAACTTTCTGACAGGTCTGACACCGGGCTACGAAGTCGGTGACATCTCTTTTCATTCCAGGCCAGTAAATGGTCCTGCGCAAGTCCACGTACATCTTAACTACGCTAGGGTGAATCGAGTACCTGGACTGATGGGCCTCTTGCAAAATTTCTTCACGAATCCCTCCGGTAGCGGGAACAAATATGCGATGCTTGAATTGCAGAATCCCGTCATGCAGTTTATAGTCCTCCTGTGCCCCTCCTTGCAGAGATCGGACGATCAACATCACTTCTGGATCGATCTTCTGGGCTTCTTGTATCCGGTCCCGGATGTCGCATTGGATTTCCATCCAATACAACTGCGAGTAGTACTCTTCCGGATCTCTTCGGGCAACCAGGGTAATCTCCATATCTATCAGAGACTGGAAAAGTTCTTTAGGGATCTGCTCCATCCAACTCCCGGCTATTGCAGGCTGGCGGCTCAAGGCATCAGCGACTCTGTTAGCCTTCCCGGGGTGATATTGGAGAGCGAAGTCGTAATCGCATAAGAATTCCAGCCATCAGCGCTGCCGCAGGTTCAGCTCTTTCTGCGTGAAGATATACTTGAGGCTCTTGTGGTCAGAGAAGATCTCACATCTTACCCCGTATAAGTAATGCCTCCAAATTTTGAGGGCGAAGACGATGGCGCCCAACTCTAAATCGTGTGCTGCGTAATTCAATTCGTGCGGCTTTAGTTGCCGAGATGCATAGGCCACTACCTTACCATACTGCATTAGAACAGCTCCCAATCCCTTCAGGGAGGCATCAGTGTAGATCTGGAATCCCTCGGTCCCTGTGGGGATCGTAAGGAGTGGCGCGGAAGTCAGCCGCTTCTTCAGCTCGACAAACGCAGCCTCGCACTCCGGCGTCCATCGGAATATGATGTCCTTTTTGGTGAGAGCAGTTAGGGGTAGGTCAATCTTGGAAAAACCCTCGACAAACTTCCTGTAGTATCCGGCAAGACCGAGGAAACTCCGGATATCCGCAGCCGTCCTGAGTGGCGGCCAATTTTGTACTGCCTGGACCTTGGCTTGGTCTACCGTCACTCCTTCCTTGTTTATCGTGTGGCCTAAGAATCCAACTTCTTCTAGCCAAAATTCGCATTTACTAAATTTGGCGAAGAGAGAGTGCTCCCAGAGCTTTAATAGCACCATCTGAAGGTGCCGGGTATGGTCCATCTTGGTCTTCAAGTAGATTAGGGTGTCATCTATGAAGACGATGACAAAGTGATCCAAGAAAGGTTCGAAGACTCTATTCATCAGAGCCATGAAGGCGGAAGGCGCGTTGGTGAGCCCGAAGGGCATTACTAGGAATTCATAAAGACCATAACGAGAGCTGAAGGCAGTCTTGGGAATGTCTTCCTCTCAGACTCGGAGCTGGTAATAGCCGGATCTCAGGTCCATCTTGGAAAATACGGTCGCACCTTGCAACTGATCGAACAATTCGTCGATCCTAGGGAGGGGGTAGGTATTGCGTACAGTCAGCTTATTCAGCTCCCTGTAGTCGATGCACAGTCGCAAAGTCCCATCTTTCTTTTTGACGAAAAGTACCGGGGCTCCCCAGGGCGAGGAACTAGGGCGGACAAATCCAGCATCTATTAGTTCCTGTAGCTGGATCTTTAGTTCAGTCAGCTCCCTTGGGGCCATCCGGTAGGGGGCTCGTGATACTGGCCGTGCTCCGGACACGAGCTCGATCTGAAAGTCGACCTCTCGCTGGGGTGGCAATCCCGGGAGGAACTCAGGGAAAATATCGGGAAAGTCGCGGACTACCGGGACCTTGGCGAGCACCTAGAATTTGTCTTCCATCTCGAAGTAGATAAGGTATACTTCATCCTTCTGTCGGACGGATTTCACCATCTGCGTAGAAGTCAGGATAATACGCGAGACAGAGGGCACACCTGTCAACGTGACGGTCTGGCCATTTGGGTTCTGTAGCCGGACTTCTCGCGCAGAACAGTTTATCTGAGCTTGGTGCTCGGCTAGCCAGTCCATTCCCAAAATTATGTCGAATCCAGTTATGGCTAGGATGGTTGCGTAGATTTCGAACTCCACTTCTCCCAGCACAGCCTGGAACGAGCACTTTTTGGTAGAAGTCATATCCGACCCGTCCGGTAAACGGATTCGTATAGACAGTCCGGTCGAACGAACAACATTTCCTTTTGTTGCGATGAATTCGTGGGAGACGAAAGAATGAGTTGCTCCCGTGTCGAAGAGGGTTTTGGCAGGAAGTCCTTCTACCAACAAGATTCCTGACGACAAGGGAATATATATATATATATATATATATATCAACTATCTAATACAGAGGATATAAGTACACATAAGTAATATACAACATCAGTAGTCAGATCTGATATCTCTCTATCGCCTAAGATATATACCTATGACTACGTCAGGGGCTGGTCCGTGCTGCAGGTCTAGTGCATAGGCCTCCTGGGGTGCTGCTCGGCCTTGCTGGCCTCTCCTGCCAGCTCTGCCTCTGCGACCTCTCTGACCATGCCCTCGTGCCGGCCGTCCACCCTAAACAGCTCCCAATCCGGGTCTCCCCGTCGCCTGAGGGCAAAAGGCCCTCATACGTCCTGGCTGATGACATAAGAAGCAGTTCCCTGCGAAGGGAACATCTCGTCGGGCCACTAGTGGGGGCTGCGGTGCTGGAGTTGGTCTGAAGTCTGGCTGTGCAGCTGGGGGTGCTGGGGGTGCTGGTGGGTGCCTATAAGGCTGCTTGCGGCGTCGCTGCCTGCGCTCTCTATCCTATCTATGGGGAGCGACTCCTCCATATCGCCTCTGGTCTCGAGGGAGCTCTTCCTGACCTCTGCGCCGCTGAGCCACTGTCTGCTGGTCCAACTCTAAGGCTGCCGCATGAGTAGCTATGGTGTGGAAGGTGGCCTGAGAGAGCATAATCAGGGCCTGCCTCAGGTCGTCTCGTAGTCCTCTATAGAACCGAGAAGCTCTATCCCTGTAGGAGGCGGCCAGCTTCCCGGCGAAGCGTGCCAGGTGTATGAACTCTCTCTCATACTCTGCCACAGTGCGGTTGCCCTGTCGGATGAGCAGGAACCTCTCTTGTAGCGCGGCTCGGTCTGTATCTGTGATAAAGAACTCTAGTAGAGCTATGGAGAACTCTCCCCAAAGGATCGTGCTAATTGGCCGACCTCGAAAGGTAGAGCGACTAGCCGCTCTCCACCAATCACTCGCATATCCCTCCAAGAGGGTCACCACCAAAGAAACTGCTGCCACAGCTGGGCACATCATCCCTACTAACAGCTTTTCCACTCGCTCCACCCACTCCTCAACCTGAATGGCCATCACTGTACCCCTGAACGGGGGAGGCCTGAGTCCTCGAAAAGTCGTCAGCAGATCGGTGGGTGCAGTCATCTCTCGCGGTGGCTGTGCTAGGGCATCCCGGAACGTCGCTAGTATAGCCTTCAGCGTCTGCCCCATATCCATCTCGGCAAACGGTATAGCCGCGGGGGCGACCGGGTCTGGTGGTGGGGTAGCTGGAACATATCCCCTAGACGAGGATCCCCCGTTACTGTCCTCCGGTATCTGGAGAAGTAACAGGAAAGAGTGTCAGTATTTTACAAAAGTAGTGGCAATTTGCAAAAACGACAGACAAAGCGGAAACAACGGTGTATGGGCATACTATCGTACAGTCTAGAATCCATAAGCCTCTACACTAGGGTCCACCAGGCTTCCGCTGCAAGGTTCGTCCCGAACCTAAAATGAAGCAAGGGACGAAGGGATCCTGAGACTGCTCCACAAGGAAGAATCGTGATCGCTCTGATCCATTTGTAGCACCCCCCCCCCCCAACCTTTGCCCGGGTCGGGCCGGAGGGGTACTACTGGCCCAAGACGCCCACCCAGTGCTTATAGGGGAACGATCCACCCTGTCCAAGCACTAGATGGCCGCCTCGGTTGGCTCGAATCATAACATTCACAACCCATCAGAATATAGCGGAAGCATTAACAGGAAACCATTGCATATTTATATATATGACATATCAGAATCACAGCGGTTCTAGGGCCGAAGCCTAAGTACTTATATAAGCCCGTAGGCTATACATGTGCTACATATAATCCTCATATACTCTCTCTCTCTACGCTGCTCGGCGGAACTCACGTCTCTAAACTCTGGGGACGGCGGGGGTGCATCTGCTCGAGTAGACCTAGCTGCTACCGTAATCTCCTGCGGCAGCGGGTCACTACGGTGCTCCACCTCCTGTGAATGGTTAACCAAATAACCGTTAGTCACAGAGCTAAGCAGAAACAAATATTCTCCCCGGGTCCACATCCTGGGGACGAGCACGTACCCACCCAGCAGAAGTAAATAGCCGAAGCAAGAGAGGGTTAGCACAATATTTCATATGGGAACAGCTAGGAGCAAATATAAAAGAGTGCAGTATAACCGGACAAAGCTGCAATAGTATAAAACGGTTATAACCATGCTCTACTAGCTCATCAGCACAACAGGTTTCCATATCCTGAATTCTATCGCAGGCATTCACAGCCGCGCACATACCGCAGGCATTCACAGCCGCGCAAATACCGCAGGCATTCACAGCCGTGCACACAAACCCTATGTCGACATAGTTTGGACCGCTTCTGTTCCAGCAGGGTAGCGAGCCCTGCGGGCCTCACCGATGTGGCCGTCGGTGACAGTGGCCAGTCCTGCCACTTCTGGGGATGATCGTACCACACAACCCCAGACCCTAACGTACAACCTTGTGTACTCTTGGATGTGAGCGACATCCAACGAATCATTTTGGCCGACCAGCGGAGGAAAACCCGACGGGGAAATAAACGGTCGGTCACCCGTGGTACCCATCTCCCTGTCGCCTTGAGTCGTCAACCTTCCCGCACCGGTACGAACGGTCTGCGGAAGGGACTGACCCGCCACTATTTCACCGCAAGCAATTTACAAACAATCAATCAACGGCAAACATAACACACACTGGGTCTACGTCGGCCTGCCCTACTAGGCTTAAACTTCGGGCGACGGCGCTTAGCTCTACTTTCGTCAAGGAGCGTGGGAGCGCATTATTTGGGGCTAGACCTGGAGGAATACCTCAACTCCGGTTATCCCCAACTAAGGATCAACCTTAATAACGACTGCTCGTCAGAGCAGGACCCGGGGTTATAATAGTAAATTGCAATGAAGACAAATGCGATGTTTATGCTGCTTATTTAAAGTGTTGTAATGAAATGTGACCAGTACAAAACTGGAGTAGTACAGAATGAAAGTACTTGACCAGTACGAGACTGGAGTATAACTGAATTGAAAATCCTTGACCAGTACGAGACTGGAGTATAACTGAATTGAAAATACTTGACCAGTACGAGACTGGAGTATAACTGAATTGAAAGTACTTGACCAGTACGAGACTGGAGTATAACTGAATTGAAAGTACTGAACTGAAAAGAATAAAAGAACAGGACCAGTGCAAGACTGGAATAATCATAAAGAAAATGGTTAGTAGTCCAATCACTCCATCCAGGAGGCTTCAGTTCCATCTCCGTTCTCAGGAGAGATTTTCAGTTCCATCCCCGTTCTCAGGAGGCACATTCAGTTTTATTTCAGTTTTTAATAAGGCTTCATTGGGTTGCACCCATTATTAAGATCCGATTAGAATCTGGTTGCGCCTTTATTAATCACGCCTTAATCGGATCGGGGCTTATCAGGGGTTACACCCTCATTACCCATTGAGAATAATTCTTAATTCACCACTCGTGCTTTCATTTTTTTTTTGAGCGTGCTAGAGATTCACTCGAGAGCCGAGACGCTCGACGGGTTAACGAAAACTCGAAACACCCGGAGCCTGGCCACCGGCCTCATCCACTCTCATCGATACGTTAAGTTTGATTTGATTATTTATAATAGGGATGATAGTCGCGCGCTTCAATTTTCATTTTCGAGCATAATAATTACCGGGCGCGATCCTAGGCTTCCATAATTTGGGAAAAAAATCAAAACTTATTCGCATGATCCCAAATTTTGATACAACCCCTAAGAGAGCCTATAATGAGCCTGGTAATTTTTTGGTAAGTTAATTTCCAAATTATTTTGGGCCTTTAATTTGGCCAAACCAATTTTATTTGGGATTTTAAAAATACCAAATCAACTCCAAAAATTCTCAAAATTTTTGTGGAGATTGCCCTCATTAAGGGGAACATTTTTCATGTTCAAAATATTTTCATGAGGGCTCTATTTTAGCCTCTGAAAAATAAAATCCCCTTATTATTATATTATAATATTATAATTATATAATTATAAATATAAAACAAAGTTACTGTATATCATCTTCTCCCCCGCTGTATTAATTAAACCCGCCGCCCCTTACGGGCTTCTCCAGCCGCCGGCCGGCCACCGGCCGACTGCCCGGTGGTGGGCGCTCCCTCCGGCGGTGGTCCGGCGGCCTGCCGTCGCCGGCCGCCGCCGGAGCCATATTTTTTAAAAACGGGAGGGGAGGGGGGTGACGGCGGCGACGCTCCGGCCGCCGGAGCTCGCATGCACTACGTCAGAAATGGGGAGGGGGAGGAAGAGAAGGTTCTACCTGGGTTTGGCGGGCTTGGGAGGGGCCGGCTTGGTCGGTCATGGCTCAAGGTGGTGGAGGAGGGGGAGGAGCTCCCTGGCTTGCCTTTTTCCGGCCACCAGAGCTCCGGCAGAGGCCTAACAGAGGGGAGGGGATTTGCTCAGAGAGCTGTGTGAAGGAATATTAGGAGGGGGCCTTTATATAAGCTTGGTGGGAGGGGATCTCCTCCCTTAGCCAATGTGGGATTAATCCCTCCTTAGGGAGGGATTAGTCTCCACCCTCCAGCTATCCATGGACAGCTGGAGGCTCAAAATCATTTCCCCATGTGGGAAATGAGGTTAGCCCCTCATGGGCTTGGGCCTTCAATAAGAGGGGGAAGAAAGAGAGGAGAGGAGGGGTAGTGGGCTTCCTTAGTCCACGACCCTCTTGGCTTCATGGTGTGGGCTGGTTTTAATAGCCCAAGAATACACATATGATTAGCTCCTAATCATGCCATGAGGGGGGAGGTGGGCTCTTATTTGGAGAAAAATCCAAAAATGGATTTTTAGGGGGGATTTGACCAAGTCAACCCTAGGGTGGGTCCCCCTTGCTGGTCAAAGTCAATGTGGGTCCAAGTCATCGGGGTCGAGTCAAGGTTCAGGTGTCGTGTCATAATTGGTGTGTGCACGCTTTTCGGTGCGCGACTATGCTTGATTTGACCATGGGTTGACCAATTATCGTCGAAATTGATCGGGATGACTTCCGTTGACTTTGTATTGACTATACGAGTCCAACGCCACTGACCGGGGTCGAATCGGAGTTCGTTTGGCGAAAGTCCGATATTTGCGCGTCGCAGCGTGCTAAAACGGTCAAAATACCCATAATCATCGTTAGGCTTCGAATCGCGACGCAACGAGTTCCGATGCGTTCGTATCAACTATACGAAGTCATGAGAATTGACAGAACTCAAATCGGAGTTCTCTATGTCAATATCCAAAAATCTCATTTTCGCGACGTTCTGCGAGTAATGGCCAAATCCACTATATGACCTCTAGGTTCAATTGAACGAGTTCCGATGTGCTCGTATTGACTATACGAGGCCACATGAACTGACGGAACTCAATTCGTAGTCCTCTAGCTCTATTTCCTGCCTTGGGTTACCCCTCACCGGGTCATGGGTAGGGTCCGGGCCACTTTTATTGGGCCCACCAGGGTTCTGGTGGCCCAATAAAAGTCGGGATGTTACACCAACTACCTTCACCTATGGGGGGGGGGGAATAGGTGTCTTGCAGCGATTTTAACGGAATTAAAATTCTACCTGCACAAGTAAACAAAACAACACAGCACAAACAGACACTAGCAGTTATAGTGGTTCCCCGATTTGGGTATGTCCACTTTCCCCCTTCGACCTATCTCCCAACAAGGGACGACTCAGTCTCTTCACCAACCGGATTGAAATCCAATCCTCACACTAACGGAAGGAACCCTTCCAACCGAAGGTGTCACCACTCCTCCACCACGGTTTGCACCCAACCCTTACAACGAGGAACCTACGTTCCTTTACAACAAAAATAAAATGGAATGTATAAACTATACAAACTTCTTATTGAGTGCTCGGTGTCCCTCTTCGTTCGATGACGCGTTCTTGATGAAGACGAAGAGTCCACGACCTAGCTCTCACTTAGAATGAATCTCCACGAAACCGGCGGCGGCAAGAAGAGCGGCGGCTTGGCGTTTGGGATCGGCGGCGGCAAGAAGTGTGGCGGCTGAGCTTTAGAGATCCAACCTTCATAGCTAAGCTAGCAAGGTCTACCAACAGTCACACTAGGATCGATCGTCTCGATCGATTCAGAAAGGGAAGGTATTCCCGATCAACGAACCAAGAGACAAAAGATCTCTGGATAGACACGTGAGACGCGCTGCTTGGCTGAGCTTCTGTCGTCGGGAGATCAGGAGGTATCCACGATCACAGGCGGCGACAATCTTCCCGAGCGACGGCGGCGGCGGAAGAGAAATCCGCGAGTTAGGTTACGTCGGCGGCTCGGTATTCTTTCTTGTAAATGTGTGCCCTTACTGTTCAAAATACCGATGTATTTATACAGTAGGTCATACAAAAATGACCGTTATGGGCCCCACTAAAAGAAACCCTAGCTCCGGTTTCAAAACAACGTCTGGAACTTGGTCCGGTCCAGCGAGCACAAGAATTTCGCCCAAGGCAAATTCGGCGAGAATCAAAGGTGATTCTCGACGGATCGGCGAGAATCACTTATGATTCTCGCCGAATTCTACTTGGCAGAATTCTGGCTGAAGATATAGCCAACCGGAGAGAATCAGCCAGAATCAATATTCATTCTCGACAGATCGGCGAGAATGCAAAGTCATTCTCGTCGATTCGGCGAGAATCAGCTAGTGATTCTCGTCGAATCGGCGAGAATCACTTAGTGATTCTCGACGATTTCTACTTAGATGATTTTTCGTCTTTCTACCCGTGAGCTGCTCTTTGGCCCATCCTTGCTCCTTGTCTGCTCTTGATCTTTCTCAGCCCTGTACTTGAAAGTAAGTACACTCCAATAGAGAGAATACACGTAGGCCAACACACTGATCTGCTCAACGAGGGATTACGTTGCGCAGACCCGTGTATATTGACCCACTGCACCCTGACATTGGTGTGTACTTAGCGTGGAATAACTGCAAGCACAACTTGAAAACAAATGATCAAATACAATGTCAATTCACCTTAACTGGTCCAGGGGCTTCTTCAAATCAAGGTACATTGTGGATACAATACCAAACAAAGTCCTTTTCAAATAAGCTACCTCTAATACTAGTTGAAAGATTATGGGTAGTCTAAGTCACCTAGAGGGGGTGAATAGGTGCTTTGCTGATTTTACGCTTTTTGAAATATTTTAGCTAACTAGTGCAAAGAATAGAAGATGAATCACAACACACAGAAACACAAAGGATTTATAATGATTTCCTAGAGTATGGGTACATCCATTGTCCCTCGCCATCTATCTAGCAGTGTGCTAGACTCATCAAACTCCTCCGACTTCTCAAATCAAAGATCTTACAGCTCAGATCCACTCCAGGATCCTACTTCAGGTCTTCAGCAAAACCCTACCTCAGACTTCAACAAGTCCTACCTCAGGCTATCCACAACCCAACCTCAGAGTACAAGCACTCCTATAGCTCAGAGATTCAGATGATCTCCTACCTTAGATTCACTCCCAGAATCCTACCTCAGACTCACAGCAGAGTCCTACACTCAGGCCCTTTATATAACCCAAAACTCAGATCTCAGAGGGATCTTACACAGTAAATGAGTTTACAATAAATTACAGGAAATGACTCAAGTAAAATATTACTTTGTAGCTTTGAGTCTTCTTGATCTTTCCAGAGAGAAAGCTTTCTTCACAGCACTTGAATGAACTTTATTTGCTCTTGATAACATCTGAGTAGCTTGAATGAAGAGATAGCTTGATCTTCTTCTTCTACAACAGGAAGGTGAGCTTGTAATTAATTTGCTGTATGAGCAACCTTGCAGCACAAGAATCACAGAGTTCTTCTAGGTGAGCATGTTGTTGTTATCTTTTTGCTTGATGATAGCTGTCAGAAATTAGGATTTCTTACTTGAAGAATTCTTCTTCTTACAGAGTCCTTCACTTAACTTTTATAAGTTTGACTTTTCAAACTGTCGAAAAGTATTTTTGGTAATAAGTTAAAACACCTTCAATAAGGACTGATGTGACATGCTTTTGGCATCACACAGATTTCAAATCCCGTCATTCTAGTCAACAAGACGGTAATCTATCGTCGTGAAGTCCTCTAACAAAATGGTATCATTTTATTCTCTTTACCCGCCAAGACAGTTTCGCTTTGTTCTCTATAGCTATCAATACGATATGAGCCAGAACGTCTCAAAATAGCACTTAGACCAATTCTGAGCTATGTTTTAGTTCAAATTGGGTCTGAACTTATCTCTTGTCCTACTGAGTTTAATGAGCAACAATAAATATTGATCCTACAAACATGTGAATAGATAGAAATTTTAACTAGATCACATCTATGTTTAACCGGATCTCATCTATGTTTTTATTTTTTTATTCAACATTAACTCCATTACTAACTTAAATCTTAGTCTACTAATACAAGAGCATATGCACTAATACTCATTCATTACTTCACTAAAATTATAACAATATAGGTTGTAATTTCAAATGTTATAACTTTCGATTTTGACTCTAAATGGTTAACATTCATCTCCCAATTAGCAACAAAATGTTCAGGAAAATTGATTAAGAAAAAAGTACTGATGTATTATCTTTTACCCTAACTGCACCCCTTCTTCTCCTAGGTAATTACAGACGATGAAAGCAAGTGAAATCCCAATAAGTAAGTCTCCTAACCCTTCTCGACACCGACTACAGAGCGGTGTCTGCTTTGCACAAAGTTTCATCCTTTGGACACAACCGACTTCTACTAAAGTTGATTTATAACCCACTTCCTCTGCCCAAACTTAAGTAAATAGCCAAACCTAAAGCTGATCTCTCCAATCTTCTCTAGTTGGTTCCTAAGTCCAGCTCAGATAAGAAATCTCTTCCTATGCTAAAATAAAATCCCCCTCTCCTCGAACACCGGGACAAAATGGATTTTTCTTCTTTTTTTCACCTAAAGTTGATCCCCTTCCCTCCAACTTCGGGCCAAAATGGCATTTAATTTTCTCTTAATAGAGAGTTCTCATGTCCTCTCTCGCATAATAAAATTATATATATACGAGCATCTTTGTACGGGCTACGCCCATGCTCAATGCTCTTCACATCGACAGTACCCCGACAGCGATGGTACCTCTGCCCAAACTCGGCCCCTTTACGACACTTGATCAATTGATAGGACACTGGGAGCCCCCATGCCCTACGCAACAGTACGCCCGCCTCAACAGTGTCCCGACGTGGTGGCGCTTCTGCAGCTTGCAAACACCCGTGAAAACGACCCCTGTGCTTGGTGCTCTCCCCGTACCTATTTTATCGTGTGCATGGGGGTTTGCGGGCTGTAGAAGTGTTGCCATGCCGGGACACTATCGAGGAGGGAATACTGTCGCGTAGGGCACAGGGGCTCCCAGTGCCCTGTCAATTGATTGAGTGTCATAGAGGGCCAAGTTTGAGCAGAGGTACCGTCGTTACTGGGGTACTGTCGATGTGAAGAGCATCGAGCACGGGCATAGCCCGTGCGAAGATACTCGTATTTATATATGATTATTGTTATTACAACGTGAAAATAATTTTGAAAGGAAATAATGAAATTACAAAATATTATGATGTCCATTGATAGCTTGAATGATAAACATAATTTTGTGCGGGCGGAGGCAGCATGCATGAGAAGACAGTCCGAGAGATATCAAAAAATGTAGGGACATTTATAAAGACTTAAGAGAGGACGATAGCATGCCCTATTCAAAATGCAGCTGAAAATAAACTACAATTTGGACAATAATATATCACCAAATATACAACAACATTTAAACAACCAACCTTTGATAAAATAGACTCATTCAATTTGATAGGCTTGGGTACATATGGTAGGAAGATCTACAAAGTCATAGCGTACACTCATGTCTGCCACATGAGCAGATTATATATAATGCAACATATATATTTTTATGCATAGTACTTCAAATACATTATAGTATATATTACAGAGGAACCTATAATATTTTCTAAAGCAGCAGTGCTACGACGATGAACACTGAAAGTCATAGGACTATCAAACCGTTGCAATTACCAGAAAACATACCATCGTTCCCTGTACAAAATGAACAAATTTCAGTGATTTCAATATTGCATATGAGATAGGCAACTGTTGAAAAACTTTCATGTGACTATTTTATGTTGAATTTTTTCTTTGGAGCTTTGATGTCATAGGACTTTGGCACTATGATCTTTTTTGAGTCTGCAAATGCCTGAAAAATAAAATTCCATTGTTCTATGATACTTACGTCCCTTGGCACCTTTGGTATTAGGATTTTGGGTATGTTGTATTGGTAGAGATGAGGCATATCATGCCAAGCTGTTTTGTCATCAACGCCATTCTGTCCATGATATATTTCTTCAACCCATGCCGAAAACCTACGATCATGTGTATGAGACTGTTGTCCTGATTGTTTATACATGATTGTATGTGGTAATAAAATATTGTCAACATAATGACATAGCAGTATTCAAAAATTTTATTACAGTAAAGAATAATACATCAAATAGCACAAACAGCAGTATATTAATTTATATCAGTATCTATGATTTTAATAGCAATAAGATGACAAAGTCGCAAATAGTAACTTACTTTAATCCTTCACTCTTATATTTCCTTTTCTGTTGACGACCAACTCGCAATTATTTTCGGAACTTCTTCAAAGATTGCACCCCTACTCTTTCACCAGACCAACATATATTACGCTCATGTTACAGGCCTCACATATTTCTCAACAACGGCGTCGTCGCCCTAATGCTCCCGGCGAGGTCCTCCAAGCACCAAAACCTAATCGAATAGCGGAGCCCCGAAATCTCTGACGAAGAGTGATGATCAACGTACCAAGATGATATAAGAAGAAATAGTTTTCAATACAGCTACGTTTTTTGCTCTATAGTTTATGGTTTCCCTCTTTTACACATCCCCCTGTTCTCCTTTGTTAGAGAGAAAGAGAGGGGAGGAGAGGGAGAGAGAGAGTTGTAAAGAATTCTACCTTTATAACGTGAATCAAAATTGCAAGCAACAGTATGAAAAAAAATTGCAAAAGGAGGAAGCTCACAAAAAATCTGTGGAAATATTGAATGTAAGCAAGCATAGAAGCTTGTCGTTGAAGTTCTTCCCAGAGGATTTAGCTTGTGCTGGCGGCGTAGCTGGCGGAGTGAAGAGCTGGCAAGAAGGATAAACATAAGCACTGAAAGTCTTTGTTTTCAAGAGTAGCTTGTAACACCCCTATCCGTCGCATGACATATAGCAGTAGGTCCGGCAGGGGCCCGACGTCATATATTACGGACAGACCGGTTGGTTACGCATTAAAACCATTCAACCAATCACAACGTCCTACACAGCACCTAGCGGAAGCAATTAATAAGTTGCACAATTAAGAACCCAGCTAACATGAATGTCCACTGAACCAAAAGATAGGAATGTTGAATACACAAAACAACTAGCCTTAAGGCCTTACAAAGTTTGCTTAATTAAACATGACTTTCAAACCTCGGCACGCAGGCCGGCCATACATGAGTAAATAAGAAAACACTCAAAAGTTTTGGCCTTCGAGGGCCGGCGCAGCAACTTGGGCTTTAGCCCGCTATTTACCGCTCGACTCCACAACACCTGCAAGCAACAATCCACCGCACGGTGGAAAACAAAAGCAACGGTCAGCTATGTTGACCAAATTATAACGATCCCTCCCCCAAAATCGGGGCGGCGATGCTCTTTTCCTGCACTTTATTAGTATAGCATCAATATAATGTAAACACACTTCATCACAGGCGTAGGCTCGTACGGCCACACACCTCGTGCATGCAGGGCACATTCACGGTTAACCGGCCAACGTCACGTCAATTCAAGCCATAAACGTTCCCGTTCCACCACCGCCCCTTGGATGGCCAATCATATGAGCATTTTGTCTTCCTAGCCTTGGTCACGACAATTTAAGCCATAGAACGCCGAAGACTCTCATCCATGCCAACGGTCCCACCGAACGACATAGATCGGGTACGGTTCCGCCTGACCCGTGCTCATTCCGCAACGAAAATTTAAGCCATATGTGCAGGTCAAGACTCACCGAGTCCCGTTTCCGCCACAACAATCACATAACCCGGTTATGTTCACGTTGGCTCCCCGGCCATCGTGTTGGCAAAACTCGCGTTTGCCCAGTTTTCCAGGTGCACTTTGGAGTTAATCTCCAAGGCTCCCTGCTACAATCTACCACGTATAAAACCCGAAAAACGCCCAAACACCCGGAGTCTTCCCCGGTTCATATGCAATGCAACATCACCAATCCAGACCAACTTGTCCAGATAGGCTTCACACACCATGCCTATGTCCATTTACGCATACGGACTCTACACAAGGGGACATTACATATCTACCCCAAGGAACGCTCCAACTCTTCGCTCACTCGCGAGAGAGGGCTTCCTATGCAAAGAAAAAGAGGGCTTCACATGCCCTAGGATGAGAAATCGTTACCCTTGCGTTCTTCCGCGGCACCATGAAAAATCTACGCGGTTGGAAAGCACCGCAACGGCATCGCCTTCGCGGATCTGGACTCGGATCGCGATTCGGAGCTCCGACGCTCCACCGGTTGCCGGATCATGGCCTTCCTCCTCCTCCTTGCTCTCCCCTCTCTATAGAATTTAGAAAGAGAACCAAGGGGATGAAATGAGGGATTGCAAACCCTATTTCCGGGTTTAAACCGCCAGCATCCACCCCCAGCCGTCGGATCCCAAGCCAAGGAAACGAACGGCCACGATTAGGCCTGAAATTACAAAATCTGGGTCGAACACGGGTTGCAACACGACCGTGTGCATGGCAGTGTCACCCATTCGCCGTCTCGACCGACGCGATAACCAGCACATGGCATTCGACACGGCCTCCGACACGCCTGTGTCGCATACGAAACGGCCGTGCCACGACCCGTGTCACGCCCCGTGTGCAACGACCAACATTCTTTTCCCGAGAAGGACACAGCCTACGACACGGCACCCGACACGGCCGTGTCACATGTGGCACGCCCGTGTCTGTGCCCGTGTCATGTCCCATGTACAAGATTCAGAAAACTCCCTAGCGTGACATGCCCTGGGACACGCCCGTGTCCCAGGCCGTGTGCCTCACCTCGACAATCGTCGATCGTCAAAACGTCGACCACATGACCCGTGGCCGAACACGCCTGTGGCACGCCCGTGACACGCCCGTGTATCCTGCTCCAAAACCCAGACTTGGCTTAAAACGTCACCCGTCCCTCTTTTGAGTTTCGGGACGTTACAACTCTCTCCCCCTTAAAAGAATTTCACCCACGAAATTTACTAAAGGAAAATAATAGGAACTAAAAGCTTTTAACGGTACCTGAGCGGAATAACTCCGGGTACTCCTCCAACATTGTTTTCTCCCGTTCCCAAGAGAGCTCCTCCTGACCGCAATTATCCCACCGGACCTTAACCATCCGGATCTCCTTATTATGGAGTCTTTTCACCTCGAAGTCTTTGATACGAACGGGCTTGACCCTTGTCGTCAATCCTTCGTCCACTGGCACTTGATCAACAGCGATCACTAGCGAAGGATCCTACACCGCCTTCCGCAACACGGAAATGTGGAACACATCGTGTAGTCCACTTAACTCCTCCGATAGCCTCAAACGGTAAGCCGCTTCGCCGACCCGCTCCAGAACCTCAAAGGGTCCAAGGTATCTTGGGCTAAGCTTCTTCAAGCGTCTCACCCGTGAAATACCCTTGAACGGCTTCACTTTCAAGTATACCCAATAGCCTACCGCGAACTCCACGTTCCGGTGCTTGGCATTGTAATACTTCGCCTGCCTGTCCTGAGCGATCAACAAGCGCTCCCGAATGATCCACACCAACGAGGTAGCACTCTCCACCTCCTGCTTTTTGTACAACATTGCCTCACCCGTTTCCAACCATGATAACGGCGTGCGACACTTTCTACCATACAGGGCCTCAAAGGGCGCCATTTGGATACTTGTCTGGTAGCTGTTATTGTACGCGAACTCCACCAAATACAGGTGGTCCTCCCACTGCTTCCTGAAGTCTAGAACACACATGCGTAGCATGTCCTCCATCGTTCTATTGACTCTCTCGGTCTGTCCATCCGTCTGCAGATGGAAGGCTATGCTGAACTTCAACTTGGTCCCCAGCATTTGTTGTACAAACCTCCAATCATTGGACGTGAAACACCCATCGCGATCACTCACAATGCTACGGGGCACACCGTGCAGTATAACTATATTGTCAACATATTGCTTCGCCAACTTCTCCACCGAGTCATCCTTCCTATGCGGAATAAAGTGCGACACTTTAGTTAACCGGTCTACGATCACCCAGATGGCGTCGTTCCCCTTCTGCGACCTTGGCAAACCATGCACAAAGACCATCGATATGTCGTCGAACTTCCACTCCGGTATAGGCAAGGACTTCAAGAATCCTCCCAGCTTTTGGTACTCCGCCTTCACTAAGGCGCACTTTTGGCACTTAGCCACAAACAACGCTACGTCTTTCTTGAGCCCCGGCCACCAAAACAGCTTCTTGAGGTCACGGTACATCTTTGTGCTCCCTGGGTGGATTGAGTACTTGGTATGATGAGCCTCGTACATCAACTCCGCTCGTAGGTTACCCCCGCTTGGGACGCACAACCGATGATCCTTCCTTAGCAACCCATCCACAACAGAAAATTGGGAATTTGACCCAACCAACGCAGCCTCCATAAGCTCCTTCATGGAGTCATCTAACTCCAATGCCTACCGAACACGGTCAGCAAGGTCATACTGAACCTCCGTCCAGTTCAACAAAGCCTTGGCACTTGACTGCTTGTCCACGCAACAGATCTCCAATGCCTCCAACTCCCGTACTAGCCTCTCATCATGAACCGACAACCAGTTGGCTTGGGCGGGAGCCCTGCGACTCAACGCATCAGCAACCGCATTGCCCTTCCTGGGTACATAATGAATCTTGAAGGTGTAGTCCCCCAGGAACTCCATCCACCTCCTCTGTCTCATGTTAAGATCCTTCTGATCCAACAGGTACTTCAGGCTCTTGTGATCGGTATAAATATCGACCCTAACGTCGTATAGGTAGTGCCTCCACAGCTTAAGTGCAAATATCACGGCAGCCAACTCCAAGTCATGGACCGGATAGTTCCTTTCATGCACTTTTAGCTGCCGCGATCCATAAGCTATCACGCTCCCATGCTGCAACAGCACGCAGCCAAAACCACTACCCGAGGCGTCACTATAAACCTCGAAGCCCTTGGTCCCACTCGGCGAACTAAGCACTGGCGCCGTGGTCAACCGTCTCTTCAGCTCCTCAAAAGCTTGCACGCACTCCTGCGTCCACAAGAATCTCTGATCTTTCCTTGTCAACTTCGTGAGAGGTAGCGCTATCCGCGAGAAGTTCTCTACGAAGCGCCTATAATATCCGGTAAGCCCGAGAAAACTACGGACTTCCGCGACAGAAGACAACGCAGGCAACTCCCGTATCGCAACGATCTTCGCCGGATCCACCACTATACCTTCCCCACTGACAATGTGACCAAGGAATGCTACTGAGGGTAGCCAGAACTCGCACTTGGAGAATTTCGCATACAGTTCATTCCTTCTCAGAGTCTCCAACAGCAGATGCAAGTGCTTGAAGTGATCTTCTTCGCACTGCGAGTACACCAATATATCGTCAATAAAGACGATCACAAAGCGGTCCAGGAAATCTCGGAACGTCCTGTTCATCAAATCCATAAACACTGATGGCGCATTCGTCAGTCCAAACAGCATGACCGTGAACTCGAAATGCCCATACCTTGTGTTGAATGCCGTCTTCGGGATATCACACTCCCTGATCCTCAACTGATAGTACCCCGACTTCAAGTCCAACTTGGAATATACCAACGATCCGACTAACTGATCGAAGAGATCATCAATCCTCGGGATCGGGTACTTGTTCTTCTCCGTCATCTTGTTCAACTCTCTGTAGTCGATACACAGCCGCATACTCCCGTCCTTCTTCTTAACAAAGAGGACCAGTGCGCTCCAAGGCGATGAGCTTGGACGCACATAACCTTGCTCCATTAGCTCCTCTAGCTGAACTTTCAACTCTGCCATTTCCTTCGGCGCCAGCCTATAAGGAGCACGTGACACAGGTTTGGCACCTGGCACAAGCTCGATAGTGAAATCAATCTCTCGCTGCGGTGGGGCTCCGGGAAGACTATACGGGAATACATCGGGGTATTCACAAACTACGGGGATACTATCCAATGCGGACTTTGGCTCTACAGCCCCCACTATTGCGAAGAACAGCTCTGCGCCAGCACGAACTGCCTTTACTACCTGAAGAGAAGACATTAGCGTCCTGCTCGACCCCTTCAGTCCCGTGAATGTTGTCTCCCATCCAACACCCAGCTTGACCTCCTTACTATTGCAATCAATCCAAGACTTCTGCTCTGAAAGCCAATCCATCCCAAAGATAACGTTGAACTCTACTAGCGGCAGCAATGACGCTAGCAAGTCGAACTCTTGGCTCCCAATGAGAACCTTTACGGCGCACACTCTGTCCGCACGCATCGAGCACCCATTCGGTAGCCGCACATCCAACTTGTCCTTCTCCATCGAAGAAGGGACTCCGATGCGCGATATAAAATTTTCGGACAAGAAGGAGTGTGAAGCTCCCGTATCGAACAGTGCCCGTGCCGGACTATCGCTAATCAAAACAAAGCCTAAGCAAACCATATTAGGCTAACAAGCAATAGATAACAGTATTTAAAGTTAACTTGCTATAAATTAACTCGTACCTGTCACCACGTCAGCTTATTTAATGGCCTCCTGCTGGCCCAAGTTGTACACATTAGGTTGGGTCGGATCATAATGAGACGCGATTGACTCCACCGCCTTGCCCTTCTCTTCGTAAGTAGCTCCTTATTTTCTCTCGGACTTTGGGTGTCCGCTCCAACAATCGTGGGAAAAGTGCCCCGTCTTTCCACACGTGAAACAAGCGCCCAGGGTTCGATTGGTAGTTGCCCCCGAGGCACCGACAGAAGAAGCTGGACCTGACGTCCTAGCCTTCTTGTAGAATTTGTGGTAGCCCGAATTCGACGTAGTCGGCGCCTTGAACTCTGATTTCTTCCCACCAGATTCCTTCTTAGCTTGCACATTTCTCATTTCCTTCTCCAAGGACCGGGTCGAGGTGACCAGGATCATGAAACCCTGCGCCATAGGCCCCGACAGTAGCAGCCTCAGCTCATCTCTTAACCCTTCAAAGAAGCGGTTAGTCTTTTGCTCCTCGTCGGCAAAGGTAGCGCTAGCATATCTCCCCAATCGAGTAAACTCGTGGAGGTACTCGTCTACAGTGCTATCTTCTTGCACCAACTTTTGGAACTCGTTCTCCAATGCGATCCTCTGCGCTGAGGGGAGGTATCGAGCCATGAACAATCTCGAAAACTCCTCCATAGGTACTTCGGCCAACGGCCTTCCCCTCAACTGGTGTAGCTCTAGGACTTCCCACCATAATCTCGCATCCCCGTCCAATAGGAACGTTGCTATCGTGGTATTCTGCCACTCTTCCGTTTCTGTTGCTGTCATCACCCTATTTACTCTTGAGAGCCAATCTTCGGCCTAGGTCGGGGTTCCCGTTCCCGAGAACACCGGTGGATGGAAGCCCATCACATGCTTAAGCTATCTCTCAGTTGCTCTCTGAGGCAACTCCGGCTCCACCGTCACCTGTTCAACCCTTCTAGGCTCCGCCGCTTGGAGCGGCACTTGCTCCACCGCAGGAGAAGGCCTCTGCACCTGCCTTGCAGGTTGCACATTGATCATAACAAAGACAGCTTCTGCCACCAATCTAATGGTCTCGGCAGATGGAGGTGTTGCAGGCGCATCACTTGGTGCGCTGCTTGCCTCAGAACCTGGCCGTTCCGACAGTCCAGCACCACTTCTGGTCACCAATAAACGTGCAAAACACCGATAAGCGACCAAACAATATTGCAAACAACAATTATAGGAACACGCAGGTTCCTCAAACACGTGTATTTTCATTCCTAAGTGGACATTCATGGGTTATTTTCATGTTATAACGATGACGCACACATGTGCTCACCAACCCTTAAAGTGAATTCGCCCACGAATTCATTTAAGCTTGACCGAAACCAGTAGTCTGATACCCATTTGTAACACCCCTATCCGTCGCATGACATATAGTAGTAGGTCCGGCCGGGGCCCGACGTCATATACTACGGACAGACCGGTTGGTTACGCGTTGAAACCATTCAACCAATCACAACGTCCTACACAGCACCTAGCAGAAGCAATTAATAAGTTGCACAATTAAGAACCCAGCTAACATGAATGTCCACTGAACCAAAACATAGGAATGTTGAATACACAAAACAACTAGCCTTAAGGCCTTACAAAGTTTGCTTAATTAAACATGACTTTCAAACCTCGGCACGCAGGCCGGCCATACATGAGTAAATAAGAAAACACTCAAAAGTTTTGGCCTTCGAGGGCCGGCGCAGCAACTTGGGCTTTAGCCCGCTATTTACCGCTCGGCTCCGCAACACCTGCAAGCAACAATCCACCGCACGGTGGTAAACAAAAGCAACGGTCAGCTATGTTGACAAAATTATAACAATCACGCCCCCAAAATCGGGGCGGCGATGCTCTTTCCCTGCACTTTATTAGTATAGCATCAATATAGTGTAAACACACTTCATCACAGGCGTAGGCCCGCACGGCCACACACCTCGTGCACGCAGGGCACATTCACGGTTAACCGGCCAACGTCACGTCAATTCAAGCCATAGACGTTCCCGTTCCACCACCGCCCCTTGGACGACCAATCATATGAGCATTTTGTCTTCCTGGCCTTGGTCACGACAATTTAAGCCATAGAACACCGAAGACTCTCATCCATGCCAATGGTACCACCGAACGACATAGATCGGGTACGGTTCCGCCTGACCCGTGCTCATTCTGCAACGACAATTTAAGCCATATGCGCAGGTCAAGACTCACCGAGTCCCGTTTTCGCCACAACAATCACATAACCCGGTTATGTTCACATTGGCTCCCCGGCCATCGTGTTGGCAAAACTCGCTTTTGCCCAGTTTTCCGGGTGCACCTTGGAGTTAATCTCCAAGGCTCCCTGCTGCAATCTACCACGTAGAAAACCCGAAAAATGCCCAAACACCCGGAGTCTTCCCCGGTTCATATGCAATGCAACATCACCGATCCAGACCAACTTGTCCGGATAGGCTTCACACACCATACCTATGTCCGTTTACGCATACGGACTCTACACAAGGGGGACTTTACATATCTACCCCAAGGAACGCTCCAACTCTTCGCTGACTCGTGAGAGAGGGCTTCCTATGCAAAAGAAAAGAGGGCTTCACACTCCCTAGGATGAGAAATCGTTACCCTTGAGTTCTTCTGCGGCGCCATGAAAAATCTACGCGGTTGGAAAGCACCGCAACAGCGTCGCCTTCGCGGATCTGGACTCGGATCGCGATTCGGAGCTCCGACGCTCCACCGGTGGCCGGATCTTGGCCTTCCTCCTCCTCTTTGCTCTCCCCTCTCTCTAGACTTTAGAAAGAGAACCAAGGGGATGAAATGAGGGATTGCAAACCCTATTTCTGGGTTTAAACCGCCAGCATCCACCCCCAGCCGTCGGATTCCAAGCCAAGGAAACGAACGGCCACGATTAGGCATGAAATTACAAAATCTGGGCTGAACACGGGTTGTAACACGGCCGTGTGCATGGCCATATCACCCATTCGCCGTCTCGACCGACGCGATAACCAACACATGGCATTCGACACGGCCTCCGACACGCCCGTGTCACATGCGACACGGCCGTGTCACGACCCGTGTCACGCCCCGTGTGCAACGACCAACATTCTTTTACCGAGAAGGACACGGCCTGTGACACGGCACCTGACACGCCCGTGTCACATGTGACACGCCCGTGTCTGTGCCCATGTCATGGCCCGTGTACAAGACTTAGAAAACTCCCTAGCGTGACACGCCCTGGGACATGCCTGTGTCCCAGGCCGTGTGCCTCGCCTCGATGATCGCTGATCGTCAAAACGTCGACCATATGACCCGTGGCCGAACACGCCCGTGGCACGCCTGTGTCATGCCCGTGATACGCCCGTGTCACCTGCTCCAAAACCCAGACTTGGCTTAAAACGTCACCCGTCCCTCTTTTGAGTTTCGAGGCGTTACATAGCTAAACACCTAAAGGGGGTGAATAGGTTTTTATGTCTTTTATAACAATATTTTTACTACGGTAAGTTATGATTTAGTTGTAGGTTAGCTTTCAAGATCACACAATAGCACACAGGGTATTTATAGTAGTTCCCCAAGTTCTGTGTACATCCATTGTCCCTCCCACCTTTATAACAGTGTGTTAAACAAGGCCAACTTCTCCAAACTCAGCTCCAAGAGCTTACAACAAAGATCCCTCTTGATCTCTCAGACTCCTCCAAGACCTACCTCAGGCCCTAGGCCCTACACTCAAAGAAATGATCTCCTACAGCTCAGTGCTCTTCACCAGAACACCTACCTCATACTTTGACCAAAGTCCTACACTCAGGCTAGGAGGTTAGACCTACACTCAGATCCACCACTGGATCCTACCTCAGAGAATGAATCTCCTACAGCTCAGGCAGACTTGCCCTACCTCAGATCTACAGAAGGATCCTATAACTTGGCCTTTATAGATTATGCTTACAACTCAGATCAGTCAAGATCCTATAGAAAAAGTATTTTGGTTGTTGATGAAATGACTCCTGAGAAGTAATCTTTGAGTCTGCTTCTTCCTAAATTGAGAAGACTCAGTACTATCTCCTTCACAGCACCAAGAGTGAATCTTCAAGGTAGTTCTGCTGGAGCTGTGAAGTAACTGTAGCTAAGGCTTGCTATGTTCCTTCTTCTAACTCTAAGAGAGAACTCTCAGAACTTGATGTTCAAGACGTGTCTTCCAACAGCTAACTGTCTGAACTTTTAGACCAACAAAAAGAGTAATTTCTTCAAGCTCTGCAACTATATAGGTTGAGAGGAAGAAGATCAAGCTCAAAAGACTCTTATTTCCAAAAGGTTTTTTTTCTTTTCCTCAGAACTCTAAATAAGTATCTTGATGTCCAATGACTCTTTGAGCAGTATGGACCACTAGAGTAGTTAGTTGTACCACCACTTTTGCATTAATTACTGTACACCTAGTAAGCGGTGCCTTTTGTCCTATAGCAAGATGATCCCGCATTGTTTGAATTTATTCTGACATCAGCATGACTCATCTCTCCAAAATTCCAGTAATTCTTCTTGAGCGTTAAGTGAACCCTTATCACTCAATGCATTGACACTTAGATCAATTTTTACTGGTGGCATTGAGAGCATTGAGTGATCCTTTACCACTCAACGAATGTAGACAATTCTGTTCTAACAGCATAGGCATCGAGTGAAACTTCATCACTCGACATATCAGGACTTAGTTGATTTACTCAGCTATAGGGCATTGAGGGAGGCTTCTTCATTCAATGATTTTTGACTTTGCATGTCTTCTTGATGAGGCGTTGAGTGAACAGCCTTCACTCAACGCTTCTGTACTTAGTTGAATTTCCGTTGAGTTGGCGTTGAGTGAACTGCCTTCACTCAACACCTATGGACATAGATATATTTTCTGCCTGCTTCTTCTGAGGCTTTGACTACACGACGACTCAACGGTTCTACTCTTCTAGCGTCGAGTGAGCTGTCCTCACTAGACGCTTCTGGACTTAACCAGATTTCTTGACAGCAACACTGCTACTTTAATTGTATGTTATTCTCTCAACACTTTCGGTCTTCTAGCATTGAGTGAGTTGTCCTCACTCGACACTTCTAGACTTGGTTGTATTTTCGCCTTGGTAATGCTGAGGCTTTGACTGCTTGAGCTTTACTCAACGCCTCTAGCCATCTGGCATTGAGTGTGTTGCCTTCACTCAATGCATTTTGACTTGGCCAGATTTCTATCATGAAACCAACCAGTATTGTGTCCACCTATCATTGTTACTTAGACAACCTATCTAATCAGTGTGATAATGAACAACCTGCATACATAGAACTTAGAGCATGCATCAAATACAATCATGTGTATACCATTGACTTTTGGGCCTTCTTCAAATCTAGGACATTGTGATCAATGGACCCAACAATCTTCCCCTATTTGAAGAAGTCAAAACCCTTAGTCAATGACATACACCACCACAGATAGCAGATGAAGCATTACAGTAGAAAAGACAAATAATGTATACACACACAAAGAATATGATTTTAATTAACAGAAGGAGTCACAATTTGGTAGTGTGCATAAAACAAAATTAACACATTTCCTACGACCCTTAAGTAAAATAAGAAACTTTTCTAAGTTTCAGGTTCTCTTATCACTATGCCCCTGCTAGACTTCTTGACAGCTTTCTCTTGGTCTTCTTTCTTAGTCTTCTGTCTCTAAAAGTAGTTGTAAGGCTTCAGGAAGTATTTGTTAGGTTTCACAGCATCTAGTAGTAGTGCACCTGTCCTCTTGTCTCTTCTGTACTTCCTCCTTGCCTCTTTATTACTCTCTAGCTTTGCCCATTCCAGGGAGCTGTAAAGATTTCCCCTCTTAGTTTTCTTGGATTTTATTTGATTCCAGGCAGAAAATATGATAATCCTAGATTGAGGACTCCATTGCTCAAAATCTGGCCCGGTTTCCATTTCTTCCCTATATCTCTTCTTATTGAGCCTTACATCTTCTTCTTCAGCAGCAGAATTGCCTTTGGCCCTGGTAATCTGGTCAATAGTGGGGCTGAAAGAGGGAATCTCAGCTGCAATAGTAGGTTTAGCTCACTGAGTAATATCTTGAGTATCATGTTGCCCTGCATACTGATCATCATACTGACCCATCATTCCATCTTATAGTGCTTAATGAATTTGGTCAGGAATAACAGGTATGTTATCATATGTGTACTGTTTAAGGCCAAATGATCCTCTGATCACATTAGTGACCCACATTGTAATTTCAGTGTTATCCCTTATTTCCTTCTCCCCCTTTTTGACTTCTTCAAAAATATCTTTAGTGAGGGAGGAGCTAGCCTTTGTTAACTTAACATCTAGATAGTTGACACCCTTGGTGACATGGCCCTTGAGCTTGGGTACATACACCCATTCTTCTTTCAAGAACAGTCTTGTGTGTTTCCATCAGTTCCTTCTGTTCATTGTGGACCGCAAGCATGTTGCCAGAAGTAATATTCTGATTCTCTAAGATTCCAGTTTGAATCTGACCAATTTCTGTCAATTTGTTTTCTATATAAGTTACTACAGGAGCAGCTCTCCTAAAAATGCCACAGTATTGGCGTTCAGCAAATTTACCTCGAATCTTATAGATTTGATCTCAGTAGAAAGGTCCTATCTCAGTTCTTTTATGGAATCATCCACAAAGTGTTCAAGCTGTCTTCTCTGGCCATCCAGTAGACCTTTTAATTGGGCTAGAAATACTAATGGTATTTGATCAGTTTTATGAGATGTCCTTTCATCACAGATATTATGTTGCACTGGCCTTTCTTCTTCTCTTGCTACTGAATCACCCATTTCATATTCAGAAGAATGTTGATTGGCATTATCAATAGTAGCAACATTCCCCTTCTCAGACTCAGAGGAGTCTATGTCATAAATAATTTCTTGAGCAGGGAGTTCAGAGTGAATCTCCCCCTCAGTTGAAGCCTTGTCCTTAAAGACATCTTGGTCTTCTACATCCCCCATGGGAATTTGTGGCTCTGAGGTGGCAGTGACTGGAGCATATTCTATCATCCTCTCAAGGACTTTCTCCTCCTCATCTTGAGGATAGATTAGGACAACTTCAGGACCCTCTGTAGTTTCAGCAATCCTTTTCTACAGATTCTCAATGAAGGTGTCTAATTGTTCTTGAACAGATTGAATAGTCTCCCCCTTATTGTGAATAGGTATATGGGAAGTCTACCCCTCAAATTGAGGACTGAAACCACCAAGCTGGTCTTCATTTGAAGGTTTTGTCTCCTCTTTAGTAAGAGCTGGTGTCTTGGAAATCTCCCCCTCCATGTCAGCAAAAATCTTACTGATAATATATTCAGCCACCTTTTCAGCTACCCCAGCTAGAGGTAACTTATATTGAGTGCCACTCACTTGGCCAATCATTTTTGCAGGTTCAGATGAAATAAAAACCTAACCACTCACGTCTCTTCTGGTCTCTTCAATAGACCCAAACAGTAGTGGATTATGTGGATCTTCTCCACAACTCTCAGAGGAGCTACTCTCTGTGCTTTCCTCAGTAATTAGAATAGCTTTCTTCTTCTTGGTAACAGTCTGCGCATGTGGAAACAGAACTCGGTCCCACCTATCAAGCATTTTTAGTCCATCCTCCTCATATGATGGATTTTTGTTCCTAGCCTTATGTTAAGGATCCCTGGAACACTGTTGTGCAGAAACAGAGACAGAATTCTACCCAGGTTTGGCTCTGGGATACATTCTACAATTTTGTCAAAGAGTACTCTCCCCAATCTGTCTTTTTAGAAATAATTGTCCTTGCCATTAACTCAAAAATCTTCTTGGAAATTTTATCATGGGACCCAAACTTGCACTGTAGTGCCTTCCCAACAACATCTACAAGGAATTTTCCTTTTAGGTTCAGTTCTCTCTCAAGATTTATCCAGTGGAGTGCATTGACAATCCACACCATTTCAGGGCAGCTTTGACATCAGTTTGATCTAATTCATCTTCTTCATCTGACATCCTGAACTTGGGCAGCTACAGTGCCTTGCTCAATCTTTTGGGAGTAACCTTAACCTTGTTTCCACTGATGATATTAACGGATGATGAGTCAACCTTAGCAGTTAAGTATAACTCAAGTACTTCTCTCTTCCAAAGCAGACTGGGCTCTGAGAGAACATATTCTAGGTCAGCGACCTACAGCTGATGGAGAACTAGCTGAACTTCCTCAGGCATATCCTTGAATCCATTTCTAACCAGCTCTGAACCCTCGAATAGAAAATCCAACCTCCTTGGAGACATCACTTCTGTGAGTTGTTGTAGATTTTCTGATCTTCCGTCGTTTCGTCGCAAGGGACAGAGAAGGGCGAGGAATAGTGTATTCTGTTCTAAGCACGCACTCTTCTATTTATATGTTCCACTAATTTGATAATGTAGAGAGGCGCGTACCTAATTTGATGATCATGAGGAGATCAATGGCTGAGATTAATCCTGTAGATTAGCTGTAAATATAAGTCTCTGGGCATTTGCTTCGAGTGAATTCGACACACTCGACGCACTTGACACTTACTCTTGACTCAGTGCGCTCGACGTCTGAGCCCTTAGACTAAACGCATTCGACGCCTGATGTTGACTCAGCGCTCTCAACGCCTGAACACTTGGTCCGTCATTCCTTTATTCTCTTACATAGGTAAATACCACCTGTAACTAAAATTCATGTAGAGCAACTGAAGATAAACTAAGTTCATCATACCCAATTCAAATTTGAAGGAGTTGAACTTGGCTTCATCTAATAGTTTGGTGAAGATATCATCCACTTGCTTGTTCGTTGGGATAAACTCAAGGGTGATGTCCTCACATTCCACATGCTCTCTAATAAAATGATACATAATCTCTATATGCTTAGTCCTGATATGAGAGATATGATTCCTAGCAATAGAGATTGCACTAGTAGAATCATAATACATAGGAGTTCTACTTAGCTTGATGTTGTAGTCTTGAAGCTGATGCTAGATCCACAATAGCTGAGCACAACAACTTCTAGCAGATATGTATTTTGACTCAGCTGTTGATATTACAACACTAGTTTGCTTCTTACTGCTCCAAGATACAAGCCTCCTTCCTAGAAATTGACAGGATCCAGAGGTGTTTTTACTATCTTCTCTGCATCCTGCAAAGTTTGCATCTGAATACAAAGTTAGTTCAAAATCACTATTCCTATGGTACCATATGCCAAGATTAGGTGTGCCCTTGAGATATCTCAAAATTACCTTAGCTGCAGAATAGTGAGACTCTTTACGGCAAGCCTAGAATCTAGCACAAACATATGTAGTATACATGATGTCTGGCCTACTAGCAGTAATGTAGAGGAGGGAGCCAATTATGCCTCTGTACAAGATTTCATCAACAGGTTTTCCAATCTTATCCTTGTCCAATGATACTTTTGACCCCATAGGAGTTTTCATTGTGGAGGCACTCTCCATTCCAAATTTTTTAATCAACTCCTTGGTGAACTTAGACTGAGAGATGGATAATCCATTCTCAGACTATCTTATTTGGAGGCCCAATAAGTACTTCAGTTCACCCATACTCCTCATCTCAAATTTTCCCTGCATAAGTTTGGCAAACTTTATGTAGAGGTCATCATTAGTAGACCCAAAAATTATGTCGTCTACATAAATTTGGACTAGGATGATCTTACCCTTGACTTCCCGGAGGAATAGTGTCTTGTCTATCTTTCCCCTTGAGAATTTGTTCTCAATGAGAAAGCTAGATAGAGTTTCATACCATGCCCTAGGGGCTTGCTTCAACCCATACAAATCTTTTATAAGCTTAAATATAGAATCAAGAGAGTTAGAATTAACAAAACCTAAGGATTGATCAACAAAGACCTCTTCTTTCAGGTCACCATTTAGGAAGGCTAACTTCACATCCATTTGGTAGACCATGAATCCTTTATATGCAGCATATGTAAGGAATAGTCTAATGGCTTCCAATCTTGCCACTGGTGTAAAGGTCTGATCAAAGTCAATACCTTCTTGTTGTTTGTATCCCTTGGCAACCAGTCTGGCTTTGTTCTTGATTATAACATCATTTTCATCAAGTTTGTTCCTATATATCTACGTGTTTTCAATAATTTTATGTCCTTGTGGTCTGGGAACCAGCTTCTTGACCTTGCATCTTTTGAACTGGTTCAGTTCCTCCTGCATAGCCACAATCTAAAATTGATCTATATGGCATCTTCAAATCTTTTTGGTTCAACCTGTGGCAGAAAGCTGGAGTACATGGCAATGTTTAGGCTTCTGCTCCTAATTATAATCCCTTGGTTGGCATCTCCTATGATCTGGTTTCTGGGATGATCCCTCAGATGTCTGATAGTTGGAGGCATTCTTTCCTCAACTACCTGAACTTTAGTGGCTAGAGCATGCTGGTCTTCAGCTATATCTTGAGTTTCTTATTCTTCTTCTGGAATGTACACATCATCACCTTCTCCTTGTGTAGTTGGAGTAGTGTCCTTGATGTTCAGATTGTCCATCTCTAGTTCTACACATGTAGATCTGGATGAGTTAGGCAGCTCATTGTTAATCATTGACGACTCATCAAAGACAACATTAATAGATTCTTCTACAACTTGATTTTTTAAGTTATAGACCATATATGTTTTGCTATGATTGTTGTGCCCAATAAATATCCCTTCATAGGATTTGATAGCAAACTTAGTCAAGTATGACTTCCCATTATTCAGTACAAAGCATTTACTACCAAAAATCCTGAGATAGGCTAGATTTCATTTTCTGCCTTTCATAATCTCATAGGGAGTCTTGTTGTGATACTTGGTGATCGAGGCTCTATTCAAGACATGACAAGTAGTGTTCACTGCCTCAGCCCAGAAGTATTCTGGGAGAGAAGTGTCACTGAGCAGTATTCTGCCAGCCTCTATGAGAGTCCTATTTTTCCTCTCAGCTATCCCATTTTGTTGGGGACTTCTTGGAGAAGAAAAATCCTGAATAATATCTAGTTCTTCACATAACTTTATCATGCCTTCCGATTGAAATTCAATGTCATGTTCACTTCTGATTTTGACCAAAGAACTATCTTTTTCATTTTGGACTTGCCTGACAAAGGTCATAAAGATATCTAGAGTTTCAGACTTTTTCTTTAAGAAAAAAACTCAAGCATATCTGGAATAGTCATCAACTATCACAAGTGTATAGTTTTTCCTACCTAGACTATGAATAGGCATAGGACCAAACAATTTCATATGCAGGAGGTACAAACACCTCACAGAATCTTTGGTCATAATGCTCTTAAAGGAAGCTTTGGTCTACTTGCCCTTTTGAAATGCAGAGCAAATGCCCTCCTTGGTGCATCTTATATTGGGTTCATTTCTGACTAGATCCCCACTGAAGAGCTTGTTAATATTCTTGTAGTTCAAGTGGGCAAGCATCTTGTGTCTTTTCACACAATGGGAGACTTTCATTAGCAACAAGACACACAGGTGTGTCAGAACTTAAACATAAAAGTTTAAACAATAAATATTATCACTTCTAGTGTCTGTCAAGATAACCTCTTGGTCACTTGACCTTTTGATCAGACACTCATCCTTGTGGAAGGCAATGACAGCTAAGATCACATAGTTGGCTTATGCTTATCATGTTGTGTTGCAACCCTTCCACATAAGCCTTTTTTGTGATTGAGACTATGTCATTAGTGATCATGCCATAGCCCTTGGTAACTCTTTTGTATGAGCCTCCAAAGACCGCCTTTGGTCCATTCTTTACTGGACAGTATTCCTTCAGATGACACCTTATTTAAGTCATGTGTCTGGAACAACCACTGTCTAAGTACCATATTGAATGGGTACTTGGACTAACCTGGAATCACAATTTAATTTACCTTAGGACCCCAAAATGGTTTGGTTCATAGGTTCTTGTTAGTATGATAATGAGCATATCTTCCTGCAGCATTTTTGAGAAGTAGACTTGCCCTTGCACTAGCACATTGGGGTAGTGCCAATAATCTATGTCAAAATGTCCCATATTTCCATAGCACTAACACTCATGAATAGTGTATCTCCTTTTCTGAACAACTCTTATAGAAGGCAAGCTGAAAGCAGCTGACTGTTCAAAAGGGAGAGCAGCAGCCCTCTTCATATTTCTTTCAGCAAGGATCTGACTTAAGGTGAGCCTGTCAGTAGATGTACTGGGCTTACTGTGAATGTCACTAACATCAGTCTTATTTGTAGAAGACAAGTTGTTGATTGCATCAGAGACAGCCAAGTTAAGCTTAGTGATTGACTTACTTTTGGTCTGAGTCTTTGCTAGAGGAGTTAGACTATTGGTCACTGCCTTATTCTTGAGTGTGGGGTTTGGTGCTCCAAAAGCAAATTGTTCATAATGGGTCATTTGAATTTTCTCATGGGGAGCCTTAAAGGCACTTAAGCCCATGCCCTTTCTCCCTCCATTATAAGACACATTTGTATTCTTACAGGAAGAGTTCTCATTCTTCTAGTGACCATACATGCAATCTTGGTCATACCTGTTGGAAGGGAGGATTATCTTATGAAAGTTTAACTGAGGCACAACAGGAGTCTTGCCCTTCCCTTTGGAGTGGGAAACTCTAGTGTTCCACTTGAATCCCAAACCCCTCTTATCCTTTTGAGAGGTGAAAGAGTCTATCAGTGGTAACACATTCTTGGGCTTTGGGAATTCAGTCACAGTCCTTTTCTCCTTAAGGAGCTTCTCTTCAAGATCTATAATGATCTTATTCTTTTGGCTGATGGTCCCAACTTGGATGATTGAGATGGTCTTCAGCTGGCTGACTTCTCTCCTCATCTAATCCAGCAAGGGAGTTGAGTTAGGCTGCAGGGAAGCAACTAGCTGTAAGGAGACAAATCCTTAGCTTGTTTCTTAACAAGACTCTTGCTCCTTTTCAGAGCTTCCAGAAGGGCACCATATTTGTTAATTAATTGATTAACATCTTCCTCAGATTCTGACCCATCTTCATCACAGGATGAAGATGTATCAGAATTTGGACTAGTTTCGCAATCAGATTCCGAGGAGGAGAGAGAATGAATTTTTACTTTATTTAGACCAGGCTGGTCCTGGATGGACTCTCCATCTATCATGGCCATAAGCCAACCACATCCCTCATCATCTTCATCCACCTCAGTGTCACTATCTGAGTGTGATAAAGGGGCCCTAATTCCTATCCTTGCAGTTGGATAGTCCTCATCCTCATCAGCAGCAACAACAGCAAATAGCCCAATATAGGCTTCATCTTCTTCTTCAGAATCTGAAGTTGCAGAGTCACTTTGACTCTAGATCTTCTCATTCTTGGCAATGAAGGTTTTTTCCTTCTTTCCCTTTTAGTGGTAATGTTTCTTCTCACCAGTCTCTTTTCTCTTGACTACACAATCAGCTATGATATGTCCAAGTTTGCTACAATAATAACAAACAATTTTAGAAGAACTAAGTTTGCTAGGTTTGGAGTCATACATATCTCCTTTGGAGAACTTCTTCTCAGATTTGTGGTGATCCCTCTTGTTATGTAAAGAGGATGAAGGTTTGTTCTTCCACTGCCTCCTCTTCATCATTTTCTAGAACTGCCTAGAGAAGGCAGCAAACTCTTCATTTGACATATTGTTGTCAGATTAACTTGACTAAGAGCAGTATGAATCAGCAGGCCTTCTTAGAGGAGAAGCAATCCTCTTCTTGCTCTTCTTAGATCTATCAGCCTTAAAGGCCACTGTCTTCTCCTTGGCTTGGGATCTGATGGTGGTCTCCTCCTCCTTCCTGGAAGATAGTTGGATCTCATAAGAGAGCAGTTTACCAAACAATGTGCAAGGAGGAGTTTCAGCTTGCTTGGCTACTTATCTGATGGCGTAGATCTTTATATCCCAGTCTCTGGTTAGAGACCTTAGGAACTTGTCATTCAGCTCATAATTGTTGAAGACCCTCCCATAAGTCCTCAGTTCATTGATTGTTCTGAAGAACTTTTCATAGCATTCAGCTATGTTTCCCTTTTTGCCCTACCTGAAGGCCTCATATTCCTGATTAAGTAGGGATTTTCTATCATTCATAGCCTCTTCAGTGCCTTACATGTAGATAATCAGTGTGTCTCACATTTTCTTAAAAGTCTTGCAGTGGATAAGATTCTGGAATGTGGAATCATCAATGACACTCACAATAATATTTTGTGCCCTCTTGTCCATAGTTGCCAGGATGACCTCATCCATGGTCATCTCATAATATTTATTTAGGGTTTGTTCATTAGCATCTAGGATAGAAACCTTCATGGGGATGAAGGGTCCTTCCTGAACTGTGATGAAGATCCTAGGGTCAGAAGATTCCATGAATAACCTAACCCTTTCTTTCCAGATACAAAATTCTCCTTCCTACAGATTGAAAGCTTCATAGAGCCCAACTCCTTATGGTTCTCTCCTGAACTTATAAGGATATTCTTAAGCTAATCCTATAGATCAGCTCGGACTGTTAAGTCCCTTTTTTGAGTAACCTCCCCCCTGATACCATTGAAAGCCTTAGTTTTCAAGAGTAGATAAACACCCAGAGGAGGGTGAATAGGTTTTTATGTCTTTTATAACAATCTTTTTACTATGGTGAGTTGTGATTTAGTTTTAGATTAGCTTTCAAGATCATACTAATAACATACAGGATATTTATAGTAGTTCCCCAAGGTTTGGGTACATCCACTATCCCTCCTACCTTTCTAAAAGTGTGTTAGACAAGGTCAACTTCTCCAAACTCGACTCCAAGAGCTTACAACACAGATCCCTCAGGATCTCTCAGACTCTTCCAAGTCCTACCTCAGGCCCTAGGCCCTACACTCATAGAAATTTTCTTCTACAGCTCAATGCTCTGCACCAGAATACCTACCTCGGACTTTTACCAAAGTCCTACACTTAGGCTAGGAGGTTAGCCCTATACTCAGAACCACCACTGGATCCTACCTCAGAGAATGAATCTCCTACAGCTTAGGCACACTTGCCCTACCTCAGATCCACAAAAGGATCTTATAACTCAGCCTTTATAGATTATGCTTACAACTCAGATCAATCAAGATCCTACAAAAAAACTATTTTGGTTGTTGATGAAATGACTCTTGAGAAGTAATCTCTGAGTCTGCTTCTTCCTGAACTGAGAAGACTCGGTCCTATCTCCTTCACAGCACCAAGAGTGAATCTTCAAGGTAGTTCTGTTGGAGCTGTGAAGTAACTACCGCTAAGGCTTGCTCTGTTCCTTCTTCTAAATCTGAGAGAGAACTCTCAGAACTTGATGTTCAAGATGTGTCTTCCAACAGCTAACTGTCTGAACTTTTAGACCAATAAAAAGTGTAATTTCTTCAAGCTCTACAACTAGGTTGAGAGGAAGAAGATCAAGCTAAAAAGACTCTTGTTTCCAAAAGTTTTTTTTCCTCGGAACTCTTAATAAGTATCCCGCCATCCAACGGCTCTCTGAGCAATATGGACCACTAGAGTAGTTAGCTGCACCACTACTTTTGCATTAATTACTATACACCAGGCAAGAAGCACCTTTTGTCTTGTAGCAAGATGATCCCGCTTATTTGAATTTCTGTGGATGTCAGCATGACTCAGCTCATGTGGACTTAGCCAAAATTCCAGTAATTCTGCGTGGGCATTGAGTGAAGCATTATCACTCAACGCATGGGTACTTAGCTGAATTATGACTGGTGGCATTGAGTGCATTGAGTGATCCTTTATCACTCAATGAATATAAACAATTCTGATCTAACAGCTTAGGTGTCGAGTGAACCTTCATCACTCGACGCATCAGGACTTAATTGATTTACTCTGCTAGAGGGCGTTGAGTGAGACTTTTTCACTCAACGCTCTTTGACTTTGCATGTCTTATTGATGAGGCGTTGAGTGAACAACCTTCACTCAAAGCTTCTACACTTAGTTGAATTTCCGTTGAGTTGGCGTTGAGTGAACTTCCTTCACTCAACGCCTCTGGATTTAGACATATTTTCCGTCTACTTCTTCAAAGGCTTTGACTGTACGAGCTCTACTCAACGTTTATGCTCTTCTGGCGTCGAGTGTGCTGTCCTCACTCGACTCCTCTGGACTTAACCAGATTTCTTGACAACAACACTATGGCTTTGTGAAAGTGATGGGATTGATCTGATTTACTCTAGAGGGGGGGTGAATAGAATATTAAAAACTTTTAATAGATTTTTATAGCGGAATTAAGATAAGTGTTACTTATAAGTAAGAGAAGGAATAAATCACAGCATAACCGAAAATAGAGAAAGATAAGCAACCAGACGACACAAGAAAATTATAGTGGTTCCCCAAATCTGGGTACATCCACTCTTCTACCACCCTGGTAGGAATCCACTTAGGTTATTGATCAGGTGCCCTATCACCACAAGATCTTCTTCAAGTAGATCTAGAGACCCTTCAGGCTTTTGATCAGGTGCCTAAAAACCAATAGGTTTTTGATGAAGTGCCCTATCACCAATGAGTTCACTTTTGAAGGGAGTAATAACCCTGTACAGTAAAGGGAAAAAGAAAATGTTGATGGCAATCTTCTCTTTCTCAAATCAAATGAGAAGACTAAGTGGATTTTGATGATGCCAAAGCTCCCCCCCGAGATATTTGAGTAGGTTCAGGAAGATGGAAGCTTTGTCCAGGGTGTAGGTCTTCAGAGAACTGAGGTTCTTGCTCTTCAGAATCTGTAGATTGATGTTGATTAACTGTCTCTGTAGATTCCTGAAGATGAATATTGAAGAACACTCAAGATAGAGGTTTGTTGTTCTTCTTCTGTTTCTTGAGAGCAATAAGAGTTCTGAAGACTGATAGAGAAAATCGTATTCTCCAATCTATACTCGATTAAGGCAAGTGTACCTATCGAAATATAGTATAGGATATGAAAAATATCAAAGTTGTATTTAAAACTCGGGGCAGGCAAGCACTATTACTCACAACGACTCTATTATCCTACCGAACGATTAATGAGTTTGAAAATTAAAATGAACTAAGCTTAAAGTGAAATAAACTATTGCGAAAAGAGTGCTCGATCGACGATTCACTTTGAAATAAAATAATAGAATAAATTAGTTTCGCATTTGTAAATCTATTAAGACCGTGACGGATCCGATATTAGGAAATAATCTCGCTAGAGCATTAAATCCCCTAACTTATAGACGTTTTGACTGAAATCTCTTTCAAGTCAAAAAGGCCTAAAGTCGCATTATCGAAGTGACCCGCACTATTGGATTTGACTCCAATCCGGAGGATTTACGTCATCCTATCTCTAGGGGTGCGTTCAACTCCTTCCTTCCTTGAGTGATCTTTCATATTCACGAGCCTCTCGGCCACTCGAATATGAGATCGGAATCTACTACCGTATACTAGAAATACGGAGTCGATACGATAAAAATCAGGGAAGGATCAAAAATAGAAAACTACAAAAGTAAACATAAAAATAAAGTTGCATTATTTTATTGCAAAGATCTTCGTGATCGGGCACAAAAATAACTAGCTAAGCATAATGAAAAAGAAAATGAGAATAAGAGAAGGAAATGACATTTGCATTACTTAAATAAAAGAGGTACAAAAAATTATTACAAGACAATTAATCTACTAAAAGGAAGAAAACAACAACAACAACTAGGAAAGAACTCTCTCTTGCTCTCTACAAAAACTTCACTCTAAACTATTTTAGACTAAAACTACTTAAAAACTACTTGCCATCAACAAGAGGGGAGGGGCTACTTTTATAGATGAAGGGGAAGGTTCTAGATGGGGGAGACGAAGGGGTGGCCGGCCTCATCATGGAGGGAGAATGATTCATGCATGAGTTTTAATGATGGTGGAGAGAGGAGGCTTGGATGCAATGTATGACATTAAATGGAAGGAGAGAGAATGGCTACATGCATTGTATGATAATTATGGGAATGAAAAATAAAAATATAAAATAGAGAAGAGGGGATGAATGGAAGTGTGTAGAAGGAAATAATAAAGGGAAGAGAGATGAATGTGGAGTTCAATGTAGATGGAGAGGGAGAAAGGTGGCCGGCCATGCAAGGGGGATGAATAATGCATGTATTATATTAAATATGGAGAGAGAGAGGAAGGTGGCAAGGTGCATGCATACATGTGGGAAAGAGGGGGTGAATGTGAAATAAAAGAAATAAAATAATAGGGGAAAGAGAGGGTGTGGCCGGCCACATATGGGCTGGAATATGGAGGGAAAATTATGCAAAGGTGGCGGGCTTGAATGGGCTTTGATGTAGGGGCTCGGGTTGGTCTTCATGGAGGGCTCGGGTAGCATGTGGGCTGCACTTAATGTGGCCGAGCTGCATGTATGTGGGCTTCATCATTCAAGTGTACCTACACAAATAAACAAAACATTAGCTTAATATTAAACATGTAACTATCATGATATTAAATTAAACTAAACATAATAAGTCATACTATTAATTAGTTATAAAAACTAAACAAAAATAAACATAACATTAAACATAACAATAACAAACATAATAATAACATAACATAAACATAACATTAATTATTTAAACTTAACAAACATAACACAAAACATTTATAACTTAAAATTAGAAAAACATGAAACATAATACATAGCAAGTATAATAATATAATAAAACTATATATTTTTATATAATAACATAAAATAAAATTGCGACAAAACAATAAAACTATAATAAAACTAGTAATTTTAATATATTATAGAAAGATATTAAAACATGAAATAACAAGCATAAATTATAAATAAACTAAGGTAATTAAGCTACTAAATTACTCCAAAAACGATGACTAAAACTAGTCATCAAACTCCCCCATGCTTAGGCTTTTGCTATTCCAGAGCAAAAGGAAGAGAAATATTTATAAGACATTAAATAATTTGCAATTAAACTAAAAATTTATTTACATCAAAATCTAGCCAAAATTTAAAATTTAGGGATTTAAGAATCAAGTCCTAAATTATAAAATTAAAGTGAAAAGAGAGAAACATTTAGCCAAAAATTCTCTAATAAATTAACTAGCATTCAAAATGGAGTAAAGTGCAAACAAAGTTAGATTGGGATTATAAAAATCATAACTTGAAAGAAACTTAAGGAAAAAGGCAACCTACTACTTATGCTCTCCACATATTTTAATTTAAAAACTAAGACAATGATATTGGCTAAGGGGTTTGGGGTGGAAATTAACATGAAGAGGTCTTTGATTGGAGGTGATCATCATTTTTTTCTTTTCACACCCCACATAATTTTTTTTTTGAATAATATATATGTAATACCAGAAAATGATAGACTAACATCTTATCACTTCCCCCGACATATATGAACTTTTAATTCCTCTCTTCATTCATTTTTTTGGGTTGCATATGTGTACCAAGGAATAATGAATTTTATCCTCTTATTCCCATGACATATGATCTAACAATAAAAGAAAAAAATGAGAATTGGGTAAAGATAGGAGTTAAACAAGATTTTAGAAAATAAACTAAAATACTAGAGAGCAACTACTAGTAGATTGAGATTTCCTAAGAATCTAAAAGCATGAAGTAATAATACTTGGAATCCAAAATTGTTTAGCAAAATTACTACAAAATTGAAACTATTTAAAATGAAAGAGAACAGGTGCTAAATAGATTACTCTAATCAAATTAAAATCATAAGATTTTCCTCAAAACTAAATCACTAAAAGTTAAATTTAACTAAATATGATGAAATAAAGATTAGCAAATAAAATGCTTATAAACTAACTCAAACTAAATTTCTGAAAATAACAAAAAGCTAAGCATGAGGTTTATTATATTTTGATTTTTTGACATTTTTTTCATTTTTTTGGGTTTTGAAATATGATCTTTTTTTGGAATTTTTGATTTTTCTAATTTTTTTTTTGGGTTTTGATAAGGCTTAAAGAAGCAGTATTAAAAAAAACTTTAAAAAAACAATACTAAACATTTGTTTTTTTTTGAAAAGAAAGAAAAAAGAAAACAACAAAACCCTCCTCCATGCTTAAACCTTTCATTGCCCTCAATGAAAAATAAAAACAAGAAAGAAAAAAGGAAGAAGAAAGGGGAGGGGGGTACACAATAAAGTAAAGAAAAAAAAAGAAAACGACTTCCCCGGAGTCGTAAGGCCGAATGCAGATGTCGTTCCCCCATGCTTGAGCTGGACACCAGCTCGGGCCTAAGGAAGAGATGAATTGATGGAGCCAAACGAACCGCCGGGGGTTTTATTCCTGCAAAACAAAACAAACAAAAAGAAAGAAACAAAAAGGATAAGCAAGGGATGCCTCCCAAGAGCGCTCTCTGTTTAACGTCGGCTGAGCCCGACGTTATTTGTTAGCTAAATGGAAAATAAAAACTAAAGTGAAGAGGTAACTCCCTAAGTATGTGCTTAGGGGAGTAAATTAAAAAAAAGAAAAATTGAAGAATCGCATCGACATGCGGTGGACTCTTCACGAGAATGACGCCCAAAAAAAACGGACGGAGTTATAGAAGAACTCTGTCATATATAAAGCGGGAAAGAATGGGTCGTCAAAAGAAGAAGAATAAAAAGAAGAAGAAATAGAAAGAGTAATAAAAGAAGTAGAAAAAGAATTTTCATCAAGGGAAATTTCACAAGGAGAATGAGAGTCTTGTGAAATTTCGGGAGAAGAAAGGGTGGGGAGAACTAAAGAAGAATTATCTAAAAGAAAAGAAGAAGAAGACTCGCTAAAACTAGAAAAATTTGGAACAGTTGAGTTTGAAAGCTTAATGGAATCACCAACGTCTTCAGATGGAGAAATAGGAGATGTCTCGTCATCCTCAACGGGTAAGAAGCACACCGGAATATCCATAGAGGTGTCTTCCAAAGGAGGAAGGAAACAATCCGGGATATCCGAATAGTTATCCTCCTCGAGAGGAACAAGACAAGCCGGGATATCCGGTGACTCTTTACATGAAGAAATTGGAGGAGACGGAGAAGAAGACGAAGAAAAAGAAGCGGTCTCGCGAGAAAGATAATCCATCATGGTCTTGAAATGCGAACTAATATTATCAATAGAAGTTTGCAATTCAAGATACCCATAATCGATAGAATTAAAATAAAAATTTAGAGGCGCGGCGCTTTGCGGGGTAAAATCATGCGAAAAATAAGATGGGTTCCCCACCTCCCAAGTAGGATAAAAATCAGAGTAAGGGTCAAATTGGCCACTTTGACCCGCTCCAGAAAAATTGAAATCAAAAGAGGGAGGGGCTCCCGAAAGACATTCCGAATAGAAGTGGTCGGGCGACCCGCAAAAAGCGCAAAAATAAGATGATTCCATAAAGAAAAATTAACTGTTTACCAAAAAGAAAAAGAAAAGCAAAAAAAAATTTGATTTTTTTTTTTAGATATATATATATATATTTTTTTAAATAGGGTTTTTTTAATGGATTGGCTCTCGAACTTCCCGAGGACTACCCGGTGAAGAGTTCGCCCGGTACTAGGTAAAATGGTGGCGCTTAAAGCCCCTTACCCTTTTCGAGAGATTTTAGGTTGGGTAGAAATAAGATGAGGTGGGTGGATAATAATAATAATAATAATAATAATAATAATAATAATTTTTTTTTTGTTTTTTTAAATTTTAGTAGAAGTAATAAACTCGAAGCTTTCGTAATATTGCCAAAAAACATCCCCGGCAACGGCGCCAAAAACTTGATAGAGAAAATCATATTCTCCAATCTATACTCGATTAAGGCAAGTGTACCTATCGAAATATAGTATAGGATATGAAAAATATCAAGGTCGTATTTAAAACTCGGGGCAGGCAAGCACTATTACTCACAACGACTCTATTATCCTACCGAACGATTAATGAGTTTGAAAATTAAAATGAACTAAGCTTAAAGAGAAATAAACTATTGCGAAAAGAGTGCTCGATCGACGATTCACTTTGAAATAAAATAACAGAATAAATTAGTTTCGTATTTGTAAATCTATTAAGACCATGACGGATCCGATATTAGGAAATAATCTCGCTAGAGCATTAAATCCCCTAACTTATAGACGTTTTGACCGAAATCTCTTTCAAGTCAAAAAGGCCTAAAGTCGCATTATCGAAGTGACCCGCATTATTGGATTTGACTCCAATCCGGAGGATTTACGTCATCCTATCTCTAGGGGTGCGTTCAACTCCTTCCTTCCTTGAGCGATCTTTCATATTCACGAGCCTCTCGGCCACTCGAATATGAGATCGGAATCTACTACCGTATACTAGCAATACGGAGTCGATACGATAAAAATCAGGGAAGGATCAAAAATAGAAAACTACAAAAGCAAACATAAAAATAAAGTTGCATTATTTTATTGCAAAGATCTTCGTGATCGGGCACAAAAATAACTAGCTAAGCATAATGAAAAAGGAAATGAGAATAAGAGAAGGAAATGACATTTGCATTACTTAAATAAAAGAGGTACAAAAAATTATAACAAGACAATTAATCTACTAAAAGGAAGAAAACAACAACAACAAGGAAAGAACTCTCTCTTGCTCTCTACAAAAACTTCACTCTAAACTATTTTAGACTAAAACTACTTAAAAACTACTTGCCATCAACAAGAGGGGAGGGGCTCCTTTTATAGATGAAGGGGAAGGTTCTAGATGGGGGAGACCAAGGGGTGGCCGGCCTCATCATGGAGGGAGAATGATTCATGCATGAGTTTTAATAATGGTGGAGAGAGGAGGCTTGGATGCAATGTATGACATTAAATGGAAGGAGAGAGAATGGCTACATGCATTGTATGATAATTATGGGAATGAAAAATAAAAATATAAAATAGAGAAGAGGGGATGAATAGAAGTGTGTAGAAGGAAATAATAAAGGGAAGAGAGATGAATGTGGAGTTCAATGTAGATGGAGAGGGAGAAAGGTGGTCGGCCATGCAAGGGGGATGAATAATGCGTGTATTATATTAAATATGGAGAGAGAGAGGAAGGTGGCAAGGTGCATGCATGCATGTGGGAAAGAGGGGGTGAATGTGAAATAAAAGAAATAAAATAATAGGGGAAAGAGAGGGTGTGGCCGGCCACACATGGGCTGGAATATGGAGGGAAAATTATGCAAAGGTGGCGGGCTTGAATGGGCTTTGATGTAGGGGCTCGGGTTGGTCTTCATGGAGGGCTCGGGTAGCATGTGGGCTGCACTTAATGTGGCCGAGCTGCATGTATGTGGGCTTCATCATTCAAGTGTACCTACACAAATAAACAAAACATTAGCTTAATATTAAACATGTAACTATCATGATATTAAATTAAACTAAACATAATAAGTCATACTATTAATTAGTTATAAAAACTAAACAAAAATAAACATAACATTAAACATAACAATAACAAACATAATAATAACATAACATAAACATAACATTAATTATTTAAACTTAACAAACATAACACATAAAACATTTATAACTTAAAATTAGACAAACATGAAACATAATACATAGCAAGTATAATAATATAATAAAACTATATATTTTTATATAATAACATAAAATAAAATTGCGACAAAACAATAAAACTATAATAAAACTAGTAATTTTAATATATTATAGAAAGATATTAAAACATGAAATAACAAACATAAATTATAAATAAACTAAGGTAATTAAGCTACTAAATTACTCCAAAAACGATGACTAAAACTAGTCATCAAAGACTGGGAGAAATCTGAGAGAGAAAATGTTTTTGTTATAGCAGGAATGTTCTCTCTATGTGTATTTCTCTGTATGTATTTCTCCGTGTCTTGATCAGTCTGAATGTCTGTCTCTTTTGTCCTTGAAGAATAAAATAATGACTGTATCTATTGAATTTCAAATACATTCCTTAAAATACTACAGAAATCGAGGAGAGAAATGGCTACAATTTCTGGCATTTAATTGTCTCCCCAACTGTCTTGGCAAATAAGTCAAAATAATAACTCTGTGAATACCATAGTTAATGCTGCAAAGAAATGTCTATATGCCTTGAGAATATACACATTAACTACCAGAGATTATTTGACAAAAATAGAATCAATAAAATAGGAATTAAATCTTCAAGACAGCTGCTGAAAATAAGTAATCGGACACAGAATATGATCGTCGATCTGAGCTGGGAGATCGTCGAGCTGAGATCAGCTATCTTCGATCTGATAATACTGTGAACAAATATGGAATCGTTGACCTGAGCTCGTAGATCATCGAGCTCAGTTCAGAGACTAAACTCTAAGATCGTCGATCGGAGATCAACGATCGTCGAGCTAAGTTCGACGAAAGTCGAACTGATATGTATTTCATAGATTTCTTCTAAGTCTGAGTTCTTGAGTGAAATCCAATGTTGGTCTTGTGAAGTCTGACCTATAGAGACTAACTTAGACCTAGATTTTGACCCTGGCTATACATGTGGGTCAATAACCTAAGAGTGGAACTAGCCCAAATCCAAACAAGGGTTCCAGTAATCTCCCCCTATTTGGGTGAGGTCACTCAACAAAGAATAAAACTAAAAATACAAGGCCATAGATATCTGATAGAATTTAAATTATCAGTAGATATAATATAGCAATGTAAAGCACATATGGTCCAGATAGATCAATAAAATAGTAAGACAATAAAGTTCAGAAAATGACTTAAGGATTAGCGGGAGGAGGAGCAGAGGAAGATTTAGCAAAGATAATCTTCCTTGTTGGGTTTTTTGCTTCCCTTTTGACATCTTCAAGTCTTGCTCACCAAGTGTTTTCTGAGTAGCAGCTCTAGGTACAACTGCTTCAGGGTGAAGTGTCATGTATTTTGCTGGATTGAACACTTTCTTGTTGACCTGCAGTCTTTCAAGTTCCTTTTCTCTGTAAGAGGACATGGTAGAAAACTGTGAGGCGTCTTGTCCTTCTTTTTTGGCTTTATTTATCTAAGATAATCAAATTATTTCATTTAGCCTAGCCATTCTGAAATTGGGATCCAGTTCTGGATCAGCAGGAGGAGAGGGAGGTCTCTCTGGATTAGCATCCTGAGATATCTTCTAAGAGAGATTCCTGAACTGAGTGGACTGAGCTTGGAAATTAGTTGAAATAGGATTCTGCTGCTTTTGACTGGAGTAAAGAGATTTACGAGGTGGAGCTTCACTAAACTTTCCTTTAGGCTTATGAGAGAAGGCAGGCCGCTGAGACTGAGAAGGGTTAGCTTCTGGGCTTGAGAGGGTGTTGGCTTCTGAGGCTGAGAAGCTACTGATCTTGATGGATGAGAGATATTTGATCTTTGAGACACATTCCCTGAGGCTCCTACAGTAGGAGGAGGTGGATCTTTCCTAAATCTCTTCACAGGAGAGGATCCAGACTTCTTCTTCTTCTTCTGTACTTAGCTTGATTTTTGGACAGCTTCATCCAATGAGGCATACCGGGATAAGGTTGGATATTATTCAGAATATAGTACGGTGTATCATTTGAGGGATTAGGTAAAGGAGCAGCCTTGGGAGGTTCTTTTCTCTTCTTTGATACTTTCTTTTTCTTAGAGCAGGAATCATCAGACTCATCTTCATCCTCATCATCATCAGATATAGGGGGATGATCATAAATGTCATTAAGCTGTTTAATAAGCTTGGATCGACCTTTATCTTGAGCATTCTCTTGAGCAATGTCCTGAGAAATCAAGTCATCTAGACTTGGCATAGGACTGTCATCCATAACATAAGTTGGGCCAACAGGTTCCACAACTATGTTAGTAACAAAGCTTGCCTAAATAGCCAGAATAGATTCTGTACTAACTGAAGTTGTACATCAAATGATATCTGAGCAGTACTTGGGAGAAACAAATAAAAGAATATTTATATATAAGAGATCAAAAGAATTTAGAATTGAATTTAGCTCAATTGCTGGAGAAATACTGCTATCTTCAGAAAGAATATCCAAAGAAGAAACTAGATCAACTTTCTCAAAATCAGTATCCAAAAACTCTGAGAGATCTGCATCTGATATCTCAGTATCAACAACCTCTATCTCTGTTGTTGTTGCTGGAAGAGTCAAAGCTGGAACTGAAACTGTTGTTGCTGCTGCTGTACCTAGAACAGCTTCATAGGAAACCTCCCCCTGCCTGGTTTCAGTGACTACTGGAACCAGGCCCCTGGATGAAGAAGGGCTAGAGGAGGCAGCAAGAAGGGCAGCAATGGATGAGATAAAAGAATCCAGAGGTGAGATTGCCTCTGTTATCAAGGATTTGAGGGATGGAGTGATAAGCTCCAGGAGAGTGGAGATGGAATGAGAGTCCATTTGCATGAACTCAGGAGGAGTTTGAGTTGATACAGATGAGTAAGAGATGAGAGGAGTGGAATCTGTAATGATTTCATCCTGTAATGGAGAATTTGGAGGAGTAGGAATTGGTGTTGAATCAAGGTGAATGGGGGAATTCTGATGTGAATGATGTTCAGGTAAAATATGAGATGTAATTGGGGATTGAGGAGGAGTGAAAATATTAAAGTTCGGTTGGGTTAAGATGTTGATGGATGGAGTTGTAACAAGATGTGATGGAGTAGGAGAAAGTGGAGGAGCAGTAAGAAGTGCTGGAGATGATGGAGGTATTGGAATTGAGGTGGATGGTTGATGGACAGCAGGAGGGTTGGCTGGAGGAGGAGGAGCAGGGAATGCTTCATCAGGGTGAGGAGAGGCTGTGACTGCCCTAGTGTCCTCAGCTGGTCTAGAAGAGGTGGAGGCCTGAGATGGCTTTGGGATAGTTCTTGCCCATTTACCAAACAAGGAGGAATCCAACCTCTTACTGGTATTAATAAATATGGTCCGAGAGACCATTAATTCTAAAGCCTTAGACTGAAGGAAAATTCCCAGAATCCTCTCAAAGCAAACCTCGTTCTTGGAGTTCTTCCTTTTGATCAAATAAAAAATTAACTCAACCCAGTTGACTGATTTCTTATTAACCAAAGCAGACATTATTGAAAACTACTGCTTGTTAATATTATCATGGGCAGAGTGCTTGCCCAGTAGTACCTTGCCTACAACATCTGCTAAGAATTTGTATTCTATAGACAAGTTCTTCTTAAGTAGCTTGGATGGTATTCCCTCAGGATGACCCATCCTAACTAGCATACTGCTATATTTAGAACTATCCTGTTCTAGACTGTTCTCTCCATTTACTAACTCAAATAGTTCAGAAATAATTGCTGGGGTAAGAAGAACCTGTTGTCCTGAGATGGTCCCAACCATGGACGAGTCATCAAGCATTGTCGGTGTATAGACCCATTCTTTTATTTCTGTTACTGGTAACTTGATCATTTGAGTCATGATCTTCCTCAGACCCTGATCTTCACAAAGCTGAAGAATATCTTGGAAAATCTGATCGCAATGCCTGAATGATTCGAAGTCGACATCAAAACCTGCATCGAACTTCATTGCTGAAAGGATAGCCGCTGGAATTGGCATAGGTTTTTGTAGACTCAAGAGAAAGACGATCAAGTGCAAGAGAAATTGGAGAGCACGGGATAGAGCTCGAAGAGAAACCTCAATATAGGTTTTGGAATGCGAAAGGATGAGCTCTGTCCTACGATAAAATAAAGAAAACTTCGATCTTAGGTCGACGACAGATTTATAGACAAATACTATCGTCGGCCTCTGAATGAAGAGGGGAAAATAGATCGTCGATCTCAGGTCGACAATTTATTTTCTGAAGTAAAGTCGTCTAACTCCGGTCGACATTTTTTAAACTTCACACAGAGTTGTCGTCGATCTCAGGTCGACGATAGAGCTCAAGAGGAGTTCGCAGATCGTCGATCTTCGTTCGACGATTTATGAACAGATCTTCAAACTCAGACAGAAATTAAATTAATCTATTCAATTTATCATTCCAAGACGATTTAGGAAGAATAAATGTTTCTTTTCATCCAAAGGCTTGGTGAAGATATCTGCTCTTTGAAAAGAAGTGGAGATAAAGTTAAGATTAATTTTCTTTTTATCTACACTATCTCTAATGAAATGATGTCTTATTTCTATATGTTTGGTTCTAGAATGATGAACTGGATTCTGGGCAATAGAAAATTCAGTAGTACTATCACAAAATATAATTGAATTTTTTAGATTGTATCCATAATCCAGCAATTGGTTTTGAATCCACATTATCTGTGAACAGTAACTGTCAGCTACAATGTATTCAGCCTCTGCAGTTGAAGTGGACACTGATGTTTGCTTCTTACAAAACCAAGACACAAGCCTATCACCTAGGAACTGGCATGTTCTTGATGTGCTTTTCTTGTCTACTCTGCATCCAGCATAGTCAGCATCTGAGTATCAAGTTAACTCAAACTCTGACTCTGTTGGATACCAAAGTCCTAGATCAGGGCAACCCTTTATATATCTTAAAATTCTTTTAAGCAAAATTAGATGAGATTCTTTAGGGTTCACTTAGAACCTAGCACAAAGACATATAGAGAACATGATGTCTGGTCTACTTGCTGTGAGGTATAATAGGGATCCAATAATAGCCCTATAAGTTTTCTGATCAACAAGTTTCCTTTTTTCATAAGAATCAATCACAATATTGGAAGTCATGGGTGTTTCAATTGTTGAGGCATCATCCATCCCAAATCTTTTCACTAATTCCTTAGCATACTTGGACTGAGATATAAAGATGTCATCAGGTAATTGCTTCACTTTGAGACCAAGAAAGTAAGAGAGTTCACCCATACTACTCATTTCAAACTTAGAATGCATCAGGTCAGAGAACCTTTTGCATAGTTTGGAATCAGTAGAGCCAAAAATAATATCATCTACATAAATTTGTACTAACAAGATTCTATCATGATGATGTCTAATAAATAAATTCCTATCTACTATGCTCCTAGAAAATTTATGATCTAAGAGAAAGCTAGCTAAGGTTTCATACCAAGCTCTTGGAGCTTGCTTTAGACCATGGAGAGCTTTATGCAATCTAAAAATATATGAGGGATGAGTCGAAGAGATAAAACCTGGAGGTTGTTCAACATAAATCTCTTCCTTTAGCTCTCCATTGAGAAAGGCACTTTTGATATCCATTTGATATACTTTGAACTTTTTATAGGAAGCATAAGCAAGAAATATCCTGATTGCTTCTAGCCTTGCAATAAGTGCAAAGGTCCGATCATAGTTAATTCCTTCCTCTTGCCTATAGCCTTGAGCTACTAGCCTTACTTTGTTCCTTATGATAGATTCTTGGGCATCAAGTTTATTTCTGAATACCCACTTAGTTCCAATGACTGGGTAGTCTTTGGGTCTTGGAACTAAGTCCCAAACTCTGCATCTCTCAAATTGATTAAGCTCCTATTGCATTGCAATAATCCAGTGTGGATTTTGCTCAGCATCTTTAATGGATTGGGCTCAATTTGAGATAAGAAGCAGGCATGCATCAAGTCTTGGTTGAGTTGATGCCTTGTCTGCACACCAGCTGATATATCTCCAATCACTTGAGATGTAAGGTGATCTTTATGTAACACCCCTATCCGTCACATAGCATATAGCAGTAGGTCCGGTCGGGGCCCGACGCCATATACTACGAATAGACCGGTTGGTTACGCGTTGAAACAATACAACCAATCACAACGTCCTACACAGCACCTAGCGGAAGAAATTATTAAGTTACACAAAAATAAGAACCCTGCCAAGCGCGAATGTCCACTACTCAAATAAAATAGGAATGTTAAATACGAAAGTACCGGCCTTATGGCCTTACAATAGTTTCCTCAAACAAGAGTGTCTTTCATACTTCGGCTCGTAGGCCGGCCATACATGAGATAAACAAAAAACAAAAAAAGATTAGGCCTTCGAGAGCCAGCACCGCAACATGGGCTTTAGCCCGCTATATCTCGCTCGGCTGCACAGCACCTGCAAGCCACAATCCACCGCCCGGTGGTAAACAAAATAACGGTCAGCAATGCTGACCAAATTATAACGATCCTGCCCCCAAAATCGGGGCGGCGATGCTCTTTCCCTGCACTTTATTAGTATAGCATCAAAATAGTGTAAACACACTTCATCACAAGCGTAGGCTCGCACGGCCACACACCTCGTGCACACAGGGCACATTCACGGCGAACCGGCCAACATAACGTCAATTCAAGCCATAAACGTTCCCGTTCCACCACCGCCCCTTGGACGGCCAATCATATGAGCATTTTGTATTCCTGGCCTTGGTCACGACAATTTAAGCCATAGACCACCGAAGACCCTCATCCATGCCAACGGTCCCACCGAACGACATAGATCGGGTACGGCTCGGCCTGACCCGTGCTCATTCGGCAACGACAATTTAAGCCATATGCGTAGGTCAAGACTCACCGAGTCCCGTTTCCGCCACAACAATCACAAAACCCGGTTATGTTCACGTTGGCTCCCCGGCCATCGTGTTGGCAAAACCCGCTTTTGCCCAGTTTTCCGGGTGCACCTAGGAGTTAATCCGAAGGCTCCCTGCTGCAATCTACCACGTAGAAAACCCGAAAAATGCCCAAACACCCGGAGTATTGCCCGGTTCATATGCAATGCAACATCACCGATCCGAATCAACTCGTCCGGATAGGCTTCACACACAATGCCTATGCCCGTTTTCGCATACAGACTCTATACAAGGGGGACTTTTCATATCTACCCCAAGGAATGCTCTAACTCTTCGCTCACTCGCGAGAGAGGGCTTCCTATGCAATGGAAAAGAGGGCTTCACATGCCCTAGGATGAGAATCATTACCCTTGCGTTCTTCCGTGGCTCCATGAAAAATCTACGCGGTTGGAAAGCACCGCAACTGCATCGCCTTCGCGGATCTGGACTCGGATCGCGATTCGGAGCTCCGACGCTCCACCGGTGGCCGGATCTTGGTCTCCTCGTCCACCTTGCTCTCCCCTCTCTCTACACTTTAGAAAGAGAAGCACTTGGATGAAATGAGGGATTTCAAACCCTAACTTCGGGTTTAAACCGCCAGCACTAACCCTCAGCCGTTGGATCCAAAGCCAAGGAAACGAACGACCACGATTCGGCCTAAAATTACAAAATCTGGGCCGAACACGGGTTGCAACACGGCCGTGTGCATGGCCATGTCACCCATTCGCCGTCTCGACCGACGCGATAACTAGCACGCAACATTCGACACGGCCTCCGACACGCCCGTGTCACATGTGATACGGCCGTGTCACGACCCGTGACACGCCCCGTGTGCAACGACCAAAACTCTGTTCCTGAGAAGGACACGGCCTGCGACACGGCACCCGACACGCCCGTGTCACATGTGACACGCCCGTGTCTGTGCTCGTGTCATGGCCTGTCTATAACTACCAACTCTTGCTTCCCGAGGAAGACACGTCCTGTGACACGGCACCCGACACGCCCGTGATACCTGCTCCAAGTCCCAGACTTGCTTAAAACGTCACCCATCCCTCTTTTGAGTTTCGGGGCGTTACAACTCTCTCCCCCTTAAAAGAATTTCACCCACGAAATTTACTAAAGGAAAACAATAGGAACTGAAAGCTTTTAACGGTACCTGAGCAGAATAACTTCGGGTACTCCTCCAGCATAGTTTGCTCCTGTTCCCAAGAGAGCTCCTCCCGACCGCAATTATTCCACCGGACCTTAACCATCCGGATCTCTTTGTTACGGAGTCTCTTGACCTCAGAGTCTTCGATACGAACGGGCTTGACCCTTGTCATCAACCCTTCGTCCACCGGCACTTGATCAACTGCGATCACTGGCGAAGGCTCCTGCACCGTCTTCCGCAACACGAAAATGTGGAACACATCGTGTAGTCCACTTAACTCCTCTGATAGCCTCAATCGGTATGCCGCTTCGCCGACCCGCTCAAGAACCTCAAAGGGTCCAAAGTATCTTGGGCTCAGCTTCTTCAAGCGTCTCACCCGCGAAACACCTTTGAACGGCTTTATCTTCAAGTACACCCAATCGCCTACGGCGAACTCCACGTTCTGGTGCTTGGCATTGTAATACTTAGCCTGCCTGTCCTGAGCGATCAGCAAGCGCTCTCGAATGATCCGCACCAAAGAAGTAGCACTCTCAACCTCCTGCTTCTTGTACAACCTTGCCTCACCCGTTTCCAGCCACGATAACGGCGTGTGACATTTCCTACCATAAAGGGACTCAAAGGGCGTCATTTGGATACTCGCCTGGTAGCTGTTGTTGTACGCGAACTCCACAAAATACAGGTGGTCCTCCCAATGCTTCCCGAAGTCTAGAACACACATGCATAGCATGTCCTCCATCGTTCTATTGACTCTCTCGGTCTGTCCATCCTTCTGCGTATGGAAGGCTGTACTGAACATCAACTTTGTCCCCAGCATCTACTGCACCAACCTCTAATCGTTGGGCGTGAAACACCCATCGCGATCACTCACAATGCTGCGGGGCACACCGTGCAGTCTAACTATATTATCCACATATAGTTTCGCCAGCCTCTCCACTGAGTCATCCTTCCTATGCGGAATAAAATGCGACACTTTAGTTAACCGGTCTACGATCACCCAGATGGCATCGTTCCCCTTCTGCGACCTCGGTAACCCATGCACAAAGTCCATCGATATGGCATCGAACTTCCACTCCAGTATAGGCAAGGACTTTAAGAATCCTCCCGGCTTTTGGCACTCCACCTTCACAAAGGCGCACGTTTGGCACTTAGCCACAAACAACGCTACGTCTTTATTGAGCCCCGGCCACCAGAACATCTTCTTAAGGTCACGGTACATCTTTTTGCTCCCTGGGTGGATTGAGTACTTGGTATGATGAGCCTCGTACATCAACTCCACCCGTAGGTTACCCCCGCTTGGGACGCACAACCGATGATCCTTCCTTAACAACCCATCCTCAACATAAAATTGGGAATTTGACCTATCCAACGCCGCCTCCATAAGCTCTTTCATGGTGTCATCCAACTCCATTGCCTGCCGAACATGATCAGCCAGGTCATACTGAACCTCCGTCCAGTTCAACAAAGCCTTAGCGCTTGTATGCTTGTCCACACAACAGATATCCAACGCCTCCAACTCCCATACAAGCCTCTCATCATGAATCGACAACCAGTTGGCTTGGGCGGGAGCCCTGCGACTCAACGCATCAGCAACCGCATTGCCCTTCCCGGGTACATAATGAATCTTCAAGGTATAGTCCCCCAGGAACTCCATCCACCTCCTCTGCCTCATGTTAAGATCCTTCTGATCAAACAGGTAATTCAGGCTCTTGTGATCGGTGTAAATATCGACCCTTACGCCGTATAGGTAGTGCCTCCACAGCTTAAGTGCAAATATCACGGCCGCCAACTCCAAGTCGTGGACCGGATATTTCCTTGCATGCACTTTTAGCTGACGCGATCCATAAGCTATCACGCTCCCATGCTGCAACAGCACACAGCCCAAACCATTACCCGAGGCGTCACTATAAACCTCGAAGCCCTCGGTCCCACTCGGCGAACTAAGCACTGGCGCCGTTGTCAACCATCTCTTCAGCTCCTCAAAAGCTTGCATGCACTCCTACATCCACAAGAATCTCTGATCGTTGCTTGTAAACTTCGTGATAGGTAGCGCTATCCACGAGAAGTTCTCTACGAAGCGCCTGTAATATCCGGCAAGCCCGAGAAAACTACGGACTTCCGTGACAGAAGACAACGCAGGCCACTCCCGTATCGCAATGATTGCCGGATCCACCGTTATACCTTCCCCACTGACAATGTGACCAAGGAATACTACTGAAGGTAGACAGAACTCGCACTTGGAGAACTTTGCATACAGTTCATTCCTTCTCAGAGTCTCCAACACCAGATGCAAGTGCTTGAAGTAATCTTCTTCGCACTGCAAGTACACCAATATATCGTCAATAAAGACAATCACAAAGCGGTCCAGGAAATCTCGGAACGTCTTGTTCATCAAGTCCATAAACACTGATGGCGCATTCGTCATTCCAAACGGCATGACCGTGAACTCAAAATGCCCATACCTTGTGCTGAATACCGTCTTCGAGATATCACACTCCCTGATCCTCAACTGATAGTACCCCGACTTCAAGTCCAACTTAGAATATACCGACGATCCGACTAACTGATCGAAGAGATCATCAATCCTCGGGATCGGGTACTTGTTCTTCTCCGTCAGCTTGTTCAACTCTCTGTAGTTGATACACAGCCGCATACTCCCGTCCTTCTTCTTAACAAAGAGGACCGGTGCGCTCCAAGGAGACGAGCTTGGATGCACATAACCTTGCTCCATCAGCTCCTCTAGCTGAACTTTCAACTCTGTCATTTCCTTCGGCGCCAGCCTATAAGGAGCGCGTGACACAAGTTTGGCACCTGTCACAAGCTCGATAGTGAAATCAATCTCTCACTGCGGTGCGGCTCCGGGAAGACTATTCGGGAACAAATCGGGGTATTCACAAACCACGGGGATAGTATCCAAAGCGGACTTTGGCTCTACAGCCTCAACTATTGCAAAGAACAGCTCTGCTGTAACACCCCAAAAAGACCCCAAAAAGACTCAACATGAAGTTTGAGGTGCAGGCTGTTTGACACGGCCTGGGACACGGGCGTGTCCCAGGGCGTGTCGGGGGTACACGGCCTGGGACACGGGCGTGTCCCAGGGCGTGTTCAGGTTAGTCGACGATTGATAGTCGACGATCGTCGAGCCTGGGACACGGCCTTCGACACGGGCGTGTCCCAGGGCGTGTCCGAATTAAATTTCGAAATTGGCCTGTTCGAGTCAGAGTAGTACACGGCCTTGAACCAAGCCGTGAACACGGGCGTGTCAGGTTGGACACGGGCGTGTCAGATGTCGTGTTCCGACCCGTGTACTGTTAGCAGCTCGATGAGGCAGGGTTGACACGAGCGTGTCTCAGGAATGACACGGGCGTGTCAGGTGCGACACGGGCGTGTCGATGCCCGTGTTGTTCAGTCGGTTCAAACTACGTGTGCCGCTTAAGGGTACACGGCCTGTGACACGGGCGTGTCACAGGCCGTGTCAGCCAAAAATTGGGTTTTTTGGGCAAATCGTGGCCGTTCAGATTCTCTCTTTGAATCCAAGGGCTCAGGTGATTCCTGGCTGGATTAAATTCGTGAAGGAATGATGAAGAAGTCATTCTTCATTTTTCTTAAGGAAGAGAGAAAGAGAGAGGAGGAAGAAGAAGGAGGAGGAGAGCAAGCCACCGGCGAAGTTCCCGTGGTCTGATTCGTGATCCGAAGCCGGCATTGTGAAGGCAAGGCTGCTGCGGTTCTTTCTCACCGGCTAGTTTTCGATGGCTCCGAAGAGATCAACAAGGGTAACGATCTCCCTCCTTGGACATGTGAAGTCCTTCTTTTCTGCATTGCATAGGGAAAACCCTTCCCCGCGAGTGTGCGGTGGGTTATGGTGTCCCTTGGGGTAGATATGTGAAGTCCCCCTTGTTAGAGGCCGGAATTGGAGTACGGCTCTAGGCATGCTGTGTGAAGCCCATCTGGACATGGTCTGGATTGGTGATGCTTGTTTGCATATCGGAGAAGGCTCCGTGATTATGGCTTGTGTTGCCTTGTGCCTACCTGTTGCTTGGTGCAGCAGGAAGTACTGGATGATGTCCAGGAAATGAAGAGGGTTGGATGCAACTCTTGTGGCCGTGCGTTGCCACTTTATGAGCGGTTGAGCCGTTGGGCTGCAACTCGATGAAAAGGCAGATTGCCGAACAGGAAAGGTGAAACCGACCCGCGCCTATAAATAGCCATGGATACTTCCGTATTCGAGGTGGCACGGCGACTTGAGCAACGGGGGGTGGATGATCTGTACCTGCGTTAGGTCCGTCCGACTTGGAAGCCTGGTTATAGGTTTTGTTGGAGCGCCTAATGAGAGTCTTAGGCCCGCGCGCCGGAAAGACTAGAATGCTCAAATACCGTGTAGACGGTGGTGTTGACCCTGGTATTCCGGTACACCAAGAATGTGCCCTGAGTGCACGGACTGTCGGGTCGTGTGGCCGATAGTTGTGATGGCTTGAATGTGCCTGCGCGCACATAGTTGCTATTTGATGATGCCATGCTTTGCAGGGAAAGAATGCTCATGCCCCGAGAAAGGGGTAGGATTGTTATAATTGGGTCAGCTGAATGCTGACCGTTGCATTGTTTGCCACCGGTTGGGTGGATTGTTCCCGTGCAGGTGCTGGAGAGCCAAGTGGTAAGTGATGGGCTGAAGCCCTACTGCTGTTGCTGCTGCTGCTGCGGCTAGCCCTTGAAGGCTAAGCGAATGTTTTGGTTGTTCTCTTTTACTCATGTATGGCCGGCCTGCGCGCCGAGGTTTGTAAATCATGTTGTATGGAAGAGGAACTGTAAGGCCTTAAGGCCAAACCCTTTGTTGTACATTCCATGGTTTTATATATAAAGGTGGTTTTATATATTGGACATTCCTGAGTAGAGTTCAAAGTTGTAACTTAAAGCTTCCGCTAGAATGCTCTGAGTTAGGATTCGTATGGTTTGGTATTATCCTGTGACCTCACCGTCTATTTGTGGCTTATAGTGTGGGGCCCCGACCGGACCTTCTACTATACGTCATTTAAACGGATGGGGTCGTTACATTTTGGTATCAGCTTTTGTCGGTCTTCCTCTTTCGAATTCGTGGTCGAATTCTTTTGTGGGGTGGCGAGCACGTGTTTGTGCGACCTGCTGTAACGCTAATGAACTCTGGAATGTCCATTAAGGAATGTACAAAATCTTGTTTGAGGAATCTGCGCGTTCCTTTTTGTGTTGTTTTGCTTGCATACGTTCGCTAATGTGTGTCTTGTCCACCTATAGGTGACGCGTAGTGGTGCTGGGCAGTCTGAGCCCCAGCGCTCTGATGAGAGTGCGGCACCAGCTGAGGTGCCAACACCTCCTCCATCTGCGGAAACTGTTCGCTTAGTTGCTGAGGCGCTATTTGCCATGATTCAGCCGACCGGGCAAGCGCAGCCGGCAGTAGTGCCAGTTCGTGTTGATGTAAGACCCAAGCCGGTTGAGGCTGTAGATCCACGAGCAGCTGACCGACAGTTGAAGCAATTTATGAGCTTCAGTCCTCCTACGTTTACGGGCATGGGATCCCCAATGCAGGCAGAGGATTGGTTATCGCGTGTCAAGCGGATAATGACAGCGATCAGGGCGGAGGAAACTCTTAAGGTCACCTTGGCCACCTTCATGCTTGAAGGAGAGGCGCGGTTGTGGTGGGACGAGGTTGAGGTACACCATTTGGCGGGCAGGCAATTAACGCAAGTATCGATTGAGGAGTTCTCTCGAATATTTCTGGCGAAACATGTCCCAGCGGCGCAACGCATTGCTATGGAAAATGAGTTCCAACGGTTAAAGCAAGGGGAAGATAGCGTGGATATCTACTTGCATGAGTTTACCAGGTTGGGACGATATGCGGGTACAATCTTTGCGGATGACCAAAGGAAAATGAATCGGTTCTATGAAGGATTGCGGGATGAGTTGCGGTTCTTGCTTTCGAGTTCAGTGAACCAAGGGTTTCAGGCGTTGGTTGATACTGCGTGCGCGTTGGAGAAGGACATGAGGCGAGTGCAAGGGAACAAGGGCATGGTTGTGTCAAAACCAGAGTTTCAAGCACCTCGCCCGAGCAAGTCGTTTTACCAGAAGAAAGGGGGCAAGAGGTCCAAGCCATCTGGGCAAGTGACTACGATCGTTGTGTCGGGAGCGACATCAAGGCCGGATTCTCGTACATGCTATAACTGTGGCCGGGTGGGGCATATTGCTCGTGACTGTCGGGTTATGCAGCCCAAAGGGGAAAAGAAGACGGGTGCGTCTTATGCTGAGAAGGGCAAAGCGGTGGTTGATTCCTCTGCGTCCCAGGCGCAGCCCCGAATCTATCAACTTGGCCAACAGGAAGCGATTAAGCAAAGTGACGTCGTCACAGGTACGAGTTGATTTAGTTTACTTGCTGGTGCTATTGTTTTTGGTTATGTATAGCTTGTGCATGATGTGTGTGCTGCAGGCTTTGTCCTGATTCGGAATAATTTGGCGAGAGCCCTGTTTGATACGGGTGCTTCGCATTCTTTTCTGTCTGAGGATTTCGTATCTCGCATTGGGGTACCAAGTCATGTGACGGTGGACAGTACAAGGGTGCTGTTGCCGAATGGCTGTGTGATGCTTGCGGATAGGGCTTGCGATGTGGATGTGCAAATAGGAAGTCGGGATTTCGGTTTGAGTGCAACTGTGCTACCGTTATCGGAGTTTGATGTGATCTTTGGTATGGACTGGCTCTCGGAGCAGCATGCCTTTATTGATTGCAACTCCAAGGAGATTACACTGGGCTAGAATACTGGACTTGTGACGAAGTTCGCTGGTATGCGAGGAGTTGGCGGGACGCTGTTGTCTGCACTCCAAGTCGTCAATGCTGTTCGGAAGGGCGCGGAGTTATTCTTCACGCTAATTCAGGCTGTTGAGCCAAAGGCCAGTGTCGGTGAAGTGCTAGTTGTGTCAGAGTTTGCCGACGTGTTTCCTAAAGATCTTCCTGGGTTACCACCCCAGCGGGAGATTGACTTCTCTATTGAGTTGGTGCCAGGTGCGAAACCTGTGGCCCGCTCTCCATATCGCGTCGCGCCAAAAGAGATGGCTGTGTTGAAAATCCAATTGCAAGAGTTGTTGGAGCAGGGATATATACGCCCAAGTATGTCACCTTGGAGCGCGCCTGTTCTCTTTGTGAAAAAGAAAGACGGTAGCTGGCGGGATCAACGGTCTATTCCAAGTTGGATTTGAAATCGGGATATTATCAGCTAAGGATTCGGGAAGGTGACATTCCCAAGACGGCGTTTGGAACACGCTACGGTCATTATGAGTTCACGGTAATGCCGTTTGGCCTATGTAATGCGCCTTCGGTATTTATGGACCTAATGCATCGAACGTTCCGAGAGTACTTGGATTTGTTTGTTATTGTGTTTATCGATGACATCTTAGTATACACTCAGTCAGAAGAGGATCACGCAAACCATTTGCGGTTGGTCTTGCATACCCTGCGGAGGAATAAGCTTTATGTCAAGTTCTCAAAGTGTGAGTTCTGGCTCTCTTCAGTAGCCTTTTTAGGCCATGTGGTAAGCGGAGAAGGTATCGCGGTGGATCCGTTGAAGATAAGTGTCATTCGAGATTGGCCAGTGATGTCTTCAGTGGCCGAGGTCAGGAGTTTCCTTGGACTTGCGGGCTACTATAGACGGTTTGTGGAAAATTTCTCACGGATTGTTTTACCTCTGACCACACTGACGAGAAATGATCAAAAGTTCATTTGGAAGCCGGAGTGCGCGCGAGCTTTTGAAGACTTGAAGAGTCGTTTGACCACAGCGCCTGTGTTGACATCGCCATGTGGTACCGATGGGTATGAGATCTATAGTGATGCATCTGGAAGCGGCTTAGGCTGCGTTCTTTTGCAGTTTGGTAAAGTGATTTCTTATGGCTCGCGTCAGTTGAAAGTGCATGAGCGGAATTACCCCGTCCATGATTTGGAGTTGGCGGCGGTAATCTTTGCGCTCAAGTTGTGGCGGCACTATCTATATGGCGTTAAAGTGGATATCTATACGGATCACAAAAGCCTAAAGTATTTGTTGGATCAGAAGGATCTGAATATGCGACAACGAAGATGGATGGAGTTCCTTGGGGACTACACCTTCGAGATTCACTATACTCCCGGGAAGGGAAATGTGGTCGCTGATGCTTTGAGTCGAAAGACTCCGGTACGGGCAAGATGGTTACAGAGTCATGATCAGCGTTTAATCCAGGAATTGGAAGCATTGGAGATATCTTGTGTTGACAAGGGTTCGTCAACCGATGCATGCTTGAACTGGACGGAGGTGCAATATGACCTTACGGACAGAGTTCGGCGAGCAACGGAGCTTGATGAAAGTCTCCAGCGCTATGCAAAAGATGGGCCGGAGGACCAATTCTCTTGGGATAATGGTTTGTTACAAAGAAATGGTCGAGTGTGCGTCCCAAGTGTGGGTAAATTGAGGGAAGAGTTGATGTACGAAGCTCACTTTGCAAAGTACTCAGTTCACCCAGGGAGCACAAAGATGTACAGAGATCTGAAAAAGCTGTTCTGGTGGCCCGGACTAAAGAAAGATGTCGCACGTTATGTGGCTGAATGCAATACCTGTGCGTTGGTGAAAGCAGAATGCCAGAAGCCTGGCAGTTTTCTAAAGTCGTTACCTATTCCGGAGTGGAAGTTCGATGATATTTCGATGGATTTCGTGCACGGGTTGCCGAGATCTCAACGCGGTCATGATTCAATCTGGGTGATTGTGGACCGGTTGACAAAAGTGGCGCACTTCCTTCCAAACAGAAGAGACAATTCAGTGGAAACCTTGGCCAAGCTTTATGTGGAGCAAGTGGTTCGACTGCACGGGGTTCCTCGGAGCATCGTTAGTGACCGTGAAGGGCGGTTCACATCGAATGATTGGCGGCTCGTTTATCAAATGTTGGGTACAAAATTGGCGTTTAGTACGGCCTTTCATCCCCAAACGGATGGCCAGACTGAACGAACCAACAGGACGATGGAGGACATGCTCCGTATATGCGCCCTAGACTTTGGTAAGAGATGGGAAGATTATATATTTCTTGTCGAATTTGCCTATAATAATAGCTACCAAGCGAGTATTGGTATGGCACCATTTGAGGCGTTGTATGGTCGTAAATGCCGTACACCGTTAGCTTGGGCAGAAGCAGGCGAATCGAAGCTGAGTGGGAAAAAGGAAGTCGAAGAAGCTACCTCGCTCATACGATCTATTCGGGAGAGGCTATTGATAGCCCAAGATCGTAAAGCAAAGTACTACAATGCCAAACATCGGAACGTAGAGTTCGTGGTGGGTGATTGGGTATATTTGAAGATCAAACCCTTCAAAGGCGTGTCCAGGATTCGGCGTTTGAAAAAGCTAAGTCCGAGGTATCTTGGTCCATTTGAGGTGGTGGAGCGAGTTGGGGAAGCTGCTTATCGACTAGCACTTTCAGCAGACTTGGGTGGATTACATGATGTATTTCACATCTCAGTCCTTCGTAAGGCGGTAAAGGATCCAGCTCAAGTGGTGGAGAATGATCGGGTACCGGTCGAGTATGGGCTAACGACGAGAGTTAGACTCATTCGGATCGAGGATCGAGCCGAGAAACAGTTACGGAACAAAGTGATCGGGATGGTCAAGGTCTGATGGGACAATTGTGGCCGTGAAGAGCTAACATGGGAGCGAGAGCAGACCATGCGAGCTGAATTTCCCGAACTGTTTGTATAAGCTGAGACCGTGTACTTTATGTTATAACCGAGTTATCAAGTTATAGCATTGTTGGTTCTTGTTTCCTTACTGTGCAAATTTCGGGACGAAATTTTGTTAAGGGGGGAGGGTTGTAACACCCCAAAAAGACCCCAAAAAGACTCAACATGAAGTTTGAGGTGCAGGCTGTTTGACACGGCCTGGGACACGGGCGTGTCCCAGGGCGTGTCGGGGGTACACGGCCTGGGACACGGGCGTGTCCCAGGGCGTGTTCAGGTTAGTCGACGATTGATAGTCGACGATCGTCGAGCCTGGGACACGGCCTTCGACACGGGCGTGTCCCAGGGCGTGTCCGAATTAAATTTTGAAATTGGCCTGTTCGAGTCAGAGTAGTACACGGCCTTGAACCAAGCCGTGAACACGGGCGTGTCAGGTTGTACACGGGCGTGTCAGATGCCGTGTTCCGACCTGTGTACTATTAGCAGCTCGATGAGGCAGGGTTGACACGGGCGTGTCTCAGGAATGACACGGGCGTGTCAGGTGCGACACGGGCGTGTCGATGCCAGTGTTGTTCAGTCGGTTCAAACTGCGTGTGCCGCTTAAGGGTACACGGCCTGTGACACGGGCGTATCACAGGCCGTGTCAGCCAAAAATTGGGTTTTTTGGGCAAATCGTGGCCATTCAGATTCTCTCTTTGAATCCAAGGGCTCAGGTGATTCCTGGCTGGATTAAATTCGTGAAGGAATGATGAAGAAGTCATTCTTCATTTTTCTTAAGGAAGAGAGAAAGAGAGAGGAGGAAGAAGAAGGAGGAGGAGAGCAAGCCACCGGCGGAGTTCCCGTGGTCCGATTCGTGATCCGAAGCCGGCGTTGTGAAGGCAAGGCTGCTGCGGTTCTTTCTCACCGGCTAGTTTTCGATGGCTCTGAAGAGATCGACAAGGGTAACGATCTCCCTCCTTGGACATGTGAAGTCCTTCTTTTCTGCATTGCATAGGGAAAACCCTTCCCCGCGAGTGTGCGGTGGGTTGTGGTGTCCCTTGGGGTAGATATGTGAGGTCCCCCTTGTTAGAGGCCGGAATTGGAGTACGGCTCTAGGCATGCTGTGTGAAGCCCATCTGGACATGGTCTGGATTGGTGATGCTTGTTTGCATATCGGAGAAGGCTCCGTGATTATGGCTTGTGTTGCCTTGTGCCTACCTGTTTCTTGGTGCAGCAGGAAGTACTGGATGATGTCCAGGAAATGAAGAGGGTTGGATGCAACTCTTATGGCCGTGCGTTGCCACTTTATGAGCGGTTGAGCCGTTGGGCTGCAACTCGATGAAAAGGCAGATTGCCGAACAGGAAAGGTGAAACCGACCCGCGCCTATAAATAGCCATGGATACTTCCGTATTCGAGGTGGCACGGCGACTTGAGCAACGGGGGGTGGCTGATCCGTACCTGCGTTAGGTCCGTCCGACTTGGAAGCCTGGTTATAGGTTTTGTTGGAGCGCCTAATGAGAGTCTTAGGCCCGCGCGCCGGAAAGACTAGAATGCTCAAATACCGTGTAGACGGTGGTGTTGACCCTGGTATTCCGGTACACCAAGAATGTGCCCTGAGTGCACGGACTGTCGGGCCGTGTGGCCGATAGTTGTGATGGCTTGAATGTGCCTGCGCGCACATAGTTGCTATTTGATGATGCCATGCTTTGCAGAAAAAGAATGCTCATGCCCCGAGAAAGGGATAGGATTGTTATAATTGGGTCAGCTGAATGCTGACCGTTGCATTGTTTGACACCGGTTGGGTAGATTGTTCCCATGCAGGTGCTGGAGAGCCAAGTGGTAAGTGATGGGCTGAAGCCCTACTGCTGTTGCTGCTGCTGCTGCGGCTAGCCCTTGAAGGCTAAGCGAATGTTTTGGTTGTTCTCTTTTACTCATGTATGGCCGGCCTGCGCGCCGAGGTTTGTAAATCATGTTGTATGGAAGAGGAACTGTAAGGCCTTAAGGCCAAACCCTTTGTTGTACATTCCATGGTTTTATATATAAAGGTGGTTTTATATATTGGACATTCCTGAGTAGAGTTCAAAGTTGTAACTTAAAGCTTCCGCTAGAATGCTCTGAGTTAGGATTCGTATGGTTTGGTATTATCTTGTGACCTCACCGTCTGTTTGTGGCTTATAGTGTGGGGCCCCGGCCGGACCTTCTACTATACGTCATTTAAACGGATGGGGTCGTTACATTTTGGTATCAGCTTTTGTCGGTCTTCCTCTTTTGAATTCGTGGTCGAATTCTTTTATGGGGTGGCGAGCACGTGTTTGTGCGACCTGCTGTAACGCTAATAAACTCTGGAATGTCCATTAAGGAATGTACAAAATCTTGTTTGAGGAATCTGCGCGTTCCTTTTTGTGTTGTTTTGCTTGCATACGTTTGCTAATGTGTGTCTTGTCCACCTATAGGTGACGCGTAGTGGTGCTGGGCAGTCTGAGCCCCAGCGCTCTGATGAGAGTGCGGCACCAGCTGAGGTGCCAACACCTCCTCCATCTGCGGAAACTGTTCGCTTAGTTGCTGAGGCGCTATTTGCCATGATTCAGCCGACCGGGCAAGCGCAGCCGGCAGTAGTGCCAGTTCGTGTTGATGTAAGACCCGAGCCGGTTGAGGCTGTAGATCCACGAGCAGCTGACCGACAGTTGAAGCAATTTATGAGCTTCAGTCCTCCTACGTTTACGGGCATGGGATCCCCAACGCAGGCAGAGGATTGGTTATTGCGTGTCAAGCGGATAATGACAGCGATCAGGGCAGAGGAAACTCTTAAGGTCACCTTGGCCACCTTCATGCTTGAAGGAGAGGCGCGGTTGTGGTGGGACGAGGTTGAGGTACACCATTTGGCGGGCAGGCAATTAACGCAAGTATCGATTGAGGAGTTCTCTCGAATATTTCTTGCGAAACATGTCCCAGCAGCGCAACGCATTACTATGGAAAATGAGTTCCAACGGTTAAAGCAAGGGGAAGATAGCGTGGATATCTACTTGCATGAGTTTACCAGGTTGGGACGATATGCGGGTACAATCTTCGCGGATGACCAAAGGAAAACGAATCGGTTCTATGAAGGATTGCGGGATGAGTTGCGGTTCCTGCTTTCGAGTTCAGTGAACCAAGGGTTTCAGGCGTTGGTTGATACTGCGTGCGCGTTGGAGAAGGACATGAGGCGAGTGCAAGGGAACAAGGGCATGGTTGTGTCAAAACCATAGTTTCAAGCACCTCGCCCGAGCAAGTCGTTTTACCAGAAGAAAGGGGACAAGAGGTCCAAGCCATCTGGGCAAGTGACTACGACCGTTGTGTCGGGAGCGACATCAAGGCCGGATTCTCGTACATGCTATAACTGTGGCCGGGTGGGGCATATTGCTCGTGACTGTCGGGTTGTGCAGCCCAAAGGGGAAAAGAAGACGGGTGCGTCTTATGCTGAGAAGGGCAAAGCGGTGGTTGATTCCTCTGCGTCCCAGGCTCAGCCCCGAATCTATCAACTTGGCCAACAGGAAGCGATTAAGCAAAGTGACGTCGTCACAGGTACGAGTTGATTTAGTTTACTTGCTGGTGCTATTGTTTTTGGTTATGTATAGCTTGTGCATGATGTGTGTGCTGCAGGCTTTGTCCTGATTCGGAATAATTTGGCAAGAGCCCTGTTTGATACGGGTGCTTCGCATTCTTTTCTGTCTGAGGATTTCGTATCTCGCATTGGGGTACCAAGTCATGTGACGGTGGATAGTACAAGGGTGCTGTTGCCGAATGGCTGTGTGATGCTTGCGGATAGGGCTTGCGATGTGGATGTGCAAATAGGAAGTCGGGATTTCAGTTTGAGTGCAGCTGTGCTACCGTTATCGGAGTTTGATGTGATCTTTGGTATGGACTGGCTCTCGGAGCAGCGTGCCTTTATTGATTGCAACTCCAAGGAGATTACACTGGGCCAGAATACCGGACTTGTGACGAAGTTCGCTGGTATGCGAGGAGTTGGCGGGACGCTGTTGTCTGCACTACAAGTCGTCAATGTTGTTCGGAAGGGCGCGGAGTTATTCTTCACGCTAATTCAGGCTGTTGAGCCAAAGGCCAGTGTCGGTGAAGTGCTAGTTGTGTCAGAGTTTGCCGACGTGTTTCCTAAATATCTTCCTGGGTTACCACCCCAGCGGGAGATTGACTTCTCTATTGAGTTGGTGCCAGGTGCGAAACCTGTGGCCCGCTCTCCATATCGCGTCGCGCCAAAAGAGATGGCTGAGTTGAAAATCCAATTGCAAGAGTTGTTGGAGCAGGGATATATACGCCCAAGTATGTCACCTTGGAGCGCGCCTGTTCTCTTTGTGAAAAAGAAAGACGGTAGCTGGCGGGATCAACGGTCTATTCCAAGTTGGATTTGAAATCGGGATATTATCAGCTAAGGATTCGGGAAGGTGACATTCCCAAGACGGCGTTTGGAACACGCTACGGTCATTATGAGTTCACCGTAATGTCGTTTGGCCTATGTAATGCGCCTTCGGTATTTATGGACCTAATGCATCGAACGTTCCGAGAGTACTTGGATTTGTTTGTTATTGTGTTTATCGATGACATCTTAGTATACTCTCAGTCGGAAGAGGATCACGCAAACCATTTGCGGTTGGTCTTGCATACCCTGCGGAGGAATAAGCTTTATGCCAAGTTCTCAAAGTGTGAGTTCTGGCTCTCTTCAGTAGCCTTTTTAGGCCATGTGGTAAGCGGAGAAGGTATCGCAGTGGATCCGTTGAAGATAAGTGCCATTCGAGATTGGCCAGTGATGTCTTCAGTGGCCGAGGTCAGGAGTTTCCTTGGACTTGCGGGCTACTATGGACGGTTTGTGGAAAACTTCTCACGGATTGCTTTACCTCTGACCACGCTGACGAGAAAAGATCAAAAGTTCATTTGGACGCCGGAGTGCGCGCGAGCTTTTGAAGACTTGAAGAGTCGTTTGACCACAGCGCCTGTGTTGACATCGCCATGTGGTACCGATGGGTATGAGATCTATAGTGATGCATCTGTGAGCGGCTTAGGCTGCGTTCTTTTGCAGTTTGGTAAAGTGATTGCTTATGGCTCGCGTCAGTTGAAAGTACATGAGCGGAATTGCCCCGTCCATGATTTGGAGTTGGCGGCGGTAATCTTTGCGCTCAAGTTGTGGCGGCACTATCTATATGGCGTTAAAGTGGATATCTATACGGATCACAAAAGCCTAAAGTATTTGTTGGATCAGAAGGATCTGAATATGCGACAACGAAGATGGATGGAGTTCCTCGGGGACTACACCTTCGAGATTCACTATACTCCCGGGAAGGGAAATGTGGTCGCTGATGCTTTGAGTCGAAAGACTCCGGTACGGGCAAGCTGGTTACAGAGGCATGATCAGCGTTTAATCCAGGAATTGGAAGCATTGGAGATATCTTGTGTTGACAAGGGTTCGTCAACCGATGCATGCTTGAACTGGACGGAGGTGCAATATGACCTTACGGACAGAGTTCGGCGAGCAACGGAGCTTGATGAAAGTCTCCAGCGCTATGCAAAAGATGGGCCGGAGGACCAATTCTCTTGGGATAACGGTTTGTTACGAAGAAATGGTCGAGTGTGCGTCCCAAGTGTGGGTAAATTGAGGGAAGAGTTGATGTACGAAGCTCACTTTGCAAAGTACTCAGTTCACCCAGGGAGCACAAAGATGTACAGAGATCTGAAAAAGCTGTTCTGGTGGCCCGGACTAAAGAAAGATGTCGCACGTTATGTGGCTGAATGCAATACCTGTGCGTTGGTGAAAGCAGAATGCCAGAAGCCTGGCGGTTTCATGAAGTCGTTACCTATTCCGGAGTGGAAGTTCGATGATATTTCGATGGATTTCGTGCACGGGTTGCCGAGATCTCAACGCGGTCATGATTCAATCTGGGTGATTGTGGACCGGTTGACAAAAGTGGCGCACTTCCTTCCAAACAGAAGAGACGATTCAGTGGAAACCTTGGCCAAGCTTTATATGGAGCAAGTGGTTCGACTGCACGGGGTTCCTCGGAGCATCGTTAGTGACTGTGATGGGCGGTTCACATCGAATGATTGGCGGCTCGTTCATCAAATGTTGGGTACAAAATTGGCGTTTAGTACGGCCTTTCATCCCCAAACGGATGGCCAGACTGAATGAACCAACAGGACGATGGAGGACATGCTCCGTATGTGCGCCCTAGACTTTGGTAAGAGATGGGAAGATTATATATTTCTTGTCGAATTTGCCTATAATAATAGCTACCAAGCGAGTATTGGTATGGCACCATTTGAGGCGTTGTATGGTCGTAAATGCCGTACACCGTTAGCTTGGGCAGAAGCAGGCGAATCGAAGCTGAGTGGGAAAAAGGAAGTCGAAGAAGCTACCTCGCTCATACGATCTATTCGGGAGAGGCTATTGATAGCCCAAGATCGTCAAGCAAAGTACTACAATGCCAAACATCGGAACGTGGAGTTCGCGGTGGGTGATTGGGTATATTTGAAGATCAAACCCTTCAAAGGCGTGTCCAGGATTCGGCGTTTGAAAAAGCTAAGTCCGAGGTATCTTGGTCCATTTGAGGTGGTGGAGCGAGTTGGGGAAGCTGCTTATCGACTAGCACTTTCAGCAGACTTGGGTGGATTACATGATGTATTTCACATCTCAGTCCTTCGTAAGGCGGTAAAGGATCCAGCTCAAGTGGTGGAGAATGATCGGGTACCGGTCGAGTATGGGCTAACGACGAGAGTTAGACCCATTCGGATCGAGGATCGAGCCGAGAAACAGTTGCGGAACAAAGTGATCGGGATGGTCAAGGTCCGATGGGACAATTGTGGCCGTGAAGAGCTAACATGAGAGCGAGAGCAGACCATACGAGCTGAATTTCCCGAACTGTTTGTATAAGCTGTAGACCGTGTACTTTATGTTATAACCGAGTTATCAAGTTATAGCATTATTGGTTATTGTTTCCTTACCGTGCAAATTTCGGGACGAAATTTTGTTAAGGGGGGGAGGGTTGTAACACCCCAAAAAGACTCAACATGAAGTTTGAGGTGCAGGCTGTTTGACACGGCCTGGGACACGGGCGTGTCCCAAGGCGTGTCGGGGGTACACGGCCTGGGACACGGGCGTGTCCCAGGGCGTGTTCAGGTTAGTCGACGATTGATAGTCGACGATCGTCGAGCCTGGGACACGGCCTTCGACACGGGCGTGTCCCAGGGCGTGTCCGAATTAAATTTCGAAATTGGCCTGTTCGAGTCAGAGTAGTACACGGCCTTGAACCAAGCCGTGAACACGGGCGTGTCAGGTTGGACACGGGCGTGTCAGATGCCGTGTTCCGACCCGTGTACTGTTAGCAGCTCGATGAGGCAGGGTTGACACGGGCGTGTCTCAGGAATGACACGGGCATGTCAGGTGCGACACGGGCGTGTCGATGCCCGTGTTGTTCAGTCGGTTCAAACTGCGTGTGCCGCTTAAGGGTACACGGCCTGTGACACGGGCGTGTCACAGGCCGTGTCAGCCAAAAATTGGGTTTTTTGGGCAAATCGTGGCCGTTCAGATTCTCTCTTTGAATCCAAGGGCTCAGGTGATTCCTGGCTGGATTAAATTCGTGAAGGAATGATGAAGAAGTCATTCTTCATTTTTCTTAAGGAAGAGAGAAAGAGAGAGGAGGAAGAAGAAGGAGGAGGAGAGCAAGCCACCGGCGGAGTTCCCGTGGTCCGATTCGTGATCCGAAGCCGGCGTTGTGAAGGCAAGGCTGCTGCGGTTCTTTCTCACCGGCTAGTTTTCGATGGCTCCGAAGAGATCGACAAGGGTAACGATCTCCCTCCTTGGACATGTGAAGTCCTTCTTTTCTGCATTGCATAGGGAAAACCCTTCCCCGCGAGTGTGCGGTGGGTTGTGGTGTCCCTTGGGGTAGATATGTGAAGTCCCCCTTGTTAGAGGCCGGAATTGGAGTACGGCTCTAGGCATGCTGTGTGAAGCCCATCTGGACATGGTCTGGATTGGTGATGCTTGTTTGCATATCGGAGAAGGCTCCGTGATTATGGCTTGTGTTGCCTTGTGCCTACCTGTTGCTTGGTGCAGCAGGAAGTACTGGATGATGTCCAGGAAATGAAGAGGGTTGGATGCAACTCTTGTGGCCGTGCGTTGCCACTTTATGAGCGGTTGAGCCGTTGGGCTGCAACTCGATGAAAAGGCAGATTGCCGAACAGGAAAGGTGAAACCGACCCGCGCCTATAAATAGCCATGGATACTTCCGTATTCGAGGTGGCACGGCGACTTGAGCAACGGGGGGTGGCTGATCCGTACCTGCGTTAGGTCCGTCCGACTTGGAAGCCTGGTTATAGGTTTTGTTGGAGCGCCTAATGAGAGTCTTAGGCCCGCGCGCCGGAAAGACTAGAATGCTCAAATACCGTGTAGACGGTGGTGTTGACCCTGGTATTCTGGTACACCAAGAATGTGCCCTGAGTGCACGGACTGTCGGGCCGTGTGGCCGATAATTGTGATGGCTTGAATGTGCCTGCGCGCACATAGTTGCTATTTGATGATGCCATGCTTTGCAGGGAAAGAATGCTCATGCCCCGAGAAAGGGGTAGGATTGTTATAATTGGGTCAGCTGAATGCTGACCGTTGCATTGTTTGCCACCGGTTGGGTGGATTGTTCCCGTGCAGGTGCTGGAGAGCCAAGTGGTAAGTGATGGGCTGAAGCCCTACTGCTGTTGCTGCTGCTGCTGCGGCTAGCCCTTGAAGGCTAAGCGAATGTTTTGGTTGTTCTCTTTTACTCATGTATGGCCGGCCTGCGCGCCGAGGTTTGTAAATCATGTTGTATGGAAGAGGAACTGTAAGGCCTTAAGGCCAAACCCTTTGTTGTACATTCCATGGTTTTATATATAAAGGTGGTTTTATATATTGGACATTCCTGAGTAGAGTTCAAAGTTGTAACTTAAAGCTTCCGCTAGAATGCTCTGAGTTAGGATTCGTATGGTTTGGTATTATCCTGTGACCTCACCGTCTGTTTGTGGCTTATAGTGTGGGGCCCCGGCCGGACCTTCTACTATACGTCATTTAAACGGATGGGGTCGTTACATTTTGGTATCAGCTTTTGTCGGTCTTCCTCTTTCGAATTCGTGGTCGAATTCTTTTGTGGGGTGGCGAGCATGTGTTTGTGCGACCTGCTGTAACGCTAATGAACTCTGGAATGTCCATTAAGGAATGTACAAAATCTTGTTTGAGGAATCTGCGCGTTCCTTTTTGTGTTGTTTTGCTTGCATACGTTCGCTAATGTGTGTCTTGTCCACCTATAGGTGACGCGTAGTGGTGCTGGGCAGTCTGAGCCCCAGCGCTCTGATGAGAGTGCGGCACCAGCTGAGGTGCCAAAACCTCCTCCATCTGCGGAAACTGTTCGCTTAGTTGCTGAGGCGCTATTTGTCATGATTCAGCCGACCGGGCAAGCGCAGCCGGCAGTAGTGCCAGTTCGTGTTGATGTAAGACCCGAGCCGGTTGAGGCTGTAGATCCACGAGCAGCTGACCGACAGTTGAAGCAATTTATGAGCTTCAGTCCTCCTACGTTTACGGGCATGGGATCCCCAACGCAGGCAGAGGATTGGTTATCGCGTGTCAAGCGGATAATGACAGCGATCAGGGCGGAGGAAACTCTTAAGGTCACCTTGGCCACCTTCATGCTTGAAGGAGAGGCGCGGTTGTGGTGGGACGAGGTTGAGGTACACCATTTGGCGGGCAGGCAATTAACGCAAGTATCGATTGAGGAGTTCTCTCGAATATTTCTGGCGAAACATGTCCCAGCGGCGCAACGCATTACTATGGAAAATGAGTTCCAACGGTTAAAGCAAGGGGAAGATAGCGTGGATATCTACTTGCATGAGTTTACCAGGTTGGGACGATATGCGGGTACAATCTTCGCGGATGACCAAAGGAAAACGAATCGGTTCTATGAAGGATTGCGGGATGAGTTGCGGTTCCTGCTTTCGAGTTCAGTGAACCAAGGGTTTTAGGCGTTGGTTGATACTGCGTGCGCGTTGGAGAAGGACATGAGGCGAGTGCAAGGGAACAAGGGCATGGTTGTGTCAAAACCAGAGTTTCAAGCACCTCGCCCGAGCAAGTCGTTTTACCAGAAGAAAGGGGGCAAGAGGTCCAAGTCATCTGGGCAAGTGACTACGACCGTTGTGTCGGGAGCGACATCAAGGCCGGATTCTCATACATGCTATAACTGTGGCCGGGTGGGGCATATTGCTCGTGACTGTCGGGTTGTGCAGCCCAAAGGGGAAAAGAAGACGGGTGCGTCTTTTGCTGAGAAGGGCAAAGCGGTGGTTGATTCCTCTGCGTCCCAGGCGCAGCCCCGAATCTATCAACTTGGCCAACAGGAAGCGATTAAGCAAAGTGACGTCGTCACAGGTACGAGTTGATTTAGTTTACTTGCTGGTGCTATTGTTTTTGGTTATGTATAGCTTGTGCATGATGTGTGTGCTGCAGGCTTTGTCCTGATTCGGAATAATTTGGCAAGAGCCCTGTTTGATACGGGTGCTTCGCATTCTTTTCTGTCTGAGGATTTTGTATCTCGTATTGGGGTACCAAGTCATGTGACGGTGGATAGTACAAGGGTGCTGTTGCCGAATGGCTGTGTGATGCTTGCGGATAGGGCTTGCGATGTGGATGTGCAAATAGGAAGTCGGGATTTCGGTTTGAGTGCAGCTGTGCTACCGTTATCGGAGTTTGATGTGATCTTTGGTATGGACTGGCTCTCGGAGCAGCGTGCCTTTATTGATTGCAACTCCAAGGAGATTACACTGGGCCAGAATACCGGACTTGTGACGAAGTTCGCTGGTATGCGAGGAGTTGGCGGAACGCTGTTGTCTGCACTCCAAGTCGTCAATGCTGTTCGGAAGGGCGCGGAGTTATTCTTCACGCTAATTCAGGCTGTTGAGCCAAAGGCCAGTGTCGGTGAAGTGCTAGTTGTGTCAGAGTTTGCCGACGTATTTCCTAAAGATCTTCCTGGGTTACCACCCCAGCGGGAGATTGACTTCTCTATTGAGTTGGTGCCAGGTGCGAAACCTGTGGCCCGCTCTCCATATCGCGTCGCGCCAAAAGAGATGGCTGAGTTGAAAATCCAATTGCAAGAGTTGTTGGAGCAGGGATATATACGTCCAAGTATGTCACCTTGGAGCGCGCCTGTTCTCTTTGTGAAAAAGAAAGACGGTAGCTGGCGGGATCAACGGTCTATTCCAAGTTGGATTTGAAATCGGGATATTATCAGCTAAGGATTCGGGAAGGTGACATTCCCAAGACGGCGTTTGGAACACGCTACGGTCATTATGAGTTCACGGTAATGCCGTTTGGCCTATGTAATGCGCCTTCGGTATTTATGGACCTAATGCATCGAACGTTCCGAGAGTACTTGGATTTGTTTGTTATTGTGTTTATCGATGACATCTTAGTATACTCTCAGTCGGAAGAGGATCACGCAAACTATTTGCGGTTGGTCTTGCATACCCTGCGGAGGAATAAGCTTTATGCCAAGTTCTCAAAGTGTGAGTTCTGGCTCTCTTCAGTAGCCTTTTTAGGCCATGTGGTAAGCGGAGAAGGTATCGCGGTGGATCCGTTGAAGATAAGTGTCATTCGAGATTGGCCAGTGATGTCTTCAGTGGCCGAGGTCAGGAGTTTCCTTGGACTTGCGGGCTACTATAGACGGTTTGTGGAAAACTTCTCACGGATTGCTTTACCTCTGACCACGCTGACGAGAAAAGATCAAAAGTTCATTTGGACGCCGGAGTGCGCGCGAGCTTTTGAAGACTTGAAGAGTCGTTTGACCACAGCGCCTGTGTTGACATCGCCATGTGGTACCGATGGGTATGAGATCTATAGTGATGCATCTGGGAGCGGCTTAGGCTGCGTTCTTTTGCAGTTTGGTAAAGTGATTGCTTATGGCTCGCGTCAGTTGAAAGTGCATGAGCGGAATTACCCCGTCCATGATTTGGAGTTGGCGGCGGTAATCTTTGCGCTCAAGTTGTGGCGGCACTATCTATATGGCGTTAAAGTGGATATCTATACGGATCACAAAAGCCTAAAGTATTTGTTGGATCAGAAGGATCTGAATATGCGACAACGAAGATGGATGGAGTTCCTCGGGGACTACACCTTCGAGATTCACTATACTCTCGGGAAGGGAAATGTGGTCGCTGATGCTTTGAGTCGAAAGACTCCGGTACGGGCAAGCTGGTTACAGAGGCATGATCAGCGTTTAATCCAGGAATTGGAAGCATTGGAGATATCTTGTGTTGACAAGGGTTCGTCAACCGATGCATGCTTGAACTGGACGGAGGTGCAATATGACCTTACGGACAGAGTTCGGCGAGCAACGGAGCTTGATGAAAGTCTCCAGCACTATGCAAAAGATGGGCCGGAGGACCAATTCTCTTGGGATAACGGTTTGTTACGAAGAAATGGTCGAGTGTGCGTCCCAAGTGTGGGTAAATTGAGGGAAGAGTTGATGTACGAAGCTCACTTTGCAAAGTACTCAGTTCACCCAGGGAGCACAAAGATGTACAGAGATCTGAAAAAGCTGTTCTGGTGGCCCGGACTAAAGAAAGATGTCGCACGTTATGTGGCTGAATGCAATACCTGTGCGTTGGTGAAAGCAGAATGCCAGAAGCCTGGCGGTTTCCTGAAGTCGTTACTTATTCCGGAGTGGAAGTTCGATGATATTTCGATGGATTTCGTGCACGGGTTGCCGAGATCTCAACGCGGTCATGATTCAATCTGGGTGATTGTGGACCGGTTGACAAAAGTGGCGCACTTCCTTCCAAACAGAAGAGACGATTCAGTGGAAACCTTGGCCAAGATTTATATGGAGCAAGTGGTTCGACTGCACGGGGTTCCTCGGAGCATCGTTAGTGACCATGATGGGCGGTTCACATCGAATGATTGGCGGCTCGTTCATCAAATGTTGGGTACAAAATTGGCGTTTAGTACGGCCTTTCATCCCCAAACGGATGGCCAGACTGAACGAACCAACAGGACGATGGAGGACATGCTCCGTATGTGCGCCCTAGACTTTGGTAAGAGATGGGAAGATTATATATTTCTTGTCGAATTTGCCTATAATAATAGCTACCAAGCGAGTATTGGTATGACACCATTTGAGGCGTTGTATGGTCGTAAATGCGGTACACCGTTAGCTTGGGCAGAAGCAGGCGAATCGAAGCTGATTGGGAAAAAGGAAGTCGAAGAAGCTACCTCGCTCATACGATCTATTCGGGAGAGGCTATTGATAGCCCAAGATCGTCAAGCAAAGTACTACAATGCCAAACATCGGAACGTGGAGTTCGCGGTGGGTGATTGGGTATATTTGAAGATCAAACCCTTCAAAGGCGTGTCCAGGATTCGGCGTTTGAAAAAGCTAAGTCCGAGGTATCTTGGTCCATTTGAGGTGGTGGAGCGAGTTGGGGAAGCTGCTTATCGACTAGCACTTTCAGCAGACTTGGGTGGATTACATGATGTATTTCACATCTCAGTCCTTCGTAAGGCGGTAAAGGATCCAGCTCAAGTGGTGGAGAATGATCGGGTACCGGTCGAGTATGGGCTAACGACGAGAGTTAGACCCATTCGGATCGAGGATCGAGCCGAGAAACAGTTGCGGAACAAAGTGATCGGGATGGTCAAGGTCCGATGGGACAATTGTGGCCGTGAAGAGCTAACATGGGAGCGAGAGCAGACCATGCGAGCTGAATTTCCCGAACTGTTTGTATAAGCTGTAGACCGTGTACTTTATGTTATAACCGAGTTATCAAGTTATAGCATTGTTGGTTCTTGTTTCCTTACTGTGCAAATTTCGGGACGAAATTTTGTTAAGGGGGGGAGGGTTGTAACACCCCAAAAAGACCCCAAAAAGACTCAACATGAAGTTTGAGGTGCAGGCTGTTTGACACGGCCTGGGACACGGGCGTGTCCCAGGGCGTGTCGGGGGTACACGGCCTGGGACACGGGCGTGTCCCAGGGCGTGTTCAGGTTAGTCGACGATTGATAGTCGACGATCGTCGAGCCTGGGACACGGCCTTCGACACGGGCGTGTCCCAGGGCGTGTCCGAATTAAATTTCGAAATTGGCCTGTTCGAGTCAGAGTAGTACACGGCCTTGAACCAAGCCGTGAACACGGGCGTGTCAGGTTGGACACGGGCGTGTCAGATGCCGTGTTCCGACCCGTGTACTGTTAGCAGCTCGATGAGGCAGGGTTGACACGGGCGTGTCTCAGGAATGACACGGGCGTGTCAGGTGCGACACGGGCGTGTCGATGCCCGTGTTGTTCAGTCGGTTCAAACTGCGTGTGCCGCTTAAGGATACACGGCCTGTGACACGGGCGTGTCACAGGCCGTGTCAGCCAAAAATTGGGTTTTTTGGGCAAATCGTGGCCGTTCAGATTCTCTCTTTGAATCCAAGGGCTCAGGTGATTCCTGGCTGGATTAAATTCGTGAAGGAATGATGAAGAAGTCATTCTTCATTTTTCTTAAGGAAGAGAGAAAGAGAGAGGAGGAAGAAGAAGGAGGAGGAGAGCAAGCCACCGGCGGAGTTCCCGTGGGCCGATTCGTGATCCGAAGCCGGCGTTGTGAAGGCAAGGCTGCTGCGGTTCTTTCTCACCGGCTAGTTTTCGATGGCTCCGAAGAGATCGACAAGGGTAACGATCTCCCTCCTTGGACATGTGAAGTCCTTCTTTTCTGCATTGCATAGGGAAAACCCTTCCCCGCGAGTGTGCGGTGGGTTGTGGTGTCCCTTGGGGTAGATATGTGAAGTCCCCCTTGTTAGAGGCCGGAATTGGAGTACGGCTCTAGGCATGCTGTGTGAAGCCCATCTGGACATGGTCTGGATTGGTGATGCTTGTTTGCATATCGGAGAAGGCTCCGTGATTATGGCTTGTGTTGCCTTGTGCCTACCTGTTGCTTGGTGCAGCAGGAAGTACTGGATGATGTCCAGGAAATGAAGAGGGTTGGATGCAACTCTTGTGGCCGTGCGTTGCCACTTTATGAGCGGTTGAGCCGTTGGGCTGCAACTCAATGAAAAGGCAGATTGCCGAACAGGAAAGGTGAAACCGACCCGCGCCTATAAATAGCCATGGATACTTCCGTATTCGAGGTGGCACGGCGACTTGAGCAACGGGGGGTGGCTGATCCGTACCTGCGTTAGGTCCGTCCGACTTGGAAGCCTGGTTATAGGTTTTGTTGGAGCGCCTAATGAGAGTCTTAGGCCCGCACGCCGGAAAGACTAGAATGCTCAAATACCGTGTAGACGGTGGTGTTGACCCTGGTATTCCGGTACACCAAGAATGTGCCCTGAGTGCACGGACTGTCGGGCCGTGTGGCCGATAGTTGTGATGGCTTGAATGTGCCTGCGCGCACATAGTTGCTATTTGATGATGCCATGCTTTGCAGGGAAAGAATGCTCATGCCCCGAGAAAGGGGTAGGATTGTTATAATTGGGTCAGCTGAATGCTGACCGTTGCATTGTTTGCCACCGGTTGGGTGGATTGTTCCCGTGCAGGTGCTGGAGAGCCAAGTGGTAAGTGATGGGTTGAAGCCCTACTGCTGTTGCTGCTGCTGCTGCGGCTAGCCCTTGAAGGCTAAGCGAATGTTTTGGTTGTTCTCTTTTACTCATGTATGGCCGGCCTGCGCGCCGAGGTTTGTAAATCATGTTGTATGGAAGAGGAACTGTAAGGCCTTAAGGCCAAACCCTTTATTGTACATTCCATGGTTTTATATATAAAGGTGGTTTTATATATTGGACATTCCTGAGTAGAGTTCAAAGTTGTAACTTAAAGCTTCCGCTAGAATGCTCTGAGTTAGGATTCGTATGGTTTGGTATTATCCTGTGACCTCACCGTCTGTTTGTGGCTTATAGTGTGGGGCCCCGGCCGGACCTTCTACTATTCGTCATTTAAACGGATGGGGTCGTGACATCTGCGCCAGCACGAACTGCCTTTACCACCTGAAGAGCAGACATCAGTGTCCTGCCCGACCCCTTCAGTCCCGTGAATGTTGTCTCCCATCCAATACCAAGCTTGACCTCCTTACTATTGCAATCAATCCAAGCCTTCTGCTCCGAAATCCAATCCATCCCAAAGATAACGTCGAACTCTACTAGCGGCAGCAATGACACTAGCAAGTCGAACTCTTGGCTCCCTATGTGAACCTTTATGGCGCACACTCTGTCCGCACGCATCGAGCACCCATTCGGTAGCAGCACATCCAACTTGTCCTTCGCCATCGAAGAAGGGACTCCGATGCGCGATATAAAATTTTCGGACAAGAAGGAGTGTGAAGCTCCCGTATCGAACAGTGCATGTGCCGGACTATCGCAAATCAAAACAAAGCCTATGCAAACCATATTAGGCTAAAGGGCAAAAGAGAACAGTATTTAAAGTTAACTTGCTATAAATTAACTCGTACCTGTCACCACGTCAGCTTTTTTAATGGCCTCTTGTTGGCCCAAGTTGTACACTCTAGGTTGAGTCGGAGCATAATGGGATGCGGTTGACTCCACCGCCTTGCCCTTCTCTTCGTAGGTAGCTCCTTGGTTCGTCTCGGACTTTTGGCGTCCACTCCAGCAATCGCGGGCAAAGTGCCCCGTCTTTCCACACGTGAAACAAGCGCCCGGGGTTCGATTGGTAGTTGCCCCCGAGGCACTTGCAGAAGAAGCTTGACCTGACGTCCTAGCCTTCTTGTAGAATCTGCGGTAGCCCGACTTCGACGTAGTCGGCGCCTTGAACTCTGATTTCTTCCCACCAGATTCCCTCTTAGCTTGCACATTTCTCATGTCCTTCTCCAAGGACCGGGCCGAGGTGACCAGGGTCATGAAACCCTGCGCCATGGGCCCCGACAGTAGCAACCTCAGCTCATCTCTTTACCCTTCAAAGAAGCGGTTAGTCTTTCGCTCCTCGTCGGCAAAGGTAGCGCTAGCATATCTCCCAAATCGAGTAAACTCGTGGAGGTACTCGTCTACAGTGTTATCTTCTTGCACCATCTCTTGGAACTCGTTCTCCAATGCGATCCTCTGCGCTGAGGGGAGGTATCGATCCATGAACAATCTCGAAAACTCCTCCATAGGTACTTCGGCCAACGGCCTTCCCCTCAACTGGTGTAGCTCTAGGCCTTCCCACCATAATCTCGCATCCCCGTCCAATAGGAACATTGTTATCGTGGTCTTCTGCCACTCTTCCATTTTTGTTGCTGTCATCACCCTATTACTCTTGAGAGCCAATCTTCGGCCTAGGTCGGGGTTCCCATTCCCGAGAACACCGGTGGATGGAATCCCATCACATGCTTAAGTTGTCTCTCAGTTGCTCTCTGAGGACCCTCCGGCTCCACCGCCACCTGTTCAACCCTTCTAGGCTCCGCCGCTTGGAGCGGCACTTGCTCCACCGCAGGAGCAGGCTGCTGCACCTGTCTTGCAGGTTTCTCATTGATCATAGCAAAGACAGCTTCTGCCACCAATCTAATGGTCTCGGCAGATGGAGGTGTTACAGGCGCATTGCTTGGTGCGTTGCTTGCCTCAGAACCTAACCGTTCTGACGGTCCAGCACCACTTCTGGTCACCTATAATCGTGCAAAACACCGATAAGCGACCAAACAATATTGCAAACAGCAATTATAGGAACACGCAGGTTCATCAAACACGTGTATTTTCATTCCTAAGTGGACATTCATGGGTTCTTTTCATGTTATAGCGATGACGCACACACATGTGCTCACCACGCCTTAAAGTGAATTCGCCCACGAATTCATTTAAGTTTGACCGAAACCAGTTGTCTGATACCAATTTGTAACACCCCTATCCGTCACATAGCATATAGCAGTAGGTCCGGATGAGGCCCGACACCAAATACTACGAACAGACCGGTTGGTTATGCGTTGAAACCATACAAGCAATCACAACGTCCTACACAGCACCTAGTGGAAGCAAATATTAAGTTGCACAAAAATAAGAACCCTGCCAAGCACGAATGTCCACTACTCAAATAAAATAGGAATGTTAAATACGAAAGTACCGGCCTTATGGCCTTACAATAGTTTCCTCAAACAAGAGTGTCTTTCATACTTCGGCTCGCAGGCCGGTCATACATGAGATAAACGGAAAACATAAAAAGGTTAGGCCTTTGAGGGCCAGCATTGCAACATGGGCTTTAGCCCGCTATTTCCCGCTCGGCTCCGCAGTACAAGCAAGCCACAATCCACCGCCCGGTGGTAAACAAAATAACGGTCAGCAATGCTGACAAAATTATAACGATCCCGCCCCCAAAATCGGGACGGCGATGCTCTTTCCCTGCACTTTATTAGTATAGCATCAAAATAGTGTAAACACACTTCATCACAGGCATAGGCTCGCACGGCCACACACCTCATGCACACAGGGCACATTCACGGCGAACCGGCAACGTCACGTCAATTCAAGCCATAGACGCTCCCGTTCCACCACCGCCCCTTGGACGGCCAATCATATGAGCATTTTGTCTTCCTGGCCTTGGTAACGACAATTTAAGCCATAGACGGCCGAAGACCCTCATCCATGCCAATGGTCCCACCAAACGACATAGATCGGGTACGATTCCGCCTGACCCGTGCTCATTCCGCAACGACAATTTAAGCCATATGCGCAGGTAAAGACTCACCGAGTCCCGTTTCCGCCACAACAATCACATAACCCGATTATGTTCACGTTGGCTTCCCGGCCATCGTGTTGGAAAAACCCGCTTTTGCCAAGTTTTCCGGGTGCACCTAGGAGTTAATCTCCAAGGCTCCCTGCTGCAATCTACCACGTAGAAAACCCGAAAAACGCCCAAACACCCGGAGTCTTGCCCGGTTCATATGCAATGCAACATCACCGATCCGGATCAACTCGTCCGGATAGGCTTCACACACAATGTCTATGCCCACTTTCGCATACAGACTCTATACAAGGGGGACTTTACATATCTACCCCAAGGAACGCTCCAACTCTTTGCTCACTCGCGAGAGAGGGCTTCCTATGCAAAGGAAAAGCGGGCTTCACATGCCCTAGGATGAGAATCGTTACCCTTGCGTTCTTCCGTGGCGCCATGAAAAATCTACGCGGTTAGAAAGCACCGCAACGACATCGCCTTTGCGGATCTGGACTCGGATCGCGATTCAGAGCTCCGAAGCTCCACCGGTGGTCGGATCTTGGTCTCCTCCTCCACCTTGCTCTCCCCTCTCTCTACACTTTAGAAAGAGAAGCACTTGGATGAAATGAGGGATTTCAAACCCTAACTTCGGGTTTAAACCGCCAGCACTAACCCTCAGCCATCGGATCAAAAGCCAAGGAAACGAACGACCACGATTCGGCCTAAAATTACAAAATCTGGGCCGAACACGGGTTGCAACACGGCCGTGTGCATGGCCGTGTCACCCATTCGCCGTCTCGACCGATGCGATAACCAGCACATGGCATTCGACACGGCCTCCAACACGCCTGTGTCGCATGCGACACGGCTGTGTCACGCCCCCTGTGCAAAGACCAACACTCTATTCCCGAGAAGGACACGGCCTGCGACACGGCACCCGACACGCCCGTGTCACATGTGACACGCCCGTGTCTGTGCCCGTGTCATGGCCCATATACAACTACCAACTCTTGCTTCCCGAGGAGGACACGGCCTGCGACACGGCACCCGACACGCCCGTGTCACATGTGACATGCCCGTGTCTGTGCCCGTGTCATGGCCCGTGTACATGACTCAGAAAACTCCCTAGCGTGACATGCCCGTGTCACGCCCGTGTCACGCCCGTGACACCTGCTCCAAGTCCCAGACTTGCTTAAAACGTCACCCGTCCCTCTTTTGAGTTTCGGGGCGTTACACTCTAAGTGTGACAAGTTCAGTTAGTGGAGCTGGTTCAGCAACAGCTTGGGAAAATAATTCCTCTTGTAGAATTGTATTATCTGTTTGAGGAAGTTCAGCCACTTCCAAATTTTCTTCTTCACTTTCTTCATCAACTTGTGAGGAGGAATGAGATGTAATCTTTTGAGTAAGGTTGAGATCATCCAATTTTTCACAAAGTTGGGGTACCTGCAAAGAGTTACTGGTATAAGCTTCCTTCTCCTTGTAAAATATATTAGCTTCAAAAATATGAACTGACTCTTCCATTTTCAAGGTTGATTTATTAAATACTCTATATGCCTTGCTAACTTGGGAATATCCTAGAAAAATTCTCATTGCAGCTTTGGCTTCAAACTTTCTAAGATGTTTCTTTTTATTGTTGTGAATATAACAAATGCAACCAAATACTCTAAAATAATCTATTTTAGGTTTCTTCCCTTTGATCAATTTATAGGAAGTCTTGCCCTTAAGTTTGTGTATCAAACTTCTATTCAGGACATAGTTTGTTGTGCTCACAGCCTCTGCCCAATAGGATAGTGGTATGAAAGCATCAGCAAGTAATTTACCTGCAGCTTCAATGAGTGTTCTGTTCTTCCTTTCAACTACCCCATTTTGTTAAGGAGTTCTAGGAGCATAGAAACAATGCTTGATACCTTCTATATCACAAAATCTTTGAATGGGAAGAGATTCAAACTCAGTACCATGATCACTTCTGATCAAAACAACTGGAGTAGAATACTCAATCCTTATGCCTTTAAGAAAATCGGTAAGAACCTTGAAGTTATCAGACTTGTATCTCAAGAAGAAAACCCAAGTAAATCTTGAGAAGTCATCTACAATAACTAAAGTATAGAACTTCCCTCCTAAGCTCTGTACAGCAATGGGTCCAAAAAGATCCATATGAAGCAAATACAGAATCTTAGGTGAATCACTCTTATTAATAGATTTAAAACTATTTTTTGTTTGTTTGCCTTCTTGACAAGCCCTGCAAAGGATTTCCTTCTTGTATGGGCAAGATGGTAATCCTCTAATAAGGTTGCCCCTAGATAATTTAGAAATATTTTTAAGATTTACATGACCTAGCCTTTTATGCCATAATACATTATGTTAGGTATTGCATCCACAATGTACCTGATTTGAAGAAGCCCCTGTGCAAGCCAAGGTAAATAGACAATGTATTTGATGAAATATTTCTAGTTGTACTTGCAGATATTCCATGCTAAGTACACACCAATGTCAGGGTACAGTGGGTCAATATACACGGGTCTGTGCAACGTAATCCCTCATTGAGCAGATCAGTGTGTTGGCCTACGTATACTCTCTCTCTATTGGGGTGTACTTAATTTCAAGTACAGGGCTATGATAAAGCAAGAGCAGACAAGGAGCAAGGATGGGCCAAAGACCAGCTCAAGGGGAGAAAGAGGAGAAACAGCCTAAGTACAAATCGACGAGAATCACTAAGTGATTCTCGCCGATTCGGCGAGAATCACTAGTGATTCTCGCCGAGTCGTTAAGAATCACTAGCTGATTCTCGCCGGTTGAAGCCGGCAGCTTCGTCACAGACAGGGAAATTTTCTAAGGCAGAATCGTCGAGAATTACTTATGATTCTCGCCGATTCGTCGAGAATGACCTTGCATTCTCGACGATTCGGTGAGAATCAAAAGTGACTCCCGCCGATTCTCCCCGGCTTCTGTATCTGTGCAGTCAGATTTCGGCTAAGTAGAAGTCGGCGAGAATCATAAGTGATTCTCGCCGATTCGGCGAGAATCACCTATGATTCTCGCCGAATTTGACTTGGCATTTTTTCTGAAAGTTCTGGACCGGTCCAAGTTACCTGCAGCTGTTTGAACCGGACTTTGGTCCTTACCTTGGTGGGACCCACAACGGTCATCTTCTTGACCTAGGGTATAAATACGACACATTGTGAACAGTAAAAGACACGGATATACGGTATTTCAAAAAGAACGAGTGGCCGACGACAAACCCTAATCTCGCGATCTTGCTCCGCCGGTCATCTCCGCCGCTCGCACGGTTGTCGCCGCTGTTGATCTCAGGGTCTTCCAGATCTCCGGCGACAGAAGCTTAGGCTAGCATAGCATCTCACGCGTCTAACGAGAGATCCCTTGTCTCTTGATTCGTTGATCGGGAAAATCTTTCCCCTTCCGAATCGATCGAGACGATCGATCCTTGTGCGACCGTTGGTAGATCTTGCTCCCTTTGCTACGAAGTCTGAATCAAGTTGGCACTGCTGCTGCTCTTCATCGCCGCTGCTGATTCCGAGAAAGTTGCCGCCGCCTCAAGCCGCCGCCGATCTCGGGAAAGATTCACTCCAAGTGAGATCTAGGGTTGTGCACTCTTCGTTGTCTTCAAGAGCACGTCGTCAAACGAAGAGGGTCACCTTCTCTCCAAACGTTGTTTGTATTTCTTACAAGCTAGTTTTTAATTTCTTTGTAACGGACCGATTGGTCCCTAGTTGTAAGGGTTGGGTGCAACCCGGACTGTGGGAGTGTTGACTCCTACGTGTGGAAGGGTTCCTTCCGTGAGTGCAAGGATTGGATTTCAATCCTGTTGGTGAAGTGACTGAGTCGTCCCGTGTTGGGAGATAGGTCGAAGGGGGAAAGTGGACGTACCCAAATCGGGGAACCACTATAAATTGTCTGTGTATTTTCTGTGCTTGGTTGTTTTGTTTTCTGATGCAGGTAAAATCATAATTCCGCAAATACGCGACAGAGACACCTATTCCCCCCCCCCCCCATAGGTGAACATAGTTCACACTAGGTGGACTTTCAAGTGGTATCAGAGGGAGGTTGCTCATCAAAAAGGTTCACACCTTGAGTAGAATCCTGCCCCCAGTGTCAAGAAGCAGACAGATATCCTCCATGGACGGACTCAAGCACTCCGGCAAAATCCCAGTATGCACCAGACTGAACTTTCCTATCTGGAAGGAAAGAATCAGATTCTACATGGAAGCGGTCGACCCTCGGCTCTTCATGATAGTGGAGGAGGGACCTTACATTCCCACTAAGGCCTCCACCATTGATCCTACCAGGAAAGTACCCAAGCAACTTTCGGAAATGGACAAGGACGAAATGGTGCTGTTCGGACTCGACAAGAAAGCTCAGAACATCCTGGTGAGCGCAGTTGACGACTCTATGATGCAGAACTTCAGCAATTGCAGGACAGCCAAGGATCTCTGGAGCTGTCTGATTGTCTTAATGGAGGGCACAGATGAAGTGAGGGACGATCGGAGATCCCTCCTCAATCAGAAATATGAGGCCTTCAGACAAGGGCCAAAGGAGGAGATCGGAGTCACCTTCGAAAACTTCCTCAAGATCGTCAATGCACTCAAAGGATATGGAAGAGTGTTCACTGACGGTGAACTCAATGATAAATTCCTTAGGTCCCTCACTAAGGAATGGGACACAAAGATCTGCGCCATCCGCGAGTTTGGCAGACTTGCGAAAACCGACCCTCAGATTCTGTTCGGGAAGCTCATGTCTTATGAGCTTCAGTTGAACACAAGGAAGGCCGAAGAGGAAGCAGAGAAAGCCGCGGCCAAGGAAAAGACGGTGGCCCTGAAAGCCATTCACTCCAGAAAGGGTAAGGGTGTCGCCTCCTCCCGGGCATGGAAGAGGGATGAAGAGGAAGACTCTGAGCCAAGCTCCTCCGGATCAGAGTTATCTGAGGAAGATTTATCCCTTATCACAAGGGAATTCAAGAAGTTCCTCAAGCTGAGGAATCAGAGAAAGAGAACCGGCTCCTCCTCAAGGGATCAGAAGAAGAACTATTCCTCTGACAGGTATGTTTCCAAACCGAATAAACACCGCTCTTCTAACATTATATGTTTTGGTTGCAACAAGCCAGGACACGTCGTGGCCGACTGCCATCAAGGCAAGAGGGAAAAGGGAAAGGGAGAGGAGCACAGGTCCTCAAGAGACAAGAAGAAGGAGAGGAGTTACATCGCAAAGAAGCCAAAGACGCTGAGTGAATCTGACACGTCAGACACCAGCGATGATGAGGAGGCCTACTTTGGGCTAATGGGTCGCTCTGACTCAGAAGGAGATTGCCCCCCATTTACGGGGAAGGTAAAAGATCACACCCCTCTCTCCGACTCTGACTCTGATCCTGAGTCTCAGGATGATAATGCTGAGGATAGCTCTTCTGCCCGTGAAGCTGAGCTTCTCGATAAGTATGAGCTTCTGCTCAATACTTTTCTGGAATGTCGAAAGAGAATGAAGGCTGCGAAGAAGGAAGTAAAATCCCTTAAAAGTGAAAGTGTATCCCTGAGGGAAGAGATCACCAGTTTGATCTCTCTCCGACAGGAGCACTTGGAACTAACTTCAAAGCATTCAGAGTCTCTTAAGCTCCTTGATCTCAAGCAGGAAGAAGTCGACAAGTTGGAAGAACTACTTGCGGCAGAAAGGAAGATCGTCAAGAGCTTCTCTATGCCAAAAACTGTTCTCCCATTAGTTGATACCTTCTCTGCTCAGGCCAAAGGAGCTGGCTTGGGGCATGTAGGTGTGTCCAGTTCCTCGTCCAGGAGAAACAGGAACAGGAGAAAGAATAAGGCTGCCAAGAAAGCCTCTGCTGATGAGAAAGGAAAGGCCCCACTCAGTCTTGTTGAGTTCAGAAAGCCTAGCTTTCCCTGTAACCAACATGACTTTGAGTCAACATATGGGCATCACTTCAGGCCCTCGGTTGCAAAGCCGAAGAGTCGATATGATGGGTGGACCTTTCCCCGTAACTTCAGTGAGAGTGTCTTCAAGGCACCCTATGAGGAAATCCACTTGGAAAATTATGGTCAATTCTCTAGCGGCCATAATAGGAAGCTGGCACCTAAGGCCAAACATGTTACACTGAAAAGCCAAGAGGTGAAGAAGTCATGTGACTGTGGTCATCATGTTGCCTCCACCTCCAGGTCTTCGGCCCCAGTTGGACCCCACGTTTCAAGGGTAAAGCAGGCGCCCAAGAGGAAGTATAACAGGTTTGACTGCTGGTGCTGTGGCAAAATTGGTCACTTTGCCATGGATTGTTGGTTTAATCCAAGGTATAACGAGACTCCTTATGTTAGCAATGCGAGGCCGACCACTCGTAGAGTTAACCAATCGAGGGGGAGTATGCTAACAAGGAATCTAGGACCCAAGTTTGATTGGGTTCCTAAGGCAAATTAATTCTGTTTTGCAGGGATGTCCAAAGGCCAACAAAACTCCTATTTGGTATTTGGACAGTGGATGCTCCCGTCATATGACTGGGACAAGAAGCCTGCTGCGGGAGTACACCCCAGTCGAGAATGGACCCAAAGTCATCTTTGGGGGATCTGATCGGGGAGTCACCAGAGGTTACGGTATGATTTCCAACGGTATACTCTCTATCTCTGACGTAGCGTATGTTGAAGGGTTAAATCATAACCTGATCAGCGTAAGCCAGTTATGTGATAAAGGGTATGACGTTAAGTTCTGCAAGGATAAATGCCTGATAATATCATGTGACTCTTCGGAGACCGTATTAACAGGCATTAGGAGCAGAAATATTTTCTGTTTAGACTTTCTTAGTTTAGACTCTTCTACCCCTGTATGCCTAGTAGCAAAAGGCAGTGCATCTCTTTGCGAACAATGGCACAAGAGATTGGCATACATTAATTATAAGACAATTAATATGCTATTTTCAAAAGACTTAGTGAGGGATGCTCCCATTATTAAGTGCATTAGAGATAGTCCATGTCCTGCATGTCAAATGGGCAAGCAGACTCGGGCTACCTTTAAGAGCATCCCAGACAAAGATTCCTCCAGATGTCTTTACCTTCTGCACATGGACCTGTTTGGTCCTATGCAAGTTCATAGCTTAGGAGGGAAGTCATACACGCTAGTGATTGTAGATGATCACTCTCGGTTTACGTGGGTGTTCTTCTTAAAACGCAAGTCGGATACGTTTGACATCTTCACTAATTTTGTCAAGCAGATACAGAACGAACTTACCTGCTCGGTGGTCAAAATCAGAAGTGACCACGGAACAGAGTTTGAGTCTGGGGCTATGACAGAGTTCTGTGAAGAACTTGGTATCTTTCATGAATTCTCCTCCCCTCGGACTCCTCAACAGAACGGAGTGGCGGAGAGGAGAAATAGAACAATCATTGAGGCAAGCACGACAATGTTGAATGACGCTTCTCTCCCAGAATACTTCTGGGCCGAGGCTGTCAATACGGCTTGTCATGTACAAAACCGGGCATTGATTAACAAAAGCCATCGTAAGACTCCCTATGAGCTACTGAAAGGCAAGAAACCAACCATGTCCTACCTGAGGATCTTTGGCTGCAAATGTTATGTACTGAATAATGGAAAGTACCCGCGTACTAAGTTCGGTGAAAAATGCTTCGAAGGCATATTTATGGGTTATAGTAGCCGCAGCCGGGCTTATAGAGTTTTCAACAAGAAAACCCTAGTGGTAGAGGAGTCAATCAATGTTGTATTTGATGAAGGAAGTTTGCTTAATGGCAAGACTTCTAGTCTTCTTCCTGAAGATGCAGGTGACAGACTCGAAAGGTTGCAACTGGATGAGCCCGAGAAAGATGCACCTCCAACATACGTCAAGGTATCCACTTCTACGCAGATCGGAGAAGCTGAAAATCAAAATGGAGCCACTCCTTTAGAAGAAGGCGATGTCCAAGAAGTAGTCGACACTCCTGACGCCAGACTTCTACAGCTCAGACACATGCGGGATCATCCCAGAGATCAGATCATCGGAGATCCTCGTGACGGAGTCAGAACTCGCCGAGGTACTATTAACGAGATTCTGCATCTTAGCTTCCTGTCACAGGTTGAGCCAAAGAAGTTCGATGAGGCAAACAAAGATGCTACATGGATTTTGGCCATGCAAGATGAATTGCATCAGTTCGAAAGATGCAACGTTTGGACGCTTGTGCCCAGACCGCACAAGCAAAATGTGATTGGCACCAAGTGGGTCTTCAGGAACAAACTGGATGAACATGGTGTCATCATAAAGAACAAGGCCAGGCTAGTGGCTCAAGGTTACCGTCAGGAAGAGGGGATTGATTTTGACCAGACGTTTGCACCAGTAGCACGGCTCGAAGCTATCAGGCTATTCCTAGCTTATGCCTCCCACAAAGGATTCACAGTTTATCAGATGGACGTGAAATCAGCTTTCTTGAATGGAGAGTTGAAAGAGGAAGTATACGTCGCTCAACCTCCAGGTTTTGTCAATCCTACTTATCCTAGTCATGTATATTTTCTTAATAAAGCACTATATGGCTTAAAACAAGCTCCTCGAGCTTGGTATGAGACATTGTCTAGTTTTCTTCTTGAGAACAAATTCTCTCGAGGAAAAATAGACAAGACATTGTTTCTCAGGGAAGTCAAAGGCAAGATTTTGCTAGTGCAAATCTATGTTGGCGACATTATATTTGGCTCCACGGACAACAATCTTTGCAAAAAGTTTTCCAAACTCATGCAAGGAAAGTTTGAAATGAGCAGTATGGGGGAGCTGAAGTACTTCTTGGGACTTCAAGTGAAACAGTCTGAGGATGGAATCTTCATCTCTCAGACAAAGTTCACAAATGAACTCCTCAAGAAATTCGGAATGGAGAATGCAACCTCTATGAGGACTCCAATGGGATCCACTATGTCTCTGGATAAGGATGAGAAAGGTAAACCTTTCGATGAAACCAAATACAGAAGCATCATTGGATCCCTGCTCTACCTTACTGCCAGTAGACCAGATATCATGTTCTCCACATGTGTTTGTGCCAGATATCAGGTGAACACTAAGGAATCTCACTATGTCGCTGCAAAGCGAATTCTTAGATACCTTAAAGGTACTCCAAATCTTGGCTTGTGGTACCCGAGAAACAATGATGTCGAGCTAATAGGTTTTTCAGATGCTGATTTTGCAGGGAGTAAGGATGACAGGAAAAGCACTTCCGGGACGTGCCAATTCCTCGGAAGAAGGCTTATCTCCTGGAACAGCAAGAAGCAAAATTGTGTCGCAACCTCCACAGCAGAGTCTGAATACATCTCGGCAGGGAGCTGTTGCGCACAACTCCTATGGATAAGGAACCAGTTAGCAGACTATGATCTTCAGTTCAAGGAAGTACCCATGTACTGCGACTCCTCAAGTGCAATTGCCATCGCAAACAATCCAGTATCGCATAGCAGAACAAAGCATATTGAAGTGCGCTACCACTTCATTCGGGAGCACGTGGAGAACAAGGACATCTCTTTCTGCTATGTCCCCACGGACAAGCAGATTGCAGATATTTTCACAAAGCCCTTAGACGAGGCCAAGTTCAGTCTCTTCAAAACTGAATTGGGGATGCTCAACTATGAAGAATAAAGCCTCCAGACGCTCCTGGCTCGTGCCTCTAGGGGGAGCATCTGCCATCTTTTCAAGTGACAACATAAGTGCACGAACTGAGGGGGAGCATGGTGTCCGGTGCACCAGACCCAAATTTGCAGAAGCCGAAAAGGGGGAGATTACCCTCTCGGCTAAGGCTAAGGTAGCTCAATGCTCTCGTTTGCTCTCAAGTAACGGGTAATGTTTATCCCTATCACCTCATTTTTAAGCTTCGGTTTTTCACTCCTATATGCTCTATTCACCTTAGCTTGTAGGGTTTAGGCTTCTTCAAATAGGGGGAGATTGTTAGGTATTGCATCCACAATGTACCTGATTTGAAGAAGCCCCTGTGCAAGCCAAGGTAAATAGACAATGTATTTGATGAAATATTTCTAGTTGTACTTGCAGATATTCCATGCTAAGTACACACCAATGTCAGGGTACAGTGGGTCAATATACACGGGTCTGTGCAACGTAATCCCTCGTTGAGCAGATCAGTGTGTTGGCCTACGTGTACTCTCTCTATTGGGGTGTACTTAATTTCAAGTACAGGGCTATGATAAAGCAAGAGCAGACAAGGAGCAAGGATGGGCCAAAGACCAGCTCAAGGGGAGAAAGAGGAGAAACAGCCTAAGTACAAATCGACGAGAATCACTAAGTGATTCTCGCCGAGTCGTTAAGAATCACTAGCTGATTCTCGCCGGTTGAAGCCGGCAGCTTCGTCACAGACAGGGAAATTTTCTAAGGCAGAATCGTCGAGAATTACTTATGATTCTCGCCGATTCGTCGAGAATGACCTTGCATTCTCGACGATTCGGTGAGAATCAAAAGTGACTCCCGCCGATTCTCCCCGGCTTCTGTATCTGTGCAGTCAGATTTCGGCTAAGTAGAAGTCGGCGAGAATCATAAGTGATTCTCGCCGATTCTACGAGAATCACCTATGATTCTCGCCGAATTTGACTTGGCATTTTTTCTGAAAGTTCTGGACCGGTCCAAGTTACCTGCAGCTGTTTGAACCGGACTTTGGTCCTTACCTTGGTGGGACCCACAACGGTCATCTTCTTGACCTAGGGTATAAATACGACACATTGTGAACAGTAAAAGACACGGATATACGGTATTTCAAAAAGAACGAGCGGCCGACGACAAACCCTAATCTCGCGATCTTGCTCCGCCGGTCATCTCCGCCGCTCGCACGGTTGTCGCCGCTGTTGATCTCAGGGTCTTCCAGATCTCCGGCGACAGAAGCTTAGGCTAGCATAGCATCTCACGCGTCTAACGAGAGATCCCTTATCTCTTGATTCGTTGATCGGGAAAATCTTTCCCCTTCCGAATCGATCGAGACGATCGATCCTTGTGCGACCGTTGGTAGATCTTGCTCCCTTTGCTACGAAGTCTGAATCAAGTTGGCACTGCTACTGCTCTTCATCGCCGCTGCTGATTCCGAGAAAGTTGCCGCCGCCTCAAGCCGCCGCCGATCTCGGGAAAGATTCACTCCAAGTGAGATCTAGGGCTGTGCACTCTTCGTTGTCTTCAAGAGCACGTCGTCAAACGAAGAGGGTCACCTTCTCTCCAAACGTTGTTTGTATTTCTTACAAGCTAGTTTTTAATTTCTTTGTAACGGACCGATTGGTCCCTAGTTGTAAGGGTTGGGTGCAACCCGGACTGTGGGAGTGTTGACTCCTACGTGTGGAAGGGTTCCTTCCGTGAGTGCAAGGATTGGATTTCAATCCTGTTGGTGAAGTGACCGAGTCGTCCCGTGTTGGGAGATAGGTCGAAGGGGGAAAGTGGACGTACCCAAATCGGGGAACCACTATAAATTGTCTGTGTATTTTCTGTGCTTGGTTGTTTTGTTTTCTGATGCAGGTAAAATCATAATTCCGCAAATACGCGACAGAGACACCTATTCCCCCCCCCCCCCATAGGTGAACATAGTTGACACTAGGTGGACTTTCACATTATTATTGCTAATTTGATTGAATAAACAAATTTCTGAGCTAACAGAATTAAAATTTACTAAATAAATGTTAACTTGTCTAAATCCTGTTAGAACAGTTTGGCTGTTTAAAAAAATAATACATTAGGATTCAGAAAAGGCAAACCTTATAGCCTGCATCACATAGCTGGCTTATTGATATGAGGTTATGTCTCAAACCACTCACATAAGCTACCTTGCTGAATGTAACAGCTCCAATGCAGAAATCCCCATATCCTTATGTCTGACCAAAGCTGGAATCACCAAAGATTACCTTTGGACCTAGCTTGGACTTATAATTGATTAGCTTGTCCTTGCTTCCTTTCATGTGCTTTGAGCACCCACTATCCAGATACCACTTATCTTGTGTGGTAGGATAGTTCTTCACCTGCAAAAAAATAGATTATTTGTTCTGGACCCAGGTAACCTTGGGTCTTTGTCTCTTTTCATAACTAAAACTGGAAATGAAAGAGCATTCAGGTTGGCATTTATAACCTAAGGGGTGAAATTTTTTAGGTGGGATTACCCAATGTGAAAATGGATTAACATGTTTTGGTTTCTGGTTATTATTATTAAGATTTTTGTTGCAGTTATGGTTTTGGTAAAATTGATCTGAGTTCGACGATTTATATTGAGATCATCGATCTGCGTTCGACGACCAGTACTGATCTCATTGATCTCGGTTCACAGAATAATAATGGCTATTAACTGTGTTCCACGATCGTCGATCTCTGCTCGACGATGTTTGATGATATTGTCGATCCCCCTTTGCTGAGTAATTAAACCCGAACTCTGGATTCAGAGATCGTCGATCGGCGTTCGAAGAATAGTACTGCGATCGTCGATCTTGGTTCGACGATTTCTGTTTAGACTTATTTTTCTAAGCTTGTTTCTTTTTCTTTTCTTGTTCAATTTGTTCTAATACCTTATTAACTTTCTCTACCTGCTCTGTATTCTTTTTACCTTTATCTGAAATAAAATTTACAAGTTGAGATAATATATTTTTCTTGATTATTGGTGGTTCACTAGATGATGCACCTAAACCTAGTTTACTCTTATTTAACCTAACATTTAGGGTACTAGTGATTTCAACCATTTGTAGGCTTCTTTCATTTAGGGTTTCTTCAAGTTATTTAGCTTTGCTTAGTTCAGTTTTCAGAAAAATGATTTGATTGCTATACTCAATTAATTCATCTTTAATTTTTAAATTTTTAGAGATTAAGTTTTCATATTCAGGTTGTCTATCTCTGAGAAGTTTGATTTCCTTCTCAGATTTTATAAGATCATTACACAGTGATTTGAATTCTATTTTAAAATCTTCAGAATTAAAATCAAAGGATGATATTACCTGATCACAGTCTGAGTCTTCTCCTGAATCTTCTGCTTCTGATTTAGGGCTTGAACCATTGATCGCCATTAGACATAATTCTCTGGCCTTGGTTTCTTCTTCATCCTCACTAGAGCTAGAGGAAGAATATTCTTCTTCTGTCTCACTCCAGGTGTCAGTTACAAAGCCCTTTTCTTTCCTCTTGTGCTTGCTGGAGAATGGCTTGCTGAAGTGTTTCCTGGATTCCTTTTCTTTACTCCTTTCTTTGTGTTGTTTCTCTGGACACTCTGATAGAATGTGTCCAGGCTTCCTGCAACCAAAACATATAATTTCTTTAGTTAGATTTTTATCATACCTTGGCTTGTCTTCATTCCTGGATGACTTTCTCCGGAAGTCTTTTCTGCCCATTTTGAAGAATCTTTTGGCAAACAGACTCATCAGTTCTTCATTTGAGGGTGTTGCTTCTGATTCTTCAGAGGCTTTGAAGGCTATGCTTTGTTCCTTCCTAGCTGGTGTAGGAGTTTTCTATTAATCTGACTCTCTTGTCTTTAGGAGCTGCTCATAGGACTTGAGCTTTCCTAATAGAGATTCTGTGAAAATCTCATTTAGACTCCTGCCTTCTTTGATTAGCCAGATTCTGGAGTCCCATGAGCTAGGGAAACACATGAGAATCTTTTCATTAATCTCAGTTAGTGAGATGTCTTTGTCCAAGGTTTTCAGCTCATTTACAAGTATGCTGAGTCTATTATACATCTCAGTTACTGGTTCAGTTTTAGCTTTCTTGAAGTTTTCATACTGAGAGATAAGATGAGCTCTCCTATCTTTTCTTTCATCTGTAGATCCAGCAACCATCTGATTTAAGGAATCCCAGATGGCCTTGGCTGAAGTGCATTCAATAACCTTCTAGAAGATTTCATCTGACATGGTTTGGGCTAAAATTTTTATGGCCCTTGCATCAGCAATCTTTGCCTTTTTATGTGCATCAGTATTGTCTGGAGGAGGAACAACATTCAAGCTTGTTGATGTTGTTTTAAGTAGTTGCCACTGGAGCTGGTGGACCAGTCAAAATGGAGTTGAAAATATCCTCATCAATAGAATTCATATATAGTTTGATTCTTGCCTTCTAGATAGCAAACTTATTCAAGTTGCAGACTGGAGGTCTAGTGCTTGCATAATCTTTATTCTGTGTCATGAAAAAGGAAAGAGAGAAGGAGATCTATCAAGGATCTTTAGGTTCAGGTGTTAGCCTGTACAACCAAGAGAAATAACCCTCTGATACCAATTGAAAGTGAGGGGATAGATCTGATTTACTCTAGAGGGGGGGTGAATAGAGTATTAAAACTTTTAATAAATTTTTATAGTGGAATTAAGATAAGTGTTACTTATAAGTAAGAGAAGGAACAAATCACAGCACAGCAGAAAATAAAGAAAGATGAGCAACCAGACGACAAAAGAAAACTATAGTGGTTCCCCAAATCTGGGTACATCCACTCTTCTACCACCCTGGTAGGAATCCACTTAGGTTTTTGATCAGGTGCCCTATCACCACAAGATCTTCTTCAGGTAGATCTAGAGACCCTTCAGGCTTTTGATCAGGTGCCTAAAAACTAATAGGTTTTTGATCAGGTGCCCTATCACCAATGAGTTCACTTTTGAAGGGAGAATAACCCTATACAGGAAAGGGAAAAAAGAAAAAATTGATGGCAGTATTCTTTTTCTCAAAGCAAATGAGAAGACTAAGTGGATTTTGATGATGTCAAAGCTCCCCCTGAGATATTGAGTAGGTTCAGGAAGATGGAAGCTTTGACCAGGGTGTAGGTTTTCAGAGGACTGAGGTTCTTGCTCTTTAGAATCTGTAGATTGATGTTGATTAATTGTCTCTGTAGATTCCTGAAGATGAAAACTGAAGAAGACTCAAGATAAAGGTTTGTTGTTCTTCTTCTGTTTCCTGAGAGCAATAAGAGTTCTGAAGACTGAGAGAAATCTGAGAGAGAAAATGTTTTAGCTATAGCAGGAATGTTCTCTCTGTGTGTATTTCTCTGTATGTATTTCTCTGTGTCTTGATCAGTCTGAATGTCTGTCTCTTTTGTCCTTGAAGAATAGAATAACGACTGCCTCTATTGAATTTCAAATACATTCCTTAAATTAGTTTAGAAATCGAGGAGAGAAACGGCTACAATTTCTGGTATTTAATTGTCTCTCCAACTATCTTGGCAAATAAGTCAAAATAATAACTCTGTTAATACCATAGTTAATGCTGCAAAGAAATGGCTATATGCCTTAAGAATATACACATTAACTACCAAAGATTATTTGACAAAAATAGAATCAATAAAATATGAATTAAATCTTCAAGATAGCTGCTGAAAATAAGTAGTCGGACACAGAATATGATTGTCGATCTGAGCTGGGAGATTGTCGAGTTGAGATCAGCTATCTTCGATCTGAGAATACTGTGAACAAATATGGAATCGCCGACCTGAGCTCGTAGATCGTCGAGCTCAGTTCATAGACTAAACTCTGAGATCGTCGATTGGAGATCAACGATCGTCGAGCTGAGTTCGATGAAAGTCGAACTGATATGTATTTCACAGATTTCTTCTAAGTCTGAGTTCTTGAGTGAAATCCAATGTTGGTCTTGTGAAGTCTGACCTATAGAGACTAACTTAGACCTAGACCTTGACCCTGGCAATACATGTGGGTCAACAACCTAAGAGTGGACCTAGCCCAAATCCAAACAAGGGTTCCAACACTTTGATTGCATGTTGGTCTCTCAACACTTTTGGTCTTCTGGTATCAAGTGAGCTATCCTCACTCGATGCTTCTGGACTTGGTTGTATTTATGCCTTGGTAATGCTGAGGCTTTGACTGCTTGAGCTTTACTCAACACCTCTAGTCATTTGGAGTTGAGTGAGTTGCCTTCACTCAACGCATCTGGACTTAGCCAGATTTCTTCCATGACACCAACCATTCTTTTGTCCACCTGTCATTATTACTAAGACAACCTGTCTAATCAGTGTGACAATGAACAACCTGCATACATAGAACTTCGAACATCCATCAAATATAATCATGTGTATACCATTGACTTGTGGGTCTTCTTCAAATCGGTGATATATTGATCCATGAGCTCGAAATGTGTATATCACGTGTTGATCAGCAGCCGGTGCATTATCTAGCGTTATACCCATCGAAGTAAAAGAAAAAACATGGTTATATGAACGAATATATCTTCTGAAGTGACGACTTTCAGCAGAGTCGTCACTGATGAATAAGTTGTAGAAGGGGGAACAGGTGTAGATGGAATTTGAACCCTTCCATTATCGCAACACATCGTTGTTGTTTCACCATTAAATAGTTTAGCATTGCAATTATCACAGAAATGAGGGTGTTGTAGTTATAATATACGATTTGATGCATTGTATTACAGATGCGTGCAATATTATTGTTTCCAAGCCGATGGTGCCTAACATGAATAATAACATCAGAGCTACTGTCTTCTGTGTCCTCATGTTGTTGCATTGGGGTTGCCGAATTTTCTATAAGAGAAATAATATACGATATATAGCGCATCTGACAAACATGTGTGACATCTATATATATTGTAATACGAAAAAATACCTTTTGGATGCATGCAACGTATGATATTTGTTGTGGTAGATGAGTTGTATATTGCTCTATGTTTAAGGTTGATGCTGACACAGTAGATGGCTGCAATGATGTTGGAGAAGGAGTGGTTGCAGTAGTACGACCAATTGAGTGGGAAGACATTACTGGCATGGTACAATCAAGCAGGGGTGTAGTATGTGGTTGCATTGTCGATGATTCTCCAATTTGAGGTAGATGCTCAGCATGAAAGCACGATAAAGACGGTGCAGTTCTCAATGAATATCTATGGACAACACCATTACCTGCATCTGCGACTTTAAAATGCAAGGGCATATGGGTGTTGTGTCATGTAGCACTATTTGTAAACATATGATAATGTGTACAAATAAAAGGTAATAGTTACCCCAAATCATGTTTACGTCTTCAGCATGGGTGTGCGACGCCAGTGCATGTGCAGTTGTTTGGGGTAGAGCTATAGCAGTGCACGTGACCTCGGACTCCTGATTTTGTAATTTGTCAGTCTGTTTGGGTAATTGTCGGCGTCGTCTTTGAGCAGCAACACGCCTCATTTCTCTTTGGTGTGCTTGTTGAGCTTCTGTCATACGTGCGTGCTTCGCCCTTTGGTAAGATCGATTATATGCTTGTTACGCTTCACATTGTTCATCGGACAGCAGTGCTCTTCTTCTCTGTGAACGTTCTCGATTAAAAGCTCGTTGAGTAACACGTTCTACTTCTGTCATATGCGCATTTCTTATTGAGGCTTAAGAATAATTATGCAGTTGATGTGCTTAACGTTGTTCATCTATCATAGACAGCTCTCATATCTGTTCTCGATTGACCATTATTATGTAGTTTCACTGTGTTGGGATTATGCTCCATATCTACATATTGATGAAATTGTGACAATGTCAGAGAAATATCATGTATTAGAAAATAGAGGCAGGGAGAGATTATTCGATTTGGTTTTTTATCTAGTGAATCAACCAACTATTATTACCTATCAAAATAACTCATCCTACGGTGACTTACAAACTCTTCATAGAGCCTTACATATTGAGAAATTTTGAACATAATTACTTTGAAATCATAAACAGAGATCGTCGGCGAATCCTGATGGATGGTAGCTCAAGATGAGAAGGGTGACCGTAGTGAGGGGGAACTGGCAGATGAGCAGAGAGTACGGCTTGGAGAAAATGACAAGCAAGATAAGCGGGTGTAGGGGCAGGCAGCAGCATAAGCGGCGGCAGGGGCACGCAGCAGGATAAAGTGGCGAAAAATTAAAATTTGAACATAATTACTTTGGGATCATACGCAGAGATTGGCGGCGAATCATTGATGAATGGTAGCTCCAAATGAGAAGGGCGACATACGGGAGGGGAAAATTGGCAAATGAGCGGAGAGTGTGGCTTGGAGAAAAGGGCAAGCAATATAAGCGGTGGGGGGCAGGCGAGAACATGAGCAGGAGGAAGGGGCCCGCGGCAAGACAAGCGGCCGAAGATAAAATTTTGAACATAATTACTTTAGGATCATAAACAAATATCGACAGCGAACGGTGTAAACTTATTATTAGCAGAGGATAATATACAAAGCGTGAATGATGAAGTGGAGTAGGGAGCGCTGGTATAAGAGATTAGGGAAAATGGTAGAAGAGATTAGGGCAAGAGCGCAACAGGAGGTGCTGGCGGAGTAGCAAACAACACTCCAAAGTTGTTCATATCCAAGAACAAATACATCCTTTTAATTTCATGCAGTAATATGATCTCCCCGCTCAAAATTTGTTATTTTGTTTGCGCGCAGCAGGAGGTCCTTCATGTTGGTATAAGAACATCACCATTTTATAAGAACAAATACAACCACTAATGTCTTCTCACTCAATTGACTGTATTACAGCATGAAATCAAAAGGTTAACGAAACTGCGGCGTTTGGGAAAAAGCGGCGAGCGATTGTAGGCTATGTCAGGGGGAAACCTTTTCGAGAGTACCTAATACCAGAGAAGAATGAAGTCAGACACTATCGTGAGAAAGATGTTGCATTGAAGCAGTGCAGCAGCCAAATTTGTCTCTGGAAGCCAAGGACGACCCAACTCAGATGCAGTGCAACCTGCACTGCACTGCAATTTGCTGCTGTGCGGTGAAAAGTGCAGTGTGGTGCAAACCGCAGTGCGGTGCAAACGTGCAAAAATGTTAGGGCAAACCGCCAAACTGAGCTTAAATTGTTTTTTCCTTAAAAATGTTTTTTAGCGGGTAAATTGATTTATACTTTCAAAAAATCTAACTGATGTTAAAATCATTTTTAGATTTCAGTTTTGTCTTTTAGATTTCAGATATCATTTCAGTTTTGGGTTTTAAAATTCTATTTAGATTTAGATTTCAGTTTTGAATGATTCAGTGCAAAATTCCTTCGGCTGAATGGAAGCGAGATTCGCCCTCTTACACACAATTCACCAGCTCGAAGTCGCAGCGAAGCCCTCCTGGAGGCGGCCGAGTTTGGGCGGAGGTACTGTCGATGCGGAGAGCACCGAGCACGGACGTAGCCCGTCCAAAGATGCTCGTATATAATAAATTAAATAATAAATAAATTATATAATAAACATCAATGCCTAAATATTTATGTATATATATATATTTAAATATATATTTAACAAAAAAAATATAGCTAGAGAGTGCATGAATTTTGAGAAGTGTGACCCTGCCATACCATCAAGTTAGACTGAAATAAATAAAGCAGCAGTTTAGTCCGTTAGCTGTCCATATTGAGAAGTGTGACCCTGCCAAAGCAGCGGTCCAGCCCGCCCAGCAAATAATAGAGCAACGGTCTAGCTTGGGCCCGTTGTGCAAGCTCGCAAGTTGGTCTAATCCTGAGATCTATGAATAGTCACCCGCTGTATATCAAATTTCAAATAATTGCCACCTGCTTTGTTATTTATACACAGAGATAATTTAAGCCATGTGTGGACAAAAGAAAAAAAGCGGAGCAAAACCCACCAGCGAAGATTAATTAACAAAACATAATATAACTTCACGGATTAGGCAAAGATTAATTAACAAAATTAAGTTATTAATCAATTTAAGTTATCAATCTATTAATTAGTATCAATGTCGAAGCTCCACGGTACGCCACCGCCTCCTCCGTCGTGGCCACCACCTCCCTAGCCCTAGCCATACCCACCCCTGTTAGAGTGCTCGAAGCATCCGCGTGACCATCAAATTTGGAATGGCCTCCCCGTTGCCCCCATCAGTGGTATTTATAGGTGAAACCCTAAATCCCCGACTACGGGTTTGATGCCTATCGGATCTTAACCGACCCATTAAGGAGCACATTAACACTTAAATAAATATACCTCAACAATCTCCTCCTATATTGTATATAAGTGTTAGCATAAGAAAATGAGCTACTTATCCAATAGTTAATAATGACCAAAACAAAAGAGTTTTTCTAGAAATATAAATATGAGTTTTAGATAACAAAATGCTAAACTCAAACCAAATGTTCCAAACATGAAATAAAACAAGAAACTGGAAAGCTCAAACTGATAATGATCTAGGCGAACAGCAGATCATCATCATCTGGGTCAAAATCAATTGTCTCTCCTCCAATCTCCATTTTGCCTGCAAACAATTACAACAAGAATGTCATGAGACAAATCTCTATGAATTCAAACATTTGTAGAAATAAAGTGATTAGTTCTAACAGCGGGTTAACTTAATACTCTAACTGGGAGGAAAGAATCCCAAATCAGCATCTTTATCTAATTTACACAAAATTAGATTAGTTGATTTCATAGAATCAAACCATGTTCCTTCGATTATTAAGATTATTATTAACGTTCCACAATTGTGTTATATCATCAAGTTTGGAATGATACAACAAGCTGTGACTATTATATCATCAAGTTTGGAATGATATAACTAATAATCATAATATCAGGGCATATATCAGCGAGCTCAATATTCCTTTTTGGAATGATACCCAATTCAGCCTTTGGCAAAGAATAATTACGTAAGTTATCAAGTTTAGAATGACTTTCAACTATCTCACCTCTAGCTTTTACTAGATAACATCTGAAATACTTTAGTGTGCTCAACGTAGATGCTTGAATGTAAGCAGACAACGGTTCTTAAATTTAAAACATAAGCTAGGTATTAAGTCCTACTAAATGGACGTTAATCCCATCTCCCCCGATATTTTAGATGTGAGAACCTTACATAAGCCCTTAGTAAGGACATCTACTACATTATCTTTTGATCTCACGTCCAATAGCGAGATTATCCCCTGACTGGTGAGATAGATCAACCAGGCCTATTTCATCCTTAGTTGCATTCGCTTTCCATTGAACAACGTATTTGTAGCACTGGTCTTTGTGACTTGATTGTCACAATAAATCGAAATAGAGTTCATTTTTATACTCGTCATTGGAATGTCTAATATCAGATCTCTTATCCACTCTACTTCTTCTCCAACTAAAGCGAGAGCATAGAGTTCAGATTCCATAGAGGATAGTGCAATGCACGTTTGCCTCTTAGATTTCCAAGCTACTGTAGCTCCTCCTAGTGTAAACACAAAACCACTAGTGGATCGACAATCAGCTATTTCCGAGCACCAAGATGAGTCGGAATACCCTTCAAGCACTGCGGGATGCCCACTGTAACATAAAGCATACTTCTCAGTATACTTTAAGTATCTCATTAGCCTGTTTAAGGCGTCCCAATGGTCCTTCCCAGGGTTACTGGTGAATCTACTCAACATGCCGACCGTAAAGGCTATGTCAGGTCTAGTGCAGGTAGTAGCATACATGAGACTTCCTATGAGTTTGGAATAATCCAACTATCTAATAGTTGAACTTTCATTCGGTTTCAGTCTACTGTTATAATCGTATGGAGACTCAGCCTTTTTGCTCTTATCGTAATCTCACTTTTCCAATAGATTCATACTGTAGTGACCCTGACTCAGGATAATACCTTTTTTGTGAAGTTCACTTCCATTCCTAGGATGGTTTTCACCTCACCTAGGTCTTTCATGCTAAATTGTGTCGTCAAGGCAACTTTCACGTCTTTCACTTTAGACTGATCAGTGCCCAAAATTAGCATTTCATCAACGTATAAGCATATGATGGCTACTTTATTTGCACTTGTTGTTACGTACAGACATTTATCTGATAGACAGGATTTGAAACCCAAGCCTTTTACACAGGTGTCAAATTTTTCATGCCACATTTTAGGTGTTTGTTTCAATCCGTATAGTGACTTAATCAACTTATAGACGTTATTTTCTAGACCTTTTATGACGAACCCTTCAGGCTATTGCATGTAGATCTCCTCAGTCAGATCTCCATTAAAAATGCAGTCTTAACATCCATCTGATGAACAGTGTAGTGTTCAATAGATGCTAGTGCGAGAAGAATCCTAATTGTCGCATAGTGACATACAGGTGAGTATATATCAAAGTAGTCTACACCACTCACTTCAGTGAAGCCTTTGGAAACTAGACGAGCATTGTATTTTGCGATACTCCAATCAAGATTTAGCTTCTTCCTCAGAACCCACTTATTGCCAATGGTTTTAGCCCCTTTGGGCAAATCGACCAAAGTTCATGTGTTGTTCTGCATGAGAGAGTTCATCTCTTCGTCTATGGCTTCTTTCCATAATAGAGAGTCTCTAGATCGTATTGCTTCCTTATAAGTAGATTGATCGGCTTCAACTTGGTAAGTCACGAAGTTTGTACCGAAGATTTTAGGCTTTTTCTCTCTACTAGATAGCCTTCTGGTATCTAAACCACTCGGGTCTACAGGCTTAGTGTCAAAGTTACGTTGTCCTGGCTCAACTAAAGGCTCGGTACTAGTGGCTGGCAGACCTGGTAGTGTCAGATTCTTGTACTTAAGGAACTTATCCTGAAAGAAGACAGCGTCTCTTGATTCTATTACAGTATTAGTGGAGAGATCCAGAAACCTGTCTACAACACTATCATCTGCATATCCTAGGTAGACGCAGGTATTTGTCCTGGGTCCAATCTTAGCTATTCTAGAGTCCGGTATCATAACATAAGCGATACAACCCCAGGTCTTAAAATTATCAAATCTAGGAGGCCTCTTAAACCAAAGCTCGTAGGGTGTCTTAGTCAACTTTGCATGAGAAACTTTATTATAAATGTGATTTGATGTGAGGACGGCTTCACCCCAATAGGCTGCAGGCATGCCAGCAGTCAGCAATATAGAATTCAACATTTCTATTAAAGTTTTATTTTTTTTCTTTCAGCGATGTCGTTGGATTGTGGGGAATATGGAGCGGTGGTTTCAGATATTATGCCATTGTTGGCAAGGAAATCTTTGAACTTCCCCGAGACGTATTTTCCTCCTCTATCACTTCTTAGCCTTTTTATTTTCATATCAAGTTGATTTTCAACCCTATTTTTGAATATACGAAATTTTTCAAAGCCTTCATCTTTGGTTTTAAGAAGATAAATGTGACTGAATCTAGAGTAGTCGTCGATAAAAGTTATCAGATACTTCCGACTTCCACGTATGACAAAAATTTTGTAGCCACAAATGTCGGTGTGTATCAACTCTATCAATTGTGTGCTCCTAGAAACCTGACAAAAAGGTGTTCAAGTTATCTTAGTTTGAGCACAAATTTCACATTTTTCAAATTTGGTTTTTGTGTCGAGGGGTATATTGTGAGTTCTAGCTAGCAGGAGTAGTTTTCTATAATTGACGTGTCCTTGTCTTGCATGTAAAGTCTTAGGATCCATTAGATTTGAGCTAACCTGATTTACTACTTCGTGTGCTAGACTCAGCCTATACATCCCGTTAACGACATATGCACAACCAAAGTAATGTGAGTGAACCATTAGGGTTACCCGACCACCACTAATGTTAAAAGACATACTCGCATCGCACAACAGACTAATCGAAATTAAATTAGCAGCTAATGTCGGTATAAATTTAACATTTTTCAAAGTTAGAGTCTTACTTGAGGAGAGAGTCAGGGTAGCGTTGCTGACCTTCAGCACGTCAGCTACAGCTCCATTCGCAACAGTTACAGTCTCTTTCACCTCTTTTGCATCCTCCAGAAGCTTTGGATTGTTGCAGACGTGGCAGGTAGCACCTGAGTCGAGCCACCACTCTTAATTGGTTGTCCCGTTACTGACCATGGCAACAAAATTGGTAGGCGCAGTATTATAAACCATGTTGGCTTGATTATCAGTCCTTGGTGTACTGGATTCGCCCCGTTTGGGCTGTCGACACTCGGAAGCGCAGTGACCCCACTTATTGCAGTTGTAGCACTTGCCTTTGAACTTCTTCTTTATCTGTTTGCTGGTGGCAGCAACTGCGGGTGCACTGGTCGGTGGGCGAGTCTTTCCAGGCTTAGGCTTCCGCTTAGGATGCGTGATCATGTTAGCAGTAGAAGACTGCTTGCTGATCATCTCTATAGCGTGCTTAGTCCTGTTCTCATCCTCAATACAGATGAAGCGCTTGAGGTCTTTAAGACTCACCTGTGTCTTCTTCCGGTACATCTCAGTCTTGAAGGAATACCAAGCCGTGGGCAATTTGAAAATAATCGCCCCTGCAACAAATCCATCTGGCAGAGGAATGTTCTCACTATTGAGCTTGTCCACCAGATTTTTGAACTCAGCAACCTGTGTCAGGATTTCCCTTTCCTTCGTGAAGGTGAATGTAATAAACTTGTCCACAAGGTGCGTCTTGGACATGTTCTCCTCCTCCTTGAATTGCTCCTCTAAGGCTTCCCAGATCTCCTTGGCCCTTTGCATCTTGTCGTACGTCTCTGCAAGCCTGTTGGAGAGGCAATTGTAACATCCCATTTCCGGCTAGACCCCAAGGAGTCGGTTGGTTGTGGTAGAACCCTAGGGAGCCTAAAAATTGAAATAAATCGACCAAGATTTCGGGTCACGGGTTGGTCACGCCCGTGACCGACCCGTCACACCCGTGACCTAGGGCGTGACTCATTCGACGATCGTCGATCTCAGGGAGACGATCGTCGGGCGCAGAATTTTCCACCCGGCCCTGTCACGCCCGTGACCCAGGTGTCACGCCCGTGACCTGGGGCGTGACTCCTTCGACGATCGTCGATCTCAGGTAGACGATCGTCGGACGCGGAATTTGCCTCATGGCCTGTCACGCCCGTGACCCACAGAGTCACGCCCGTGACATAGGGCGTGACCACGTTCGACGATCGTCGATTTCAGTTCGACGGTCGTCGGCCCAGAATTAGTCACCAGGCATGTCACGCCCGTGACCCGCAATGTCATGCCCGTGACATAGGGCGTGACAACGCTCGACGATCGTCGATCTCAGTTCGACGGTCGTCGACCCAGAATTGACCACACGGGCCAGTCACGCCCGTGAACCAGATGTCACGCCCGTGACCACCCTTCGACGATCGTCGATCTCAATTCGACGATCGTCGAACCCAGAATTGGCTAACAGGGCCTGTCACGCCCGTGACCTATGTGTCACGCCCGTGACCTATGTGTCACGCCCGTGACCAAGGTCGAAACGTCAGCCAGACTGGAAATTTCGGTAACCGACGCCATGATAAATTCTGACTATGGGAATGAAAACCAAGAGTATTTATGGGCCGTTTCCTACTTTAATTATGTAAATAATTAAGGAAATGTTGGTCCAATAGGAAATCGCCACCTGGCAAACACCTCTTCATCTCCAGCGTTTCAACTGCCTTAGCCATAACCGAAACGTCATTAAGGGAAATATTAATGGCCGTAAACGTTTCATCCTTTCCCCTCCCCGCTTGCTGATCTATAAAAGACTCCTAAGAGCAAGGGGAAAAGGTTACACTCTCCATCAAACTGTTTCAGTTTTCCCCCTTGTTGTTGAAGAATTTCCGGCGACGCCACCACCGCGCCAATGGCTTCCCGACGCTCTACACGCCTCCAGCCCATGAACAAGGTCCTCCCCTCCCTCTTCTCCTGCGGATAGATCTTAGAAATTGTTAGGAGAGATATCGGGCTCAAAAGAGCCAGATCGGGTGAGCATTTTCATGGTTTTCCAAAATTTTCATGGTGGCGGGTTCGCCGGAAACCGCCTCTCCGGCGGCCGTGCCGCCGCCCGACGATAACCCTCACCTCAACAGAGGTGGTGGTGGTGGTGGTGGCCGGCCAGGGAGATGGCTGAATGTCCGGGAAATAGCTTGGAAAAGCTACAGGAAATTAAGTTTCAGGGCTCTGTTTTCGGGCTGTAAAAGAAGATGAACAGTGCCGTTAAATTAGATTTTATTTTTATAACAATTTCTGAATGAAATATCTGTCATTTTAGATAATTTGGGAAAAATACCTCTAGACTCCTACGGGAAAAGTAGTCAACATAGAAAATGTAGCCCGTGAAGTTTAGTTTAATTTAAAATTGATTTCACTCAATTTGGAGTCCTGGTTAGACCACAGCACCCTTTTTGGTGAGGTCTATCCATAGGGCTGTCCTGACCTTAGAAAAATTCCCCACTCCAAACCAGTCATCAAAATAACTTGAAATTTGGGGTGTGGCTTAATCTTATTTATATCTAGATGCTTCCCAAAAATTAGGATTTTTGGGAAATATTTTTCTATAGTTTTTAGAAAAATTCAATAATCCTAGTTTAATTTAATTAGATGGTTAAATAATTTCCAAACCCTCCCAAATTGTGGTGAGTGGTCCCTGGGTTCACCATAAGGTTCTGTATAATTTTTCTTCTCATTTGGAGATGGTTTGGATTAGAAGTGATCAAACCTAACTTTTGCCCTAATAAGGGGTCTTAGGTTAAAGGTGCACTTTTGAGATTTGAGTGGTCAGATCACCTCAACAGAGGTTGAGATTTTTACCACTGGCTAGTAATATTCTCTAGCACCCCCTCATAGAGTTTGAGATGGATCGGGGTAAGTTTGCCCTAAGAACCAAGGCCAAACCCTAAGGATGGATCTTGGTGGTTTGTGAAGGTCATGGGGTCGACCTTAGATTGACCCAAAATTTGGTGAAGAGGACCATAGGGACCATATAGTTCTCTGAATGAAATCTTAGTAGATTTGGAGACTATTGGGATATCTAATAATCTAACCCTAGTTTAGGGTGCAAAACTTGTAGATATAGGAATTAACACTAAATCATATTGAAAAGTGATGAGAATTGGGTAGAGTGAATTATAGGGGTGGTACAAGCTCTGGATATTTTTCTATGAATTTTAAGATCATTATTTTGGATACTTCATTAACGATTTAGAAGCTTGAATGATTTGCTTAGAAAATTTATTATGGAATACACACTTCCTGGAAATTAATGAAATTTAAGCAAAGAACGTTTATTATGATTTTAAATCTCTGTGAATTTTTATGGGATTTTTGGAAGTTTAATTCTAAGGCTTGCTTCATTAAGTATGTTTTACCTTGAATATTTGATTAAATCTTTAATGGTGTTTAGCAAGCTGGTAAAATTGTGATTCTTTGTACAAAGAACTTTTCTATATTATACGACTGACTAGTAATTTTTCTATAATTTTCCAATGAATAATTTCAGTACTTCCTTCTTTACATAGGATTAACGTGTTTATACTGGATAAATTATTTAGAGGCTAAATGCTTTCTGTAAAATTCTGAAAACTTGTATTTGAGGTTATCTTGCAGTTATTTAATGATTATGATTTTTGGGTAGCCATTACTTAGGAGGATCATGTAGTTCATGTTTAAAATGACCCATGGCCCATCCTTTGAGAAAATTTAAATAAATATCAGATTAATTAGGAAAATTATAAGTTTCTGGATTTAGACAAATTATGTTATGGTAGACCTCCAGTAAATATTATAGGAGATTTGGAAGACAATTTGGAGTACCTCCCCTTGTGTACCTCATACAGCTTAGGATGGTCTGCATATAGTAAAGCCACGGAATTCTGGTAGTTGATGGTTGGTAGGGCAAGCTAAGATTGAGTTTATCATTGGAAGTCAGGATAAGTAGAGTGTGAGACTGGTTAAGGATAAGGGAGTACGGGAACGACGAAAGATCGTCCATCCCGGGAAGAAGAGGAAGAGTCTTAATACTCTAGGGTTAGAACTAAAGTAACTAAAAGAGGATCGGGTTAAGGGAGATCAACCAATAATAATAAGAGCTTTGCGAAAGGGAACTTCGGGTCGTAATGTCGCCGTCTTGGTTCCTAGTGCCCCTTGAGAGCCCTTCACGGGGTATGCCGGGGGCAGTTCTGGGCTAACGTAAACCATAGGAATAATAAATTAAAAGAGCAACTAGTATAATAGGGTTGCACATACACACTCCCCGATAGCTAGGAAAGTAGAATAATAGGATTGGTTGCCATTCAGACAGTAGCTCTGAAGGTAGATGCACGGATGGGACTGTCCGGGGGGCCGAGGGCTCGAGGGTTGGAGTACAGAATAAAGGTGGTGGGTCTTCGGTATCTGATTGTCGTTCACACCGACATCGGTACGCTGACTCGGCGGTGTGGGACACTTAGCCAAAGAAAGTCTGGTGGGTACAGCCAGCAGTAGTACGCGGATACTCTAGGTTGTGTTCTTCTAGGGGCGTACGGAAGGGCTAGGCCTGGTAGTGTGGATGCCCACCTAGGAGTGGGGGGCCCGACCCACTGTCTCCGTTTGCCACTACGGAGGTTCCTGGGAGTGAAGCTAGCTGCCCGAACACGGGGAACTAAAGGTCTGTGCGCATAGAGTCGTGTGCGTGAGTTGCACTTGCATGAATCATGATATAGCATATCACTACACTCATAATTGCATACAACCGACACCCCAACGTATAAATCGGTATGGGACTTTTTATACGATGGGAGCCTTGCAGAAGACCCCTTAACTTATAAGTTTGTATGGGCATTCATATAAGTTAAGGTTACATACTTATTTACTTGCTTGTTTATTTACTGTTCTCTAGCTGTCTTTTTATACAAATTGCTACTTATTAATTGCTCTCCTTATTACTTACTGCCGTAGGATTGTTAGACCTATTTCATTCTAAATAACTACTAGATTAGCTTCCCTGTCACCTGCTTGGTTATTCTCCACTTTTGTAGCTTCCCTTTCCTCCTCTCTGCCCGGTGCTTAGGAGCCGTGGTGGGAGGGGTAGGGGATGATAGGGCTTAGTCTTTATGACTAATGGTTTTCGAACCAAACATTACAGGAGCTCCGGATGGGAGACAGGGACCAGCAGTCCAGGGACCAGCACTAGCGGAGTACGGTGCGCATGGAGGTGGGACAGTCTAGCACTGGTGCACCTGCGACCAGCTCCGTGAGTGATTAGTTTTTCTTAGCTTCCGCGATGAGCGACTTGTAGTGAGGACTCTGATGTACTGGGCTCGAGCCCATTTATCTATTTTCCTATTATTATCTATTGATGGACTGGATATGATTTCACTTTTATTTACATGTTTCTGTGGACTTGTTTACATTTTTGTATAAATACTTCTCTCTCTTGTGATCGAAAAGGGCCGGCAGAATTGGCGTTTTGTAGTGGTTGCCTTCCCGTGAGTCGGTGCCACCACAAAGCGGCAATTCTGGGCTAAGACCCCGGTGGTTGAAAAAGAAAAAAAAGGGGGTCTTACAAGTGGTATCAGAGCAGACCTCGATCGAAAGAGAAGTAGTCCACAAAAACCTTGGGCCACCCCCGTGCGAGCTTAGTTTGCGGACAAACTAGCAGCGGAAGCAGTGGTGTGCCCATAAGGGAAATCACATGTGAAAATCCATCCTAACTCTTCTTAAATTCCATTCATTCGCTCTCTAACAAATGGAATTTTTACTTGTAGCCTGCGACGAACCCTACATCGCAGCAGGGGACACCTCAGGCTCCGAATGTGGTCCCGACTCCGCCAGCACCAGTTCCGTTCCAGCAGACGGAGATGGGGCAAACACTGACGGCCATCCTGGAGGCCTTCAGAGCTCAGCAAGCCCCGGCCCCACAGCCAAACCCCGGGGCCAATTGGATGACGGTCTTCCGGGGACTTTCCCCTCCATCCTACCAGGGGACGGAGTCTGCAGTACGTACAGAGGAGTGGTTGGACACCATTTACGAGATGCTGGCAGGGATTTGATGCCCCACGGAGGAGGCAGTCGCTTTGACAGTCTCTTGCTTAGAGTCACACGGAAAGAGATGGTGGAAATCTCAGCTGGACACTACCTTTGCAGGGATGGACTGTGCTGATATTACTTGGGAGGAGTTCAGAGCAGCGCTCTTGGGACATTTTGTACCTCAGTCGGCGAGAGATGACCTGGAGGATAGGTTCCTGCGGTTGAGGCAGAGGAACAGGACTGTGGTGGAGTACTATCAGGAGTTCACTCACCTGGCCCGTTATGCGGACGCTTACCAGTTAGACGATGCTGGCTATGCCCGGAGGTTTTATAAGGGGCTGCAAGATGACATGAGACAGGCCCTCCTTTTCGTCTCAGAGGGGAGTCTGGCCAGGATTCTGGAGATGGCTAAGAAGAGAGAGGCGGATCAGCTTACAGTGAAGAGCCGGAAGAGACCGGCTGATAATACAGTGATTGGAGGACGTAGAGACCGTCCTCGAGGCCAGGTTATTGGAGAGAGAAGGAACGGGGATCAGCCACGTCAAGAGTTTGGGCAGGAGCAGAGGAGTCAGGGGGTATTGGCTCCCCAGCCTATACAGATGCTGGAAATGCCAAAGGACGGCAGAGCAGCCACCGGTATGCTTTCAGTGCAACCAGCCGGGGCATATCAAGAGGAACTGCCCTGTGAGGCGAGCACCCCCACCAGCACATCAGGGCGCTCCACCTCCCCGACAGTTTGGCGGACGAGGACAGGACCGAGGACGAGGATTTCAGGATCGTGGCCGCAGGCCAGAGAGGGAGCAGGTGTATGCTCTAGACCTGACACAGCCCCGGAACCCGGAGCAGGTTATCACAGGTATGGCAGTACTTTTCAAATTTTCTTCATATAAACTACTATTTTAAACATAACCTGGTTAGAAATTAAGAGAAGATAAACTACAATAAAAATACTAAGACACTTAATTACCTCAGGCATAGTCTTCGTTAGCGGCAAGCCCGCTCACACCCTCTTCGACACTGGTGCGTCGCAATCATTCGTGTCGGAGGATTTCGTGAAAGGACTGGCAGGGGTGGAGCCATTCACCGGGAAGATGATGAGGGTGCGCCTACCCGATGGATCAGAGATATTGACCTCTGCTCATTGTAATATGGAAGCGAGGATCGGTGGGAAGGCGTTTGAGGCACCAGCGATGGTTCTGAAGATGCCAGATTACGATCTGATTCTGGGCAAGACCTCGCTGTATTGGAACCATGCCCAGATCGATTGCGTGGCGAAGAGGATCACCGTGAGGCACGGCGACTCCTTCATAGTTATCGAAGGTATTATACCATCACCCCGTACCTTACTATCGTCTGTGCAGGCCGTTAAGGCCCACCTGCAGGGGGAAGAAGTTTATCAGGTCCTCTTTGAGGCGGTCATAGCCAAGGACTCCATTGCATATATTCCAGTAGTGCGGGATATCGCCGACGTGTTTCCAGAGAAGCTACCAGGGTTACCCCCGCACCGAGAGAAGGACTTTCAGATTCAGCTCGTACCGGGGGCTAAGCCGGTATCCAGAGCTCCCTATCGAATGGCCCCAAAGGAGTTGGTGGAATTTCGAAGCCAGCTTCAGGAGTTAGTGGAGGCCGGGTTCGTTCGGCCTAGCTCTTCACCATGGGGAGCTCCGGTGTTATTCGTTAAGAAGAAGGACGGGACCCTTCGACTGTGCATCGATTACCGGGCTCTGAACAGGTTGACAGTCCGGAATACGTATCCCTTACCAAGGATAGACGAGCTATTTGACCAGCTGGAGGGAGCCCATTGGTTCTCAAAGCTGGATCTGAGGTCAGGGTACTACCAGCTTCGTATTCGGGAGGAGGACATCCCGAAGACGGCATTCAGCAGCAGATACGGGTTGTACGAGTTTACAGTGATGTCGTTCGGGCTCACGAATGCACCCTCCGCATTCATGACCCTGATGAATAGGGTATTCGAAGAGTATCTGGACGTCTTCATCATTGTATTCATCGACGACATCCTCATCTATTCAAGGATGGAGGAGGAGCACGCGAGACATCTGGCCTTGACCTTGGAGAAGTTGCGTGAGCATGAGATGTATGCCAAGTACAGCAAGTGCCAGTTCTGGCTAAAGGAGGTGGCCTTTCTGGGCCATGTCATCAGTGGAGCAGGTCTGGCAGTGGATCCGGCAAAGATCCAGGCAGTACGGGATTGGCCATCACTAAAGTCGGCCACGGATGTTCGAAGTTTCTTGGGACTTGCCGGTTACTACCGGAAGTTCGTCGAGGGGTTCTCTCAGATTGCCCTCCCTCTTACATCTCTGACGAAGAAGGAGTCCCCTTTTATCTGGACGCCTCGATGCGAATCTGCCTTCCAGGAGCTGAAGGATCGTCTCACCACGGCCCCCATCCTTGCTCTTCCTTCAGGGAAGGAGGGATTCCAGGTATATACAGATGCTTCCTATCAGGGGATTGGTGTCGTCCTGATGCAGAATGGGCACGTAATAGCCTATGCCTCCCGTCAGTTGAAGCAGCACGAGCAGAACTACCCCGTGCACGATTTGGAGATGGGGGCAGTCATTTTTGCTCTTAAGATCTGGCGACACTATCTCTACGGAGTACATTGTGATATCTTCTCCGACCACAAGAATCTGAAGTATGTCGACACCCAGAAGGAGTTAAACATCAGACAGAGACGCTGGGTGGAGTTTCTGTTGGACTACCAGTATACCATGCACTACCATCCGGGGAAGGCGAACGTGGTCACGGATGCTCTGAGCCGGAGAGCGAGTACGACAGGAGTAGGCCCGCAGCTGATGGCCTTGGAGTTGATTAGATCATTCGAGGAGATGCAGATTTCGCTAGTGTCTGAGGATGACCCGGAGCTGTACATGGAGTACCTGGGGTCGATGGCTACTACTGGTGACATTCGAGACCGCATCAGAGATGGGCAGATGCTGGATGAGAGAGCTGAGCCGATATTTCGAGCCTTGGAGGAAGGCATGACAGGAGATTACTCTTTGAGGGATGGGCTTCTGTGTTTCCGGGGCAGAGTCTACATACCAGCAGGAGGACGGATCCGGGAGGACATTCTGACGGAAGCTCACTGCAGCCGGTATTCGGTACACCCGGGGATCACCAAGATGGTAAAGGATTTGAAGAGGACGATGTACTGGTCGGGTATGAAGAAAGATATTACGTATTTTGTGACGCATTGCGAGGCCTGCCAGCTCGTGAAGGCGGAGTGTAGGAACCCGGCAGGCTTGCTGCAGCCGCTTCCGGTGCCGGAGTGGAAGTTTGAGGATATAGCCATGGACTTCATACATGGGCTACCTCGATCCCGTGTGGGGAATGACTCGATCTGGGTGATAGTGGATAGACTGACAAAGGTGGCCAGATTCATCCCAGTGGCAAAGGGCGCACCAGTCAGTGTATTAGTACGGAGGTTCATTGAGCAGTTTGTGCGTTATCATGGGGTGCCCAAGACTATCGTTTCAGATCGGGATGGGCGGTTTACATCCAGGGAATGGAGGTCAGTCCAGGCCTATCTGGGTTCATGGTTGACATACAGCACAGCTTTTCACCCTCAGACCGATGGACAGACAGAACGCACCAACTGTACACTGGAGGATCTGTTGCGACTATGTATTTTGGACCGTGGCGAGACTTGGGAGAGGTTGCTGCCACTGGTCGAGTTTTCGTACAACAACGCTCATCAGTCCAGCATAGGCATGGCTCCATACGAGGCGTTGTACGGAAGGAGGTGCAGGACCCCACTATCATGGGTTCAAGATGAGGATCTGCATGCACTGGGCTCGGAGTTTGTGGGAGATACAGATGCTCAGATTAGATTGATCCAAGACAGGATGTTGGAAGCCCAGAGCAGACAGGCGAAATACTACGATGCGAGGCATCGTCAAGTGGAGTTCCAGGTGGGAGACCGAGTTTTCTTGAAGATATGGCCGATGCACGGTGTTTCGCGGGCGCGTGGGAGGAAGAAGCTTAGTCCGAGATATATGGGGCCTTATAGGATCCTGGAGCGAATCGGCCCCTTAGCCTATAGACTGGAGCTACCGCCGGAGTTAGCAGGATTGCATGACGTCTTCCACGTCTCCTCACTTCGGAGGGCTCTGCTACGCCCTGAGCAGATGATCTCCTCGGCAGATGGCCCGGTGGCCTCGGATCGGTCAGTCAATATGGAGCCTATCAGGATTGACGATACAGCAGTGCGGGTCTTGCGATAGAAGAAGGTTCCGCTAGTCAAGGTTCTGTGGAACAATCATGGGCAGGAGGAGCATACATGGGAGCCACAGGACTTGATGCAGCAAAAATACCCGGAACTTTTTCGTCAGGTATTCCTCACCACCCCTCTGGACAATCAATTTGCCTTCTTGTTTTAAACCAATAGAACTGAAATTTCAAGAATAGGGGCTAATCTTTTATTTATTGGGGTGTATATACCTAGTTAATTGGGTGAATCAATCTTAGATTTGAAACCGCACAAAGCAAACATAACGTAGAGATGTAATTTCTTTAATTCTCATGGAATGTTACAAGCTTCTTTTCCCGATTAGAGTCCCGTAGGCTTAACCTTAATTTCGGGGACGAAATCTTTGTTTTGTTTATTGGGATTTGTAACATCCCATTTCCGGCTAGACCCCTAGGAGTCGGTTGGTTGTGGTAGAACCCTAGGGAGCCCAAAAATTGAAATAAATCGACCAAGATTTCGGGTCACGGGTTGGTCACGCCCGTGACCGACCCGTCACGCCCGTGACCTAGGGCGTGACTCATTCGACGATCGTCGATCTCAGGGAGACGATCATCGGTCGCAGAATTTTCCACCCAGCCCTGTCACGCCCGTGACCCAGGTGTCACGCCTGTGACCTGGGGCGTGACTCCTTCGACGATCGTCGATCTCAGGTAGACGATCGTCGGGCGCGGAATTTGCCTCATGGCCTGTCACGCCCGTGACCCACAGAGTCACGCCCGTGATATAGGGCGTGACCACGTTCGACGATCGTCGATTTCAGTTCGACGGTCGTCGGCCCAGAATTAGTCACCAGGCATGTCACGCCCGTGACCCGCAATGTCACGCCCGTGACATAGGGCGTGACCACGCTCGACGATCGTCGATCTTAGTTCGACGGTCGTCGACCCATAATTGACCACACGGGCCAGTCACGCCCGTGACCCAGGTGTCACGCCCGTGACCACCCTTCGACGATCGTCGATCTCAGTTCGACGATCGTCGAACCCAGAATTGGCTAACCGGGCCTGTCACGCCCGTGACCTATGTGTCACGCCCGTGACCAAGGTCGAAACGTCAGCCAGACTGGAAATTTCGGTAACCGATGCCATGATAAATTCTGACTATGGGAATGAAAACCAAGAGTATTTATGGGCCGTTTCCTACTTTAATTATGTAAATAATTAAGGAAATGTTGGTCCAATAGGAAATCGCCACCTGGCAAACACCTCTTCATCTCCAGCGTTTCAACTGCCTTAGCCATAACTGAAACGTCATTAAGGGAAATATTAATGGCCGTGAACGTTTCATCCTTTCCCCTCCCCGCTTGCTGATCTATAAAAGACTCCTAAGAGCAAGGGGAAAAGGTTACACTCTCCATCAAACTGTTTCAGTTTTCCCCCTTGCTGTTGAAGAATTTCCGGCGACGCCACCACGCGCCAATGGCTTCCCGACGCTCTACACGCCTCCAGCCCACGAACAAGGTCCTCCCCTCCCTCTTCTTCTGCGGATAGATCTTAGAAATTGTTATGAGAGATATCGGGCTCAAAAGAGCCAGATCGGGTGAGCGTTTTCATGGTTTTCCAAAATTTTCATGGTGGCGGGTTCGCCGGAAACTGCCTCTCCGGCGGCCGTGCCGCCGCCCGACGATAACCCTCACCTCAACAGAGGTGGTGGTGGTGGTGGCCGGCCAGGGAGATGGCTGGATGGCCGGGAAATAGCTTGGAAAAGCTACAGGAAATTAAGTTTCAGGGCTCTGTTTTCGGGCTGTAAAAGAAGATGAACAGTGCCGTTAAATTAGATTTTATTTTTAAAACAATTTCTGAATGAAATATCTGTCATTTTAGATAATTTGGGAAAAATACCTATAGGCTCCTACGGGAAAAGTGGTCAACATAGAAAATGTAGCTTGTGAAGTCTAGTTTAATTTAAAATTCATTTCACTCAATTTGGAGTCCTGGTTAGACCACAGCACTCTTTTTGGTGAGGTCTATTCATAGGGCTGTCCTGACCTTAGAAAAATTCCCCACTCCAAACCAGTCATCAAAATGACTTGAAATTTGGGGTGTGGCTTAATCTTATTTATATTTAGATGCTACCCAAAAATTAGGATTTCTGGAAAATATTTTTCTATAGTTTTTAGAAAATTCAATAATCCTAGTTTAATTTAATTAGATGGTTAAATAATTTCCAAACCCTCCCAAATTGTGGTGAGTGGTCCCTGGGTTCATCATAAGGTTCTGTATAATTTTTCATCTCATTTGGAGATGGTTTGGATTAGAAGTGATCAAACCTAACTCTTGCCCTAATAAGGGGTCTTAGGTTAAAGGTGCACTTTTGAGATTTGAGTGGTCAGATCACCTCAATAGTGGCTGAGATTTTTACCACTGGCTAGTAATATTCTCTATCACCCCCTCATAGAGTTTGAGGTGGATCGGGGTAAGTTTGCCCTAAGAACCAAGGCCAAACCCTAAGGATGGATCTTGGTAGTTTGTGAAGGTCATGGGGTCAAATGACCTTGGATTGACCCAAAATTTGGTGAAGAGGACCATAGGGACCATATATTTCTCTGAATGAAATCTTAGTAGATTTGGAGACTGTTGGGATACCTAATAATCTAACCCTAGTTTAGGGTGCAAAACTTGTAGATATAGGAATTGACACTAAATCATATTGAAAAGTGATAAGAATTGGATAGAGTGAATTATAGGGGTGGTACAAGCTCTGGATATTTTTCTATGAATTTTAAGATCATTATTTTGGATACTTCATTAACGATTTAGAAGCTTGAATGATTTGCTTAGAAAATTTATTATGGAATACAGACTTCTTGGAAATTGATGAAATTTAAGCAGAGAACGTTTATTATGATTTTAAATCTCTGTGAATTTTTATGGGATTTTTGGAAGTTTAATTCTAAGTCTTGCTTCATTAAGTATGTTTTACCTTGAATATTTGATTAAATCTTTAGTGGTGTTTAGCAAGCTGGTAAAATTGTGATTCTTTGCACAAAGAACTTTTCTATATCATACTACTGACTAGTAATTTTTCTATAATTTTTTGATAAATAATTTCAGTACTTCCTTCTTTACGTAGGATTAACATGTTTATACTGGATAAATTATTTAGAGGCTAAATACTTTCTGTAAAATTCTGAAAACATGTATTTGAGGTTATCTTGCAGTTATTTAATGATCATGATTTTTGGGTAGCCATTACTTAGGAGGATCATATAGTTCATGTTTAAAATGACCCATGGCCCATCCTTTGAGAAAATTTAAATAAATATCAGATTAATTAGGAAAATTATAAGTTTCTGGATTTAGACAAATTATGTTATGGTAGACCTCCAGTAAATATTATAGGAGATTTAGAAGACAATTTGGAGTACCTCCCCTTGTGTACCTCATACAGCTTAGGATGGTCTGCATATAGTAAAGCCACGGAATTCTGGTAGTTGATGGTTGGTAGAGCAAGCTAAGATTGAGTTCATCATTGGAAGTCAGGATAAGTAGAGTGTGAGACTGGTTAAGGATAAGGGAGTACGGGAACGACGAAAGATCGTCCATCCCGGGAAGGAGAGGAAGAGTCTTAATACTCTAGGGTTAGAACTAAAGTAACTAAAAGAGGATCGGGTTAAGGGAGATCAACCAATAATAATAAGTGCCTTGCGAAAGGGAACTTCGGGCCGTAATGCCGCCGTCTTGGTTCCTAGTTCCCCTTGAGAGCCCTTCACGGGGTATGCCGGGGGCAGTCCTGGGCTAACGTAAACCATAGGAATAATAAATTAAAAGAGCAACTAGTATAATAGGGTTGCACATACACACTCCCCGATAGATAGGAAAGTAGAATAATAGGATTGGTTGCCATTCAGACAGTAGCTCTGAAGGTAGATGCACGGACGGGACTGTCCGGGGGGTCGAGGGCTCGAGGGTTGGAGTACAGAATAAAGGTGGTGGGTCTTCGGTATCTGATTGTCGTTCACACCGACATCGGTACGCTGACTCGGCGGTGTGGGACACTTAGCCAAAGAAAGTCTGGTGGGTACAGCCAGCAGTAGTACGCGGATACTCTAGGTTGTGTTCTTCTAGGGGCGTACGGAAGGGCTAGGCCTGGTAGTGTGGATGCCCGCCTAGGAGTGGGGGGCCCGACCCACTGTCTCCGTTTGCCACTACGGAGGTTCCTGGGAGTGAAGCTAGCTGCCCGAATAGGGGGAACTAAAGGTCTGTGCGCATAGAGTCGTGTGCGTGAGTTGCACTTGCATGAATCATGGCATAGCATATCACTACACTCATAATTGCATACAACCGACACCCCAACGTATAAATCGGTATGAGACTTTTTATACGATGGGAGCCTTGCAGAAGACCCCTTAACTTATAAGTTTGTATGGGCATTCATATAAGTTAAGGTTACATACTTATTTACTTGCTTGTTTATTTAATGTTCTCTAGCTGTCTTTTTATACAAATTGCTACTTATTAATTGCTCTCCTTATTACTTACTGCCATAGGATTGTTAGACCTATTTCATTCTAAATAACTACTAGATTAGCTTCCCTATCACCTGCTTGGTTATTCTCCACTTTTGTAGCTTCCCTTTCCTCCTCTCCGCCTGGTGCTTAGGAGCCGTGGTAGGAGGGGTAGGGGATGATAGGGCTTAGTCTTTATGACTAATGGTTTTCGAACCAAACATTACAGGAGCTCCGGATGGGAGACAGGGACCAGCAGTCCAGGGACCAGCACCAGCGGAGTACGGTGCGCATGGAGGTGGGACAGTCTAGCACCGGTGCACCTGCGACCAGCTCCGTGAGTGATTAGTTTTTCTTAGCTTTCGCGATGAGCGACTTGTAGTGAGGACTCTGATGTACTGGGCTCGAGCCCATTTATCTATTTTCCTATTATTATCTATTGATGGACTGGATATGATTTCACTTTTATTTACATGTTTCTGTGGACTTGTTTACATTTTTGTATAAATACTTCTCTCTCTTGTGATCGAAAAGGGCCGGCAGAATTGGCGTTTTGTAGTGGTTGCCTTCCCGTGAGTCGGTGCCACCGCAAAGCGGCAATTCTGGGCTAAGACTCCGGTGGTTGAAAAAAAAAAGGGTCTTACACAATTCAGGATGTAGTCTCTGCAGAAGTCCTCGTCGTTGACCCATTGATCTTCATCTTCGCTACCTTTGAAGTCTTCAAAATAGTCTGCACTGTGTAGAAGATGTTCAGGTACTTCATGCTGAACTGTGTGTTTCGCTTCCAGGCACTGAACTCGGCGTTGGAGAATTTCTCCAGCTTGATCATCGGCACGGGAGAGGAGTGATTGATCGCCTTTGACATTTTGTGTTTCTTTCCAGTACGTGTAATTCTACTTGCAGACAAAATTGTAAGCAGAAAAAACTAGAAAGAAATCACCTGAGCGCGCGTAGCGACGACAGAAAATCTTCGGATCCAATCCAGAAAAATTTTGCTCCTACTATTTTGCTGAGCACGACCACCAAATACTTGATTCGATGAATAGCAACAATCAGAGAGTCGCAATTTTCTTCTTGCAGATCTGATAAAATATGGAGCTGTGTCTGGGTGAAGATCAGCAGGATCTAAGAGTGCAGATCTTGATGATTTCTCAGTCTGCTTGCTCCTTGCAGAAAAGGGCGGTAAAGGAGGGTTTCACACAGGAACCCACTCGCCGCTGCCGCTCCTAAACGATTGGGAACAACGAACTCCTTTGATCGGATTCAAGAGATGAGAAACGGGAGTGATAACCTGCGATACCACTTATAAATCTGTAGGACCTTCTCCCGATTGATCTCCAGGCGGTGAGATAGCTAGGCGACGAGATCAGGAGCGGCCCAAAATTTCCGCCTGTTGCGGAAATGATAGCGAAGGCGCCAGAGAATCCCGAGCCCTAGATCGGCAGCGACGGAAGAAGCTTCTCCTCCTTACGGTCGGCGACGGAGCAGGAGCGGGATCGCACCTCCTTATACGGCGGCGGGATGGATGCGTGAAGAACAGAACCAGCTTCCTTTTCCTCTTCCAAATCGGCACAGGAAACAGAGGCGTTGGAATCCCGAGCGGGGGTTACGTCCTCTCTCGCGATCGGCGGCAGCGATCTGAGCGGCGGTGCCGGGATGAAAGCACGCGGAACTGGAGCGTCGAAATCGGCGATGGAGAAAATCGCAAACGGGGATTAGGTCACGGGAGAGCAGCGGGAGCACGTCTGGGGCAAACAAAAATTGCTTCGAGAATGTTAGAGTGCTCGAAGCATCCGCGTGATCATCAAATTTAGAATGGCCTCCCCGTTGTCCCCAACAGGGGTATTTATAGGTGAAACCCTAAATCCCCGACTACGGGTTTGGATGCCTATCGGATCCTAACCGACCCGTTAAGGAGCTCATTAACACTTAAATAAATATACCTCAACAACCTCCACCACTCTTCAAGTCTTCTAGCTCTGTAGCCACCACCACTGCGCCGTCCGCCACCACCGTCACTGCGTCGGCCACCGCCACCGCCGCCACTTCCCAGCAAAACCCACGCCACCGCTGACGCCATATCCTACTCATGTCTCGCGTTCCTCGCCGCCGTCCTCCGGAACCTTTCCTTCTTCTCACTGATCAGTCTCTTGTGTGGAGGAAGGGAATTATGCTTCCAGTGTCGCGGAGGGTAAAGACTTGGGTTCCGGTGGCCCGTTGCCTGCACAATTTTTCGGCCGCCTGTTCATAAAATTTCCACCAGACGATGGAGGGCGGGGTTGCCGACCGTCCGTTCATAAAATTGAGGAGATGGTGTGACCTACAAGAGCGCAGGTGGATGCAGGAGAGGGCAAAGGAAGGAGGAGGAGCAATCGCGAACGGTGGAGACGGAGCTTACCTAAAATGGCGGACGAACAGGGGCAAAATCGGAAAATCAATCCAATGACCGATGACGCCTGTTACTGTAGCAACACGAAAGAACTTTATTTAATTCAAACAATCATAGGGCTACGCGGGGCCGCGAGTGGCGGTTACGGCGCCGAGTCGGTGAATTGTGGGGACGCGAGTGGCGGTTGCGGCGCCGAGCCGGTAAATTATGTGGAAGCGGGGCCCGCTTCTATGCGGCCGGCAGCCGCCTGAAGCATCAAGCATGAGCGAAGCCCGTGCAGAGACGGGCAAAGCCCGCCTGAATGCGACCTAAGGCCGCCCGAAGCATCAAGCATGGACGAAGCACGTGCCGAGGCGGGCGAAGCCCGCCTGAAAGCGGCCTAATGCCGCCCGAGGGCTTCGAGCACGGGCGTAGCCCATGCAAAAAAGCTCGTATATATAATACCTATATTATATAATACCTATAATAATATATAATTTATAATTTAGTTTATAATAAATAAGAATAAGAAATAATACAAATCAGAAATAATAATCATATTAATAACAAATAATACTAATCATATAATAATATAAATTTAGGACTTAGATCACGGGAGGAGGGGGAGCGTTTTCGCCGCCGGCGGGGCACCAGACCACCTCCGCCCCATGTTGGGGTCATTGGCATCCGGCGATCCCGTCGGTGGAATCCGATCAAGCCACCCCCGGCGGATCCGGCGGCGGTGGCCTCCGCAATTTTTTTAAAAAAGTTTCCAGCGGCGGTGGCCTCGACCCGGGATAGCGCGTTCGCCGCCGGCGTGGCGCCGGCACGCCCCCGCCCTACCCACGTCGGGGTCACCGGCGTCCGGCGACCCCGTCAGTGGAGTCCGATCAAGCCGCCGTCGGCGGATCCGTCGGCGGTGGCCTGCCTGTGAACTCATGACCTCCATGTCAGGTAGGGCGCCGCCGCTTCGCCTTCGGCCTACCCCCGTCGGTGTCGGTGGCGGCCGGCGACCCCGTCGGTGGGGTCCGGTCAGGACGCCGCCGGCTCCGTTGGCGGCGGTAGCGACTCAAAAAAAAAATTTTGTGAAGCTGAGAGGTAAAATCAGAATAGCGATTATAAAATTCCCAGAGAGCTCGGAATTGTGTTATTTGGATAAGAAAAATTTTTGGGGCCTAGTTACAAATGGTGAAGAGCAGTTTTTTTTAATGGGTGAATATTAGAGAAAAGAGGGAGATGAAGATTTGTGACCTGTGATCCGTGGAAGACCTTGGATGGAGGGATGTGATCGGGGATGCCGAAAGCCAGAGCTGAGAGGAGAAGACGCGCCTTAGATGGTTTCTTGAGTGGAGGGTATTTTCATAAAGTGCAGTTTTTTTTTAATGGGCGAAGATTAGAGATATTGAAGAAAGTAGATAGGAGAAAAGAGGGAGATCAAGATTTGTGACTTGTGCTCCGTGGGAGATGTTGGATGAAGGGATGTTGTCGGAGATGCCGGAAGCCGGAGCGGAGAGGAGAAGACGCGCCAAGATTGGGGTGGGGTGAAGGTTTTATCGGGAGTGGGCACGGTAGAAGCATAGCTGACACATGTGGACACATGCTGTAGCAGGTTTTTGGAGGGAGATAAGGACAGGACCCCCCCCCCCCCCTAAAAAACGGAATTGAAAACGAATAAAAACAAAAACAAAATATTATATATATATATATATAGTAATTATAGAGGGAGAACCGGTTCTCTTAAATCTTATATAGAAAACCAGCAAATTGACCCCCAAATGTTTGTTTTTTCAAAAAGTGATCAACATGAAAGTTGTAGATATCGATGAGATCTACAACTTTCATGTTGATCACTTTTTGAAATAACGTCGTCGAGAGGACGGCTTTCAATGCTCTCAACGCTGTCAAGAGGATGGCTTTGAGTGCACTCAACGCCGTCGACCGTGACGGAGGTAGGTCGGAGGCGGTCTGGCTGGGCCACCGCCATGTCGGTCCCCCATGAGATGGCAATCTTCATTCTAAACATGAAAATTAGGCGAATTTACATATGAACACGGCCAGGGAAATGCAGGTACGTGTTGTTGATAACAATAATCATATACAAATACGGGCATCTTCGCACGGGCTACGCCCGTGCTCGATGCTCTTCGCATCCACAGTACCCCAGCTGCGACTGTACCTCAGTCCAAACTCGCCCCCTCTACAACACTCGGTGCTCTCTGGCGGCCTTCGGCGGCATGTAGGCGGGCTTCGCCCACCAGCTAACGGGCTTTACACGTGCTCGATGCTCTGGGCTGTCGTAGGCCGCATAAACTCAGGTTTCACCCTCTTCCACGTAATTCACCAGCTCGGCTCCGTACCCGTTAGTCGCGTCCCCCGGAGCGCATATGCAAATAAAACAACAATTATATGTAGCCGTCAATCGCGACCCGCGCATATGCGAAATCACTCGCGCACCCATACCCATCGCTCTCTGCAATTTATTAAGCCCATAAGCGATTTCTAGCCCTCCCTTTTCTCCTGTTCTTCCATGATGAAAGCTGTTGTTTAGCTTTCATGGACTTGCTAGGTTTTTTCTCCCATGGCATCATCTCTGGGCTATTTGTATTGAAGAGTTGCGCTGCTTCTGAGCTGAGAGGGAACATGGTTAGGGTTTTACTGGTGATTTAGGATGGGCTGGAGAGGAAGGGATCTTGCTCGATTAGTTATTGGCGTTCTGATCATTCTGTCGGCGATTTATGAATCCGCTGGCAAGAAATTACTGCCCCAAATATTTCTCTGCTATTGCTTGCTATCTGTAGAATGTTTTCTGTTTTATTTCTTCAAGTGATGCTATATTTTTGGCCTCTTATGTTGCTGCTTAGGTGTGTGTTGATGATTCATGATTGATGCAAATGATGTGAAGAATATAGTAGGCTTGATTATTTTTATTATTATTTTGTCACCAATTCCATATTAAACTTAAGATTACTAAAAGTTTTAGGATTTTATGTTGTTTGACAATCTTCTGTTTTTGTTTGACCAATTTCATGGGTCATGACTGGACTATGGTAGTCTTTGATTATTTGATGTGTTTGTGTTGTTAAGCCTTCTTAGATTTAAAAGAGCCCCAAATCATTATCTTCTCTTCTCTTGGATAATGATTTCAAATCAAATAAAATCATAGATATCATTCGAACCTAATATACATGTACTCACATATATAAATTTTACAATTACCAACGTTCATTATAGTTGAGATTATAATATGAGTGTTGTTCATTTCTACCTGTATAGTAAAGATGATGTTTATTTGACGGTTTTCAGTACATAGAAGCTTCATTTTTTTTAGCTGGGTAGTTAACGCGGTGTTTATTTGGCGGTTTCCAGGAGATAGAACCTTCAATTCCAAGATATGGATTGCTCTATGATTATCAGTTTCTACACAAAGCTTTGTTGGAGTTATTGTTATATTCTTCGATGAATTTTTCACATCGTTAGGTTATGTGTTGAATAAGCATGCTTATGTTTTTTCTGCCATTTAATACACATAAATGAATACAGGGAAGTCATGTAGAGGCGTAGCCTTACCAGGTAGGAAGAAAGCGAAGACCACCGATCAAACACACTCCCTTCCCCCAAGTGGTTGAGTAACTCCATATTCTTCCTCAACAACAATGGATATTCTAACTATGCTCATACATGAATTGATTTTATTGTTGATCTTCTCTTTCTCCTCAATGAACATCTTTGCTCACATCTTGCTTCGGGAGACCAACATTGAAATTATCTTGACCTAGACTCTCATCCCATTTCTTCATAATGCATTGCAGGTTAAGGATGTGAGGACTCATACCATATAATGCATTGCTTCAACTTTTGATTTCAGTCACGCCGGTGATTTCCCGAAAATGCCCCTTCACGGGTTCCTTCTTGCGGCGCCACTTACTCACGCGATTGTCTCAGTTTACTTCATCTGCAAGCGACGTCGAGGCCTCATGCTTCTTCGTGCTCTTCGTCGCTTATCCTCACACTGGTGTCGTTCTTCTCTGCGTCGGGGTACTCTGCCGATGCTTCTCCAGCTAAATATGGTGGAATCTCATCGTCTTCCCCAACAAAAAAACCAGTCATATCCTCTTTATCTAGCACAACACTGTCCATCCTGAACTTGCTTCTTCATAGGTTGGCATTTCATTATCTTATTTTCTTCCTTCTATGGTCCAATGAGCTCACGAACACAAATGTCTCCGAAAAAACACATTTCTCCCGGATCCAGATGTTCACCTTGATCCACATCTTCTTAATTATTTTAATGTAAAACGGGTTTGCGTTCCACCGTAGATCTTTGATTTAAGTTGATATTTTTTCTCTTCAATGAACATCTCTTCTCACATCTTGCTTCGGGAGACCAACAATGAAATTATCTTGAGCTAGACTCTCATCTCATTTCTTCATAATGCATTGTAGTTTAAGGAGGTGAGGACTCATACCATATAATGCATTGCTTCAACTTTTGATTTCAGTCACGCCGGTGATTTCCCGAAAATGCCCCTTCACGGCTTCCTTCTTGCGGTGCCACTTACTCACGCGATTGTCTCAGTTTACTTCATCTGCAAGCGACGCCGACGTCTCATGCTTCTTCGTGCTCTTCGTCGCTTATCCTCACACTGGTGTCGCTCTTCTCTGCGTCGGGCTACTCTGCCGCTGCTTCTCCAGCAAATTATGGTGGAATCCCATCGTCTTCCCCAACAAAAAAAACCGCGACCTCCTCTTTCTCTAGCACAACACTGTCCATCCCGAACTTGCTTCTTCATAGGTTGGCATTTCATTATCTGATTTTCTTCCTTCTATGGTCCAATGAGCTCATGAACACAAATACCTCTGAAAAAACACATTCCTCCCGGATCCAGATGTTCACCTTGATCCACATCTTTTTAATTATTTTAATGTAAAATGGGTTTGGGTTCCACCGTAGATCTTTGAATTATGTTGATATTTTTTGTTCTCAACATACTTTGTATTTTTTGCACAAAATATGTTTGATATAATGCCACGCAAAGATGTGTAGTTTGAAAACAATGTGTATTTATGTGCTTTGAACTGTAAGCTTATATTGAACTGTAAGCTCATATGGATGTGATCCGGCATTTCATGATAGTATAAACATTTCAGCTATAAACTGTTGTATTCTCTGAACATTAGAACTATGAAAAATTGATTTGAGCTACTTTTTCAGTATGAATGTATGAAGCCAAAAATCGATCAATTGACAGAGCACATTGAACATCACATATTCATTCTCTTCTCTTGGATACGAGCATCTTCGCACAGACAATTATTTATTTATTAATACGAGCATCTTCGCACGGGCTACGCCCGTGCTCGATGCTCTTCGCATCGACAGTACCCTAGCTGTGACGGTACCTCTGCTCAGACTCGCCCCCTCTACGACACTTGATGCTCTCGGGCGGCCTTCGGCCTCATTAAGGCGGGCTTCGGCCGCATTAAGGCGGGCTTCGCCCGTCAGCGAACAAACTTCGGTCGTGTTGGTTCCTCTAGGCATTCATAGGCTGCATAGAATCGGGCTTCACCCGCTTCCATGTAATTCACCAGTTCGGATCCACACCCGTCACTCGCGTTCGTTGGAACACATATGCAGAAGCGTCTCCTCTACGACAATCAATCAATTGCAAAGCACAAGGAGCCCCCGTTCCCTACGCGACAGTAGGCCCGCCACGATAGTGTCCCGGCGCGGCGACGCTTTCGCAGTTCGCAAACCCCGTTCACTGGATAAAGTAGGTATGGGAAGAGCACCAGGGACAGGGGTCGTATGCACAGGGTTTGTGAGATGCAGAAGCGTCGCCGCGCCGTGACACTGTCGTGTCGGGCCTACTGTCGCGTAGGAAACGGGGGCTCCCTATGCTCTGTCAATTGATTGATTGTCGTAGCGGAGACGCTTTTGCATATGTGCTCCAACGAACGCGAGTGACGGGTGTGGAGCCGAGCTGGTGAATTATATGGAAGCGGGTGAAGCCCGCTTCTATGCAGCCTATGACTGCCTAGAGCAACCAGCACGACCGAAGTTTGTTCGCTGGCGGGCGAAGCCCGCCTTAATGCGGCCGAAGGCCGCCCGAGAGCATCGAGTGTCGTAGAGGGGGCGAGTCTGAGCGGAGGTACCGTCACAGCTGGGGTACTGTCGATGCGAAGAGCATCGAGCACGGGTGTAGCCCATGCGAAAATGCTCGTGTATATATATATATATATATATATATATATATATATATATATATATATATATATATCTTCTAATATAAGAATTTTCGCTATGGTGTCAGTCACGGGTTTGTATGTCGTCCGATTGAGCTCTACCAAATCCTATCCATTCATTTCTTTTATCATTAAAAAAAAAATGTATAGGTCTCCTGAACCCATTTCCGGCGGAAGAGTAGAAAGAGAGAGGCAGGGGAAGGGGGAGTACTTGCGGCTGTTATAAGATATATAATATATTATACTCATAAGTGAGAGAGAGAGGATGGGGGAGATGGCTGAATTAGGCGGTGATAAGATAAAATAGTATAATATATTCATTCCTATAAGATAAATTACAAGCATAAGATATCATATATATATATTATAATAATGATTAGACATAGCTAAATCTAATCTTTGGCAAAACCATTCAAAACCTTCACTGCCCGCGTTGCGACTCAGGCAACACAAAATTCTGCTACTACAACAACTACAACCTCTCCCAGCCGCGCCACTTCTACAAAGACTGCCGCCGGTACTGGACCCGCGGCGGTCAGCTTTGCAACGTCCCCGTCGGTGGCGGAACACGCAAAAACTCCAAGCGCTCTTCTTCCGCCGCCAACTCCGGCGGCGTGGGAGCCGTCAGTTCCAAGAGAACCTCTCCTTCCTCCTCCGGCGATGTAAAAAAGTCGGAACCTTTTCCATTTCCGTTCCCGCCGGTGGACGACGATCACCGGCTTCTCGACTTCAACGGCAGCTTCAGCTCTCTGCTTTCTTCCAGCATTCATTTTCGAAATTTTCTCGAAGACGATTGCACAGCTCCGGCGCCGGTAGAGGATGATAGTTTTCACGGCTTGCAGGTAGATTCGAGCAGCTGGGGCTGCGGCTGGCCGGATCTCACCATTTATACCCCGGCCACAAGGTTTGAGTGACGGGACGGTGATCAACTGAGAAGGAATTAGAAAGAGTGAAGGATTAAAGTAAGTTTCTGTTTGTTTTTTCAGGCTTGCTGATCTTATTGCTTGCTGTTGAAATCATAGATTAGTGATAGAGAACGGCGTCGGAGCTGGACGAGGACGGCATCGAGGCTCGACAACTGCGGCAAAATCGGAAAAAAGCTCAACCCGCCGGCACCGCTGGTGCTCTAGGGCCGCCGCCGGCGTTTTCAAATCGCGGCCGTTTCAGTGAAGCTGTATTCGATATTGTATTCTGGAGATGATGAACTTGACGTGATGCATAATTACACTTTTGCCATTTGAAAAAAATCAAATAAATTCTGGAGATGGCACGTGGCATCATGATTTTCTAGATTCCAACATTGGAAATGGTTTCCCAGAACATGAACTGTTGGCATCAATTATACCATCATCGAGCACGGCGATTGATCGAGTGTTGTAGAGGGGCCGAGTGTCAACTGATCGAGTGTCGCTGCGGATGATCGAGTGTCAATTGATCGAGTTTCGTAGAGGGGCCGAGTATTAATTAATACATACTTGATAAAAATTAAGAGTGTCGTATACGAGCATCTTCGCACGGGCTCCGCCCATGCTCGATGCTTTTCGCATCGATAGTACCCCAGCTGCGACGGTATCTTCGCCCAAACTCGGCTCCTCTACAACACTCGATCAATTGACAGGGCACATGGAGCCCCTGTGCCCTACGCGACAGTACCCCCGCCTCGGCAGTGACCCAGCGCGGGCGACGCTTCTGCAGCTCGCAAATCCCCGTGCACACAACCCCTGTGTCTGATGCTCTCTCGCGTACCTATTTTATCGTGGGCACGAGGGTGTGCGAGCTACAGAAGAGCCGCCGCGATGGGCCACTGCCGAGGCGGGGGTACTGTCGCGTAGGGCACAGGGGCTCCATGTGCCCTGTCAATTGATCGAGTGTTGTAGAGGGGCCGAGTTTGGGCGAAGGTATCGTCGCAGCTGGGGTACTGTCGATGCGAAGAGCATCGAGCACGGGCGGAGCCCGTGCGAAGATGCTCGTATATATATACACATGATTATATGTGACATCATTTCTCCTCTTCTAAAGGTTTTGGGGATTATATACAAAAAATATATATATATGACTTAGTGTTTGATATTCTTAACGTATTACACATCAAAATAAAATAAATATTTTTGTCTAATTTATTATTACTCATATTATTATTTTTCTTAAAATTTGTAATTATAATAATGTTGTGACATACTCGGCATTCTTTTTATTATCAATTTGGCAAGTTGAGAGATTTGAGTTTCAATCACATCATTGTGGCATTTTGATTTACAATAAAGGACTTGGTAAAATCAATATGCTGTTCTAATCTATTTTCCCACGGTGCCCTCTCTTCCTTTCTACCTTGCTGAAGAAGAGGAGGTGCATAAGGTTAGGATGGTCGGCTGACACTTGCTTTTCCACCAAATGTTTGTCGTGTGTCGTCTCTCCAACTAAAAATAGGGGGATTTATCCACCTGGGATTATAAGTATTTTAGAAGGGAGGTCCCATCTGCTGGTTGTCTAGATAATTCACGTCTTTAAAAGTGTTGACAACATTAGACTCGGCAAGAGTGCTCCCTGATTAGCACTAAAATGAGTGGAGCCCATGGGCACGAGAGCTTTGACAAGCTACAACAAGTAGGTGGGTGGCGGAAGGTGTGCCTCTCCTCAACAAACTTAACTCCTCTTTTTTCTTAGACATTGCCCCTAGTTGGGTGGAAATAGCAGTATAAGGATCTACTTGGTGCAATCCCGCCACCATCTTTCTTGGGGTTCCTCTCTCATCACCTCATTAGACATTCTACTGCACAAGGTTCTTCATTATACTCCACATTTCTTTCAAAGTTTTTCCCATCATGGACCCTCCAACAGCCGAGTCAACACTCGCACGAATGTTGTAGTCAAGAGCCTCTTCGAATGAATTAATAAGCATCCAAAGAGATTCCTCATGAAATTATGCATTTCAGTGCGTGCTATTAAAATCTTGGCAATGGGGAAAATTTTTGTAAGAAATGCATTTACTAAATCAGTCAGGAATGTGATACGTCCCAGGGGGATGAAAAAAATCAAGGACTTTGCTTTATACCTCAATGTAAAAGGGAAGAGCTTCATCCTTATCATGTCATACACATTAATTCAAAAAATATCACATATTTCAAGAAATTGAAAACGTGCTGGTGCGGGTCCTCCAGGGGATGACCCAAAACTCATCAGAATTCTTCAGAACATTGAAGATGGAGGGCCGGATTTAAAAATGCAGGTTAGTGATGGTCAGGCTCAATATGGGATACACCCATCCCACGGTGGGTGCAGTGCACTCATACATTGTGCGAGATCTTGGCTGCACCACTTCATCCTCTACATGTACATTCGGGTCCAGGTTCACATCCTACAAAATTTGTTGGTTGGGATTGAGGTTGCGGTTGGCCATGACCTAAGCCTGCTCTCGTCTCCGAACTCGTAGTGTGCTCAATTTCAGGGTCAAGAAGGGTCAATACACCCTTTCACTTTTCCATAACAAAAAACAAAAATCACTCACAAGAAAACAAACAAACAAAAAAATCAAAAAATACAGAAAAGCAAAAGATGTAATACACAAAGGAGAAACTTTCAATATCTCGACTCACTTGGTAGAAAAATCACATGTGTCGTGCTTCCTAGTAGCGACGCCAATAACTTGATGGCCGAATAAGAGGCAAGTGCACCCACTGTTATCAAGTAATAATTAAAACGGGGAGTGACTTCTGAGTATCGATCTCTTGCAGAGCACAGAAATGTAGATTTAATTTCCAAGGGAGACTTGAGATTGAAGTCTCTTGATTGTTGGATTCACGGGGGTTTTGAGCTTCTTATACACTAATGCAAGTCTATAAAAACTAAATTACTGTGGGTCGCCAACACCGCTTTGCTCCTCTACGGATCGCCAACCTCCGCTTTTCTTCACCGCGGGTCGTCGACCTCCGCTTTACACTCGTCTCGTGTCAAATCAAAGACAATATAGCAATCATGCTTACTTCCACCACGCAACAAAGCACATTCACTTATGGAAAATTTCAATAAGAAGCTATGCCTCCTAGACTACTACACGAAAATGGATAAACACAAAGAATACTTCAATGGAAATATTAATAGCATTCATACAACACATGTCCATTCCACCATCATCAAAATAAGAACAGAAAGACCAGCCACACCAATCTAGATTGCATTAGAGGATGAAAGAGATACAAATGACGCTTGAGACTCTTTCGTAGAAAAAAGGGGCTTTCGGATCACGAATCCGTGAACACTTTGCTTGTCGGTTGTCTTTCGAAGTAGAAGAATTGTTGTCACCAGCTCCTAATTGATCCATCATCTCAAGGGTTTTGCACCACCCACGTCTTTTTTTGGCTCGGCTCCCTAACTTGTCGTAAAATGGATGTTTCTTTCTCTTCTTCAACCATGAACTCTCAGATGTTGGTGAGGGTCTATGAGAAGATCCCTAGCCCTTGGAGAATATAAACGACGAAACTTGGGCGAAAAAAGACGGACTCTCTTATGAAATCGTGATCCTGCGAATTTATAAGCAAAGCTGGAATTTGACCAGCACATGAGCAGGCACATGACCAATGGTCGTGCGAGAAGGAAAATTTCACTGCTCGTGCGCGAAGGAACCTGGACTGGCGGTAAAAATTTAGGTTTGGGGGGATATTAAATGCACACGACCAGTGGTCATGTTATTATCCTCATGCGCGCTCTCATGCAAAAGTATGGATTTCTCGAGTTAGTATTGCAGAATAATCGCACAAGACCAGTGGTCGTGCGCAGAGAAAGGGGTCACTGCTCATGCAAGAAGAAAAACACACAAGGAGTGACCTTCTCTCGCTGATTTCAAGACTCTCATCAACAGGTGTAAAAAGATCGTGCATGACTAGCGCTCGTGCGCAGAGGGGTCCACTCCTTGTGCGCCAAGGAAAACATAGAGTAGTGGGCTACTCTAGTCAATATTAAGGAACTCTAGACAACAAGCGCAAAATGATTGTGCACGACCAATAGTCGTGCGCAGAGGGGGGTCACTGCTCTTGCAAGACGAAAAGTAGACGAGTAGTGGTCTCCTCCTTGGAGAAGGAATGAAGTGCGCGAGGATAATACTACAACCACTGTGCCTACAAAAAACAATCAAAACCTCCAGAAAAACATATACGCACATCCATAATTATAACATCAAAGTAAATAAATGAAATGAGAGGGAAAAAGGTTCTCCCTCATGCATAAAATGGCCAAACTATGTAGTATCTAGCTCAATTGCGCTCACATGACAAAAAAATTAGAATATCAATGATTTTATGATGAAAACAATAAATCGATGAGCAAAAAGAGAGAAAACTGAGCTAGAATGGGGCTTAAAACACTGTATGAAATTCACGCATCATTATGTCAAAAATCAACAACTCCCATCATTGACAAACTATCAATGCAAAACTTTCTCTACCTCAAAGTATGTTTGAAACATGCATACCAATCACGATTCTTTAGGATCTAAATATCCAAATCTAGGGCCCCCAAAGGATGGATAGACATCAACCATCACAATTAGATGTGTTGCGGTCCGCTCAAAGCTCCTGGTAGATCGGGCTTCTTGAATCGTCTTAGCACGCAGAGCGGTCGAGTGTGCAAACAGTCAAAGGTTCCCTGATTTGTGCAAGGAAGATTTGATTACGTGGAAAACCTGCAATCGGGGTAAAAAACCACGCGTACGATTAGCCGTCGACATAATTTCCACTAGTTTAGAGTTCATTACAAAGATGTTCAAATGATGGCGAGGGCGACAGACCGCTCCTCGTTACACTTTGAGGGACGAGAGATTTAAGGAAAGTTCTGAGCGACACGGGATCATCGTGCTCTTCCGGGAATCTTGCTCTTTTCGCCTCCGAGGGGACTGGCCGACTCGGGTGTCTCCTCCCTGGACTCGTTCTAGAAGCGGCTTGAGGTTTAGTCATTCACTTCTGCACCTTACGAACGACCTGGGACTTGGTCGATGACTGGGAGTCCGTATGCTGTTCTGGAGGCGGCTTGAGGTTTATTCGTTCACTTCTGCACCTTGCGAATGACCTGGGACTTGGTCGATGACTGGGAGTCCGTATGCTTCTGAACTCTCGTCTTTCTTTGGGCAAACTCCGTCTGCCTAGACGGTGTTTGGCCAAGATCCTTGTCGGTGAACAACCTGTAGAGAGAGAGAGAGAGAGAGTGTGTGTGTGTGTGTGTGTGTGTGTGTGCGTGTGTAGAGTGAGAAAGACAGGAATACGGCCGAAGTTCGCGAACTGATAAAAAGATTCAAATGAAGTCAAAAGCGGTTCTATTTATAGACTATTACGGAGGCAGTCCGGTAATTTCACCCAGTAACTATGGGTACGACCAATAAAAACACTTGGATCTTGAAAGTATCTAGTGTCGACTAAATCCACCTATGGGGGGGGGGGGGAATAGGTGACGTGCAGTCTTTTGCGGAATTAAATTAACCTGCACAAATTAACAAACACAGCACAGAAAAACACACAAAAAGTTATAGTGGTTCCCCGATTTGGGTACGTCCACTTTCCCCCTTCGACCTATCTCCTACCAAGGGACGACTCGGTCACTTCTCCAAACGGATTGAAATCAAATCCTCACACTACGGAAGGAACCCTTCCAACAAAGGAGTCACAACTCCACCACCACGGGTTGCACCCAACCCTTACAACTAGGAATAAAAATTCCTTTATAACAAAACCAAAATAGAATGTATAAGAAAATACAAACAACGCTTTTGGAGAATCTGATGTCCTTCTTCGTTCGTTGAGGCTTTCTTGAAAGATACAAAGAATCCACAACCAGATTTCTCTCTTTGAGAGGATCTTGTCAAGATCGGCGGCAGCAAGTGATTGCGGCGGCGATACTTTGTAGATCCAAACTTCTTGACGAAGCAAGCAAGGTCTACGAACGATCTTAGTCGGATCAGTCGTCTCAATCGATTCGGAATGAAGAACTAACCTCGTTCAACGAGTCGAGAGACAAGAGATCTCAAGAGAGATGCATGAGACGCACTGCTAGCCTCGGTGCTGTTGCCGGAAGATGAAATATGACCGGAGATTATCGGCGACGACGAACTGTGAGCGGCGACAAGCGATCAGCGGTTTTTCCGCAACCGGCTAGGGCACGACGTCGGCTGCTTTTATTTCACGTGAATAGTTACTGTAGAAGTTCAAAATACGCGAGTATTTATACCTGAAGCCAGCCTTAAAGTCTGTTGGGGGACCCACAAGGAGAAACCCTAGCCCCGGCTGAAACAGCGCACGGCCTCTTGGTTCGATCCAGCGAACAGAGGAAAATTGCCTAAGGCAAAATCGGCGAGAATCGTTGGTGATTCCCGTCGAAGTCGGAGGGAATCACTCACGATTCCCATCGATTCTGCCTTAGCAGAATCCCTGTCTGGGAAACAGTCAGCCGAATGAAATCGGCGGGAGAGGCTAGCTGATGCTCGACGAATCGGCGGGAGAGGCTAGCTGATACTCGACGAATCGGCGGGAATCACTAACAATTCTCATCGATTCTGCCTGAGCAGAATTCTTGTTGGAAAATCGTCAGCCAGAAGAAGTCGGCGGGAATGCAGGCTGATTCTCGTCGAATCGGCGAGAATATCTACGGATTCCCGTCGAAGTTGGCGAGAATCACTTAGTGATTCCCGTCGATTTTGACTTAGAGGAAATTTCTTCCTTCCTTTGAAAACTTGGTCTTTATCCCCTCTTTGCTCCTTCTTCTGCTCTTTATCTATCTCGACCCTGTACTTGAAAATAAGTACACTCCAATAGAGAGAACACACGTGAGTCAACACACTGATTTACTCAACGAGGGATTACGTTGCGAAGACTCGTGTATATTGACCCACTTCACCCTGACATTGGTGTGTACTTAGTATGGAATAGCTGCAAGCACAACTTGATAGAAGATCGTCAAATACATTATCAATTCAACTTAGCTTGTTCAGGGGCTTCTTCAAATCAGGTATATTGTGGATACAATACCCAACAATCTCCTCCTATTTGAAGAAGCCTAAACCCTACAAGCTAAGGTAAATAGAACATATGGGAATGAAAATCATAAACTTAAAATTCAATTGAGAGTGAAATTCATTACCATTTTCCTGAGAGCATACTTAACATTAGCAGCCACCTTAGCCTTAGCCGACATATTCGGCTTCTGCAAATCTGGGACTTCACTTGGAGCACAAAGCTCCCCCTCAGTTCTTGCATCCTTGCCCGATCTTGAATTCATAGCAGATGCTCCCCCTTGATCCAAGAGACTTGAGCCCTTCAGGCTTCAATCTTCATAGTTCAGCATGCCGAGTTCAGTTTTGAAGATACTGAACTTGGCCTCGTCTAGGGGCTTTGTGAAGATATCTGCAATCTTCTTATCTGTGGGGACATAGCAGAGAGAGATATCTTTATTTTCCACATGCTCCTGAATGAAGTGGTAGCGCACTTCAATATGCTTTGTTCTGCTGTGCGACACAGGATTGTTCGCAATTGCTATTGCGCTCGAGGAGTCGCAATACATAGGAACTTCTCTGAACTGCAAGTCATAATCTTCGAGTTTATTTCTGATCCATAGAAGTTGTGCGCAACAGCTGCCTGCTGAGATGTACTCAGATTCAACCGTAGAGGTTGCGATACAGTTCTGCTTTTTACTGTTCCATGAAATAAGCCTTCTTCCGAGGAATTGGCATGTCCCGGAAGTGCTTTTCCTATCATCCCTTCTTCCTGCAAAGTCAGCATCTGAAAAGCCTATCAGCTCAACATCATTATTTCTTGGGTACCACAAGCCAAGATTTGGTGTACCTTTAAGGTATATAAGAATTCGCTTGGCAGCGATATAATAAGATTCATTAGTATTCACCTGATATCTGGCACAAACGCATGTGGAAAACATAATATCTGGTCTACTCGCAGTAAGGTAGAGCAGGTATCCAATTATGCTTCTGTATTTGGTTTCATCAAAAGGTTTCCCTTTCTCATCCTTGTCCAGTGACATAGTGGATCTCATTGGAGTTCTCATAGAGGTTGCATTCTCAATTCTGAATTTCTTGAGGAGTTCATTTGTGAACTTCGTCTGAGAAATGAAAATTCCATCCTCAGACTGTTTCACTTGAAGTCCCAAGAAATACTTTAGCTCTCCCATGCTGCTCATTTCAAACTTTCCTTGCATAAGTTTAGAAAACTTCTTGCAAAGATTATAGTCCATTGAGCCGAATATTATGTCATCGACATAGATTTGCATCAGCAGAATCTTACCTTTGACTTCCCTATGAAACAATGTCTTATCTATTTTTCCTCTCGAGAACTTGTTCTCAAGAAGAAAACTAGACAGAGTCTCATACCAAGCTCGAGGAGCTTGTTTTAAGCCATATAATGCTTTATTAAGAAAATAGACATGATTAGGGAGCGATGGATTAACAAAACCTGGGGGTTGCGCGATATATACTTCCTCTTTCAAATTTCCATATAGAAACGCAGATTTCACGTCCATCTGATAGACAATGAACCCTTTGTGAGAAGCATATGCCAGGAACAATCTGATCGCCTCCAGCCTTGCAACAGGTGCAAAGGTTTGGTCGAAGTCAATCCACTCCTCCTGTCTGTAACCTTGAGCCACAAGTCTAGCCTTGTTCTTGATGATGACACCGTGTTCATCCAGTTTGTTTCTGAAGATCCACTTAGTGCCGATCACATTCTGGTTCTTTGGTCTGGGAACAAGCGTCCAGACGTTGCATCGTTCGAATTGATTCAGTTCATCTTGCATGGCCAATATCCATGACGCATCTTTGTTCGCTTCGTCGAACTTCTTTGGCTCAACCTGTGACAGAAAACTAAGGTGCAAAATCTCATTAATTGTACCTCTGCGAGTTATGACACCGTCACGAGGATCTCCTATGATTTGATCTCTAGGATAATCCCTCACGTGTCGGAGTTCTAAGAGTCTGGCATCTGGAGCTCAAACAGCTTCTCAGGCTTCTCCTTCTTCTGGGAGATATTCTCCATTCTGATCATCATCTTCTCCAGTTGGAGTTGAGGTGGACACCTTGACGTGCTTGGGAGATTCATCTTTAGCAGTCTCATCTGGATTTAGTTGTTCAAGCCTTGCACTATAGTTAGAATTATCTCTTTTCCCATAATCTTGTTCCATAGAAAGCCTGGAACATCTCGTGTCTAGGTCCCATCATGTTCATTGGTACCTAGACTATCCTGCAAAAAGAATTACCTTACCTTAGGAACCCAATAGGTATTGGGTCCTAGGTTCATGTCAGCATAAAATACAGCATGTCTTCCTACAGGATTTCTGTCAGGAAGGATGTCTCTTGCCAAAGGATGTGGACATACCCTTGCCCTTGACACAGAAGGATTGTGCCAACAATCTATGGCAAAGTGACCCACTTTGCCACAACACCAATACTCATGGATATTGTACCTCCTTTTCTGACCAGATCTACTAACAGAGTTAGTCACGATCCTAGGTATGAAAGGGGCAGAGCTGGATCTGCTCTCATATTTTCCCTTTCCACCGAGACTTGAGGGGGGAGGGGGGTATGATGGTGAACATGTGGTGAGTGTCATGAGGACTGGGAGGTGATGCTTTCCTTTCAGCCAGCACACATCCGGGGGCCCCATTGATGCTTTATACATGTTTGTCAACTCCCTTTTCCTTTGTCCTAGGGTGTGAAGATGTTCTGTGAGAGCTGGTTCCTGCAATGTCATGAAGTGTGGGAGCTGAGGCTGTAAATACAAACGGTTCATGATGAGCCGTGTGTATTTTCTTATGGGCAGCCATATCAGCACTTGCACTATGGGTGTTTCCACATGAGGCCCGATCATTCTTGTAGTGACCATAGTTGTTCTTATGGTCATACCTGAAGGAATGATGTGTGCCCTTCCTACTCGGTGTGTGGGGTCTGAACACAGTTTCCCCATTTCTCCACGATTTTATAATTCGTGAGATCCACCCGTTTTCTCCCTTTCTCTTGATAACATCTATCTTGGAAAAATTAGATACTATCCTCTTCTCAGTCTCTAGATGAAACTCTAGATCCGAAATCTTTGAGTCCTTCACCTTGATGGATTCCAATTGGAGGTCTATCATGGTTCTCAACTAAACAATTTCCTTAGCTTGTTCCTCAACAAGCAAGTTTCTCTTCTAAAGGGCACTACGAAGGAAATCAAGAGTTTCAATCTCTTGATTAAAATTATCAATTTCCCTTGCATCAATTGATGGACAAACCTCTGAACTTCTCCTGTCTTCAGGAGATACAAAGGGAAAGGAGCATGATCCTGATTGGGCTGATCAGGGTTAGAGTTATGGTATGCAGAGACTGATGTTTCAGCTTCATCACAACTGCATTCCTCAATCTCTTCTTCAGTCTCTGATAGAGAAACGAGAGCCCTGATATTGACAAGTTGTTCTTGACTTTCCTCTTTAGAGATGAGGACCCCCACATATGCTTCATCTTCTTGCTGGCAGTCTTCTTTCCCTCCATAAGATTAGAGATAGTTTCCCACATGGACTTTGCAGTCTTACACTTGTCCAATCTAGTAAGAGATGATCCTGACCAAATATTAGAGATGATCTGTCGTACCAGCTTGTCCAAGTTGAATAGTTAGAGCTCAGTTTCAGACATCTCTACGAAACTCTTAGGGATTTGGAGATCTTCTACAAAGTCAGAAGCCTTCATGGGAATGAAGGAACCCTCTTCCACAATGAATAAAGCACGGGGGTCAATGGATTCTAGATGAAACTGAACTCTCATTTTCAAGATGGGAAAATATTCTTTTGTGCATGCAGGCAGTCTCAGGGGAGAGACATCAGTGTACAGCTCCATGCTTGAGTCTTTTTTTCTTCTTGACACTAGACACGGGATCTTACTCAAGGTATTAACCTTATTGATAAGTAACCTCCCTCTGATACCACTTGAAAGTATCTACTGTCGACTAAATCCACCTATGGGGGGGGGGAATAGGTGACGTGCAGTCTTTTGCGGAATTAAATTAACCTGCACAAATTAACAAACACAGCACAGAAAAACACACAAAAAGTTATAGTGGTTCCCCGATTTGGGACGTCCACTTTTCCCCTTCGACCTATCTCCCACCAAGGGACGACTCGGTCACTTCTCCAAACGGATTGAAATCCAATCCTCACACTACGGAAGGAACCCTTCCAACAAAGGAGTCACAACTCCACCACCACGGGTTGCACCCAACCCTTATAACTAGGAATAAAAATTCCTTTACAACAAAACCAAAATAGAATGTATAAGAAAATACAAACAACGCTTTTGGAGAATCCGATGTCCTTCTTCGTTCGTTGAGGCTTTCTTGAAAGATACAAAGAATCCACAACCGGATTTCTCTCTTGGAGAGGATCTTGTCAAGATCGGCGGCGGCAAGTGATTGCGGCGGCGATAATTTGTAGATCCAAACTTCTTGACGAAGCAAGCAAGGTCTACGAACAATCTCAGTCGGATCAGTCGTCTCAATCGATTCAGAATGAAGAACTAAGCTCATTCAACAAATCGAGAGACAAGAGATCTAAAGAGAGATGCGTGAGACGCACTGCTAGCCTCGGTGTTGTCGCCGGAAGATCAAATATGACCGTAGATTATCGGCGACAACGAACTGCGAGCGGCGACAAGCGATCAGCGGTTTCTGCAATCGGCTAGGGCACAGCGTCGGCTGCTTTTGATTTCTTGTGAATAGTTACAATAGAAGTTCAAAATACGCGAGTATTTATACCCTAAGCCATCCCTAAAGTCCGTTGTGGGACCCATAAGGAGAAACCCTAGCCCCTGCCGAAACAGTGCCCGACCTCTTGGTTCGGTCCAACGAACGGAGGAAAATTGCCTAAGGCAAAATTGGCGAGAATCTTTGGTGATTCCCGTCGAAGTCGGCGGGAATCACTCACGATTCTCGTCGATTCTGCCTTAGCAGAATCCCTATCTGGGAAACAGTCAGCCAAATGAAATCGGCGGGAGAGGCTAGCTGATACTCGACGAATCGGCGGGAGAGGCTAGCTGATACTCGACGAATCAGCGGGAATCACTAACAATTCCCGTCGATTCTGCCTTAGCAAAATTCCTATTCGAAAATCATTAGCCGGAAGAAGTCGGCGGGAATGCAGGCTGATTCTCGTCGAATCGGCGGGAATCACTACCGATTCCCGTCGAAGTCGGCGAGAATCACTTAGTGATTCCCGTCGATTTTGACTTAGAGGAAATTTCTCTTCCTTCCTTTGAAGACTTGGTCTTTGACCCCTCTTTGCTCCTTCTTCTGCTCTTGATCTACCTCGATCCTGTACTTTAAAATAAGTACACTATAATAGAGAGAGCACACGTGAGTAAACACACTGATCTACTCAACGATGGATTACGTTGCGCAGACCTGTGTATATTGACCCACTGCACCCTGACATTGGTGTGTACTTAGCATGGAATAGCTGCAAGCACAACTTGATAGAAGATCGTCAAATACATTGTCAATTCAACTTAGCTTGTTCAGGGGCTTCTTCAAATCAGGTACATTGTGGATACAATACCCAACAGATCTGGGCACATAGATTGCCACTTTTAGGGAAAAAATGATCCCGCCCCCGGGTCGAAAAAAGGCCCGCCCGGAGGAACTGGCAACCCGAGGCCGGCGACCAAGGCAATAACTGCCCCTACCTCTGCGGAGAGCGGACAGGAGGGGGAGGCCGACCTTGGCGAGGCCGGGAGGCCAAGGGTTGCCCCCCCATTGATGGCGGCCTCAACTGAGGCCCCCGCACCAAGGTGGTTACGGGGCGATCGCCCCGCTTGGCGAGGGCCGTGACCGAGGCTGCCAACGGCAGGGTGGCTGCGCGATGGCAGCACCCTTTGCGGGGGTCGCGACCGAGGCCTTCCGTGGTGGGGCAAACGCGCGGAGGCCGCACCCTTTGCGAGGGATGCAGCCGATGTCACAACCCGCATTTTCTCTGAATTAAGAGTTATCATAGTATGGGAAAACACGCGTCGTGATGCCACATCGAGTAGGGGATAACTGCTGACGCTCAGGCAAAACTATCTACTTTGTTTTATGAAAATTCATGAGTTATATGATTAGAAATAAACAGTTATATTTTTAAAGGCCGTATTCCTCGGCTCAGTGGATCATCTAGTTCATAGTTTAAAAAAAACTATACTTATACGTTGCGGAAAATACTTTATTCAGGTTTGACATCCTAAAAGAGTGCATAAGTGTCCCCAGAGGATAACTTATACTATGTAGGACCCTACATTTAATTTATACTATATATAGGAAAACGATTATTTTACGTTATTTGGAAAATAGTGTTGAGTTTTATAAAACATGCTGATCATGAGATATACTCATAATAGTATTTTTAGGTTTAAAAGTAACTAGCAACCTAGCATAAATTATCCCAAGAGCAAATAGACTATCTCCAGAAAAGGTAGCAGCAAAAAGATAACATATCTAGTATCAAGGTAAAACTAACAGTGGGCGCCAACAAACTGACACGAACCCACTGACAAGTATGTATGTCTGTAAGAAAGAAGCACAAAACTACCTCACAAGACCAAGGAACTGATCTCCACAGTACGAGAGACCACCAGCAACAACACAACATAACTAGCCGCCTAATCGGCTACTAACAAGAACCTGAGGCATTCAAAGAAAAAAAGAATACCTCAGCAAGCTAAAACAAATAAGCTGTACGGAAATGTTAAGCTAAAAGATAAGCAAGAAGAGTAAGTAAACCGTAATAATTAACACTGTCCAAGGCAAGAAAAAAAGGAAAAAAACACTAAGTGCGAGGGAACAACAACAACCCTGCCCAAAAGTCCTGCAGAGTTTACAAGGCTACCATGAGCCCAAAATGTTGCACTCTACAAAGGAAGAGACGTCTAACACCCTAAATTGTGAGAGATGGCAGTAGCAAAACAACGTGGATTCGGGTTGGAGACAAACTTAGTCCCCCAACCACCATTTCCAAGAAACAAAGCTCAAGGGTCTACATGTGAAAGCACTAGGGACCTCCCACCCCCTTGCCCAGCCCGTACCTGGAGCAAGATAAAAGAAAAGGGTGGTCACGACTAAAATACACAACACAACCCCCATTAAGAGCTTCAAACCAGCACTACTAACCACAACCCACGATTCGGCCTTTGGAAAAATATAGCCGACAAGGAACCTCAAAATCAAGGAATTCACTCGTGAGAGAAAATACAGGTAAGGGAAAAGCGTTGAGATGGCTCAACACGGTATGGCGTTGAGTGAGACTCACTCACTCAATGCCTAAACAGACGGTGGCGTTGAGTGAGTGAACCTCACTCAACGCCAAAACAGTTATGGCGTTGAGTGAGGTTCACTCACTCAACGCCGTCTGCAACATTGGCTGTGGCGTTTAGTGAGCTAACCTCACTCAACGCCAAAACAACTACGGCATTGAGTGAGGTTCACTCCCTCAAAGCCTTATGCAACATTGGCTGTGGCGTTGAGTCAGCTAACCTCACTCAACGCCAAAACAGTTACGGTGTTGAGTGAGGTTCACTCCCTCAACGCCTTCTGCAACACTGGCTGTGGCGTTGAGTGAGCTAACCTCACTCAATGCCAAAACAACTACGACGTTGAGTGAGGTTCACTCCCTCAACGCCTGAGCACTTAGCCGCAAAAACTAACTATGGCGTTGAGTGAGTCCACCTCTCTCAACGCCAAAACACTTAACCACAAGAAAGGGTTGCGGCGTTGAGTGAGCCCGCCTCACTCAATGCCTAAACCGCCATGGCGTTGATTGAGGCCCACTCACTCAACGCCATCCGACATAACCGCGCGGATTGGCTGCGGCGTTGAGTGAGTCCGCCTTACTTAACGCCTAGACAGCCATGGCGTTGAGTGAGGTCGTCTCACTCAACGCCGCGATACTTAGCCGCAAAAGAACAGACCAAGAGGCTATGGCGTTGAGTGTGTGCACCACACTCAACGCCAATCCCAAGCAGACCCGACATTCAGCGTGTGCACCACACTGAACGCTAAGACCAAGCAGACCCGACGTTGAGTGTGTGCACCACACTCAATGCCTAGCCCAAGCAAACCCGGCGTTGAGTGTGTGCACCACACTCAACGCCAAGCCCAAGCAAACCCGGCGTTGAGTGTGTGCACCACACTCAACGCCAAGCCTAGAATTACCCTAATCATCAAGACTAAGGACAGTAAAGGCTCCTGCTACAGCCACTACACAGGCAAGCACAAATTCACCCAAACCCGATCCTAAGCAAGACAGGTTTTGGTATAAAAATAAAACTAAAGCTTCTCTCCTCTAACCAGCTACAGCTACTGCACAGAAAAGTTAACTCCAACACACATTATTCTACTCCCAACCCAAGAACAAGGCAATTCAACAGCAGGAATTAAAAAAAGGGAAGACAAGGCTGTTTGAGAAAGAAAACGAAACACGAAGTATCAACAGGCTTGGTTATGATTTTCGGGAAAAGCTGGGCATATAGAGCAAGAGGAAATCTGGGAGATTAACTAACAGCAAGGAACAAAATGAACAAGAAAAGCTACATGGCAAGGGCAAGAGCACCACTTGCCTCGATTTCCAGCAAAGCTTGGTCGGCCTCCCTTATTCCCACTTGGTACCAGCAGCAACAACACCTAAAGAAGAAATATGGAGCTTTAATGACAGAAACGGACAACCCAAGAAATTCGAGACCCCTAGAAACACCACGAAAACTGAATTTCCTACCGTATGAATTAAGGTCTAGGCGAGAGCAATCCAAATCCTCTTTCAGAATCGAATTCCGTCCAAAAACGCTCCCGTAATCGGCGTCCGAAGGTATCGGTTCCGACGGTTTCTCTATTTCGCGAACAGGCGCAGGCGGGCGGGGGAAGAAAGTGAACAGGAGCGGTTTTTCTTTATCTTTAGTCTAAACTATCCTATATATAGAACCTTATTAATCTTAATTAGCTAATCAATTAATTAAGGTATAATAAGACAGGTAAAACCGCCAAGCACCCGCACCCTTCCAAAATAATAATTAATATAATATTTATTAAATAGTATTATTTTTTCATAAAATACAAAACGACGCGAAAACCGATCATCCTCGGAATTCGACGAAATTCGCACCGTAGCAAAATTCCCATGCTACGAACGCAACGGCGAAGTCGAAATTAACTTTCGACGAACAGAACTCGAGTTATACTCACCCGAAGCCAAAACACAAGCATCCCTCGAGAGGCCACACCGGGTCACCCAAAACGACTCGGCTTGCTAGGGAGATCTTGCCAATAGGCTACAAAATAGGCCACTCAGTTCTAAGGAGTTAAGACAACACTCCACAGATGGCACAAGCCAAGAAAATGCGTCGACGTAACGCCAATCGAGGATTAAATAATCGCAGAAAAATCGGGGGAGTTATAGTCACTCCCTCTAAAATAAAGTTTCGTCCCGAAACTTTACGCACGACCCTTCTGCTATAGAAGGAAAAGTAACAAGCCAAATATTACAAGAAGAAAACATACCAATCCAATCAGGGGAACAGTTGAGGGTGAGCCTCCCTCATAGCCGACTTTAACTCCCAAGTCACGCTTTCCAAACCCTGATTCTTCCATAGAACTTTGACCATCGGGATGGACTTCCTTCGCAGCACCCGATCTTGAGTATCCAAAATGCGGACCGGCACTTCAACAAAAGAGAGATTAGGCTCCAACTGGGGCACAACATCCAAGACTTGCCCACTGCTGCGCACACACTTCCGTAATTGGCTTACATGAAATACGTTATGAACACCTGGGAAGTTTGCTGGCAAATCCAACCTATATGCTGACACGCCAATTCATTCAACAATCTTAAATGGGCCCACATACCTCGGGTCCAATTTCCGATTCTTACCGAACCTCTTAACACCAATCATCGGGGAAACCTTAAGAAACACAAGGTCCCCTACAGAAAACTCCAAGTTTGACCTACGCCGATTGGCATTCTTTTCATATCTCTCCTGAGCTATACGAAGCTTTTCTCGAATAAGCTTCACTGCGACTTCCATCTCCTCGAGCGCATCCGGACCCAACAAGGGTCTCTCACCTGCCTCAGCCCAAAACAGGGGAGTTCTGTAGCGCCTCCCGTACAAAGCTTCAAACGGAGCCATTTGCAAGCTCTCTTGATAACTGTTATTGTAGGCAAACTCCATAAGTCGCAATCGCTCATCCCACGCTCCACCATGGTCTAGAATGTAGCATCTGATCATATCCTCAACTATCTTGTTCACCCGCTCTGTCTGCCCATTGGTCTGTGGGTGGTAAGTAGTAGAATACCTCAGATCTTTACCCAAACCCTCCTGCAGACTCTGCCAAAAGCGAGAAGTGAACCGGGAGTCTCGATTAGAAATGATGCTAACAGGCACACCGTGCAATCTGATGACCTCATTACGGTACAGCTCTGCTATCTTCTTCATCGGATAATCAATCTTATACGGCACGAAGTGAGCACACTTCATCAGTCTATCCACTATAACCCAAACAGAATCAAATCCCCTTGGAGATTTCGGTAAGCCCGTAATGAAGTCCATAGAAATACTTTCCCACTTCCAAGTCGGGATCTCTAACAGAGTCAACTTGCCACCAGGCCTTCCGTGATCGGCCTTCACACACTTGCAAGTGTGGCACTCAGCAACAAATCGGGCTATATCACTCTTCATCCCATACCACCAGACAATTTGCTTCAAATCACGATACATCTTTGTAGATCCTGGATGGTAAGCAATACTGAATCCATGAGCCTCTCTGCATATCATAGCCCTGATGTCTCCAACAGCAGGGATGCAAAATCTATCACGGTACTTCAAAGTACCCGTATCATCGATAGAAAAATCTGGCAACTCCCCTCTCTCAGTCCTGAGGTATAAGTGCAGAAGGTCCGGATCATCCTTCTGGTGCAACCTAGTAAGAGAAATCAAAGACGGCTTTGTCACTGCCAAACTGCTCTGCATGTCACAGCATCCCACTGAGATATCCATCAGGAGGAACTCTTCCACTAAACGGTCGGCGGAGAGATTAAAGATCTTTCCCGTCTTCCGGCTCAGGGCGTCGGCCACTACATTGGCCTTGCCTGGATGATACTGGATCTCCACATCATAATCTGCCACATACTCTAGCCACCGTCGCTGGCGCAGATTCAACTCCTTCTGCGTGAACACATATTTCAGGCTCTTATGATCAGTGAAGATCTTGCACTGAGCCCCATAAAGTAGATGCCTCCATTGCTTCAATGCATAAATTACGCTGCAAACTCAAGGTCATGCGTAGGGTAATTTCTCTCATGAGTCTTTAATTTCCTTGACCCATACGCAATCACTTTTCCAGCCTGCATCAACATGCAACCCAGACCAACATGCGAAGCATCCACGTACACATCATACTCCACACCCTCAGTAGGTAGGGTCAGAACGGGAGCAGTGCACAATCTGTTCTTTAGCTCCAGGAAGGCTTCTTCGCACTTCTCGCTCCAAACAAAGGCCGCATTCTTCTGAGTCAGCCTGGTCAAAGGTGCAGCCAGGGTAGAGAAACCCTCCGCGAATCTCTTGTAGTAGCCAGCCAACCCTAGGAAGCTCCTGATCGCCTTGGGCGTGCCTGTCCTGCTCCAATCCATCACTGCTGCGATCTTTTCCGGGTCGACCGAGATCCCATCCTTGTTCACCACATGGGCCAGAAACGATACCTGAGGCAGCCAAAATTCGCACTTGCTCAGCTTGGCGAATAACTTGTGATCCCTCAACTCCGATAGAACCAAGCGCAGATGCTGCTCATGCTCCTCAACGCTGCGAGAATAGACCAACACATCATCGATAAAAACCACAACGAACTTGTTTAGAAAATCCTTGAACACCCGGTTCATCATATCCATGAAAGCTGATGGTGCATGTGCCAGACTGTTAGAAACGAACTAAAACAAACCGGAAGCGATTTAACTGAAACTTTATTATCCGGAAAAGGTATCTATTACAAAGGTATGATCTCCATTATATAGAATGGAGGAGAGAGGAGAGAATACAAATAAGAGATGTGGGACTAAAAATTTACATGACACAAGCGGACTGTACAGACACAAAACGCACAAGCCGCGCGGTTAGACAGAAGGGCTAACCGCTCGGCAACAGCCAGAGAGAGAGAGATCGCCATGTGAGACCGCTAGACCGCCCGGTCTCCAAGTTGCCAGTGATAACCCGCTAGACCGCTTGGACCACAGACAGCAACACACAGCAACCAGACCGCTGAAGGGAAACCGCCAGACCGCGCGGTCATCAACCCGTCAAGCCAGACCGCCCGGTCACCAACTTCAACACTCCCCCTCAAGCTGGAGCATATATATCGATCATGCCCAGCTTTTCACAAATATGAAAAAATGAGGCGGATACTGTCTTGGTGAAGATGTCAGCCAGCTCTTTATCAGAAGTAATGAAGGGAGTGCAAATTTGTTCCTTCAAAATCTCTTCACGAATGAAATGACAGTCGACCTCAATGTGCTTGGTTCTTTCATGGAAGACTGGATTTTTGGAGATATATATGGCAGCCTTGTTGTCACAGAACATAGGTAGAGGATGGTTGTAGACCTCTCCTAAATCTAGCATGAGAGCCCGTAGCCATTTTAACTCACAAGTGGTCGATGCCATACTCCGATACTTTGCTTCAGCACTGGACCTGGAAATAACAGACTGCTTCTTGATCTTACAGCTTACCAGATTTCCTCCAACAAAGGTGCAGAAACCGGAGGTAGACTTGCGATCCCCTTTGTCATCAGCGTAACTCGCATCTGAGTATGCTTCAACCCTCAGATTACCATTCTTCTAAAAGAGTAATCCTTTCCCAGGGGCTGATTCTACATACTCCAAGATCCACAAGGCGGATTGAAGATGGCACTCCCTGGGTGCTTGCATGAATTGACTCACCTTGCCCACAGCATAGGAAATGTCGGGCCTAGTCACTGTGAGATATAAGAGCTTACCAACTATACGCCTGTACCGCGTAGTATCTGAAAGAAGAGACGAATCATCTGCCCAGGTTTTGTCTTCTCCAATAGTCATAGGGTATCGGGCAGGTTTGGCTCCAATTAATCCTGCTTCTTCTAGAAGGTCAAGGGCATACTTACGCTGGGAGAGGACTAAGGAGTCGGGCTTCCGAGAGATTTCGATCCCCAAAAAGTACTTCGGAGAGCCCATATCTTTCGTGACCAGATGTTGATGAAGATGCCGCTTTGTCAAGGCTACCCCTTCCTGGTCATTGCCAGTGAGAAGAATATCATCAACATACACAGCAATAACCACCAGTCCCGAGGAGGTTTTGCGAATATATAGAGAGTGATCGGCAGAGCTGCGCGCAAAACCAACGGCCGCCACAATGCCGTTGAACTTGTCAAACCAAGCTCGAGGGCTCTGCTTGAGACCATAGATTGCCTTCTTCAGCCGGAATATTCGTGTCTCCCCCTGAGCAACATACCTAGGAGGTTGCTCCATGTATACAACCTCCTGAAGATCACCATAAAGGAAGGCATTCTTTACATCCAGCTGGGAAATTGGCCAATCTTTATTGACCGCCATAGAGAGAAGAACCCGTATAGTGCTGAGACTAGCCACGGGAGAGAAGGTGTCAAAGTAATCAACCCCATAGGTCTGAGTAAAGCCCTTAGCAACAAGACGAGCCTTATAACAGCCCACAGTGCCATCCGGGCTAAATTTGACCACAAAGACCCAGCGACAGCCAACAACATCAGTACCGAAGGGAGGAGGAATAAGAGTCCAGGTACCCCGCTCCGTTAGGGTCGCCATTTCCTCATCCATTTCCATCTTTCAGTGAGGAATAGCAAAGGCCTCTTGGTAGGAACGAGGTGTGGCAGTGGCAGAGATAGCCAGTGCAAAGGCCCTGCGAGAAGAGGTAAGACGATCATATGAAACAACAACAAGGGGGTATAGGGTACACGTCCGCACCCCTTTGCGAAGAGCTACAGGAAGATCCAGGTTGTCGGGTTCCTTGGCATCCAGAGCATCCGTGGCAGAGAGAGCTGGCCCATGAGGAGAGAGCAACGGAAGCGGAGATGAGGGATATGGAGGCGGAGAGAGAGGAGTGGATGGAGATGGAGTAGGGGTGGATATCACAAAAGGAGACGAGGGAACAAAGGGAATAACAGGAGAATCAGAGGCTGGGGGAAGAGAAGAGGAAGCTTGGGGAAGAGAAGAGGAGTCATCCGAGAAGTAGGAGGCATTCTCGAAGAAGGTAACGTCAGCATAGACGAACTGCTTATGAAGAACAGGTCAAAGCAACAGTAGCCTTTCTGAGTGATGGAGTACCCCAGAAAGACACATTTGGTGGAGCGAGGGGAGAGCTTATCACGGGTGGCAGTTGGGGCATGCACAAATACAGTGCACCCAAAGATTCGGAGAGGGAGAGGAAAAGGCTCCTTGCCCGGATACAGTATGGAGAATGGGGTTTTTCTATGGAGAACTAAGGAGGGAATGCGATTGATGAGGTAGCAGGCAAAGAGAACAGCATAGCCCCAATATGAGCGAGGGGCATGCATCTGAGTCATCAATGTGCGAGCGATATTGAGGAGGTGACGGTTTTTGCGTAACGCCACCCCATTTTGTTAGGATGTATAAACACAGCTCGTCTGATGAATAATGTCATGTTGCACACAAAAAGAGGAAAAAACATGACTCAAGTATTCTTTAGAATTGTCAGAGCGAAATGTTTTAATAGAAACACCAAACTGATTTTTAATTAAATGATAAAAAGAGAGACATACATCAAAAAGTTCAGAGCGATCTCGTAAGATATACACCCAAGTACATCTCGAAAAATCATCAATGAAAGTTACAAAATAAGAACTACCCCGACCAATGATGAGGGTAGGAGGAGGTCCCCAAACATCTGAGTGGACTAGATCAAACGGACGAGTGGAGACCCGACCTTGCTTCGGCGGGAAGGAGGAACGGTGATGCTTGCCAAGTTGACAAGCGTCGCAGTTGAGAGGAGTACTGGAGGGAGGGAGGTGGGGTAGAAGCTGATGTAGAAGCCGTGGTGGAGGAAGACCGAGATGGAGATGCCATTGGAGAAGATCCGTACAAGAAGAAGAGAAGGCGGACAAAGCAGAAACGTTGTCGAGGAAGTAGAGGCCGCCGCTCTCAATCCTAGTAGCAATTGTCCGTTGGGAGCTCGGATCCTGAAAAGAACAAGAAGTCGGAGAAAACGTCACAGAACACTGAAGCTGCTTGCATAAAGAGGTAACCGACAATAGATTGCATGGAAACTTGGGCACATAGAGAGTGTCCGCTAGTCGAAGGGACGGAGTAACATGAACCACTCCCGACCTATGAACCGGGGAGGGAGAACCATCTGCAACGAGGACCGGGGGCAACTGATCATGCTGTTTGAGGAGGGAGAAGCACTGAGGATTGTCCGTCATGTAATTAGTTGCACCAGAGTCGATAAGCCATTTACCTTGAGTCACCACGTGGGCACTATCTGATGATGTTACCACGGAAGCAGACGGCTTGGAAGAGGAGGCAGAGGAGTCACCAGAGGGGCGAAGATGGGGATGCTTCGTCCAGCAGCGATCTGAAGTATGTTCGGTGCGGCCACAGTGAGAGCAGAGGTAGCGGGAAGAAGTACGCCCGCTAGACTGGTGACTGCGGCTATCAGAGCCACTTCGCTGAGTTTGATGAGCATAGTTGTCTGGTGGAGAAGGAGCGGGCAGAAGCGGGCGCTGAAGGAGAGAGGTGACAGCGGCGATGCGGGAAGCGGTGGCATCTAAGGTAGGAGATTTCGCCTCACCTAGAATTTACTGGCGGATCATGTCATAAGTATAAGGAAGCCGGAGCAGATAACACACAACCAGAAGCTCTTGGAAGTGCTTGTGTTGTTGAGCTAAATCCGCAGAAAAGGGGCGATTTTGAAGAATCTCATCCCCAAGAGCCTGAACCTGTTGGTAAGCAGCAGCAGGAGACAAGGAAGGTCGGGCAAAGAGGTCCGTATACATTGTATAGATGCAGGACATCTGAGCCCCTTTGGAGTACAGAGCGACAATATGAAGCCTAGCGGACTTGACCATCTCATCATGGCGGATGACGGGAAGGCACTCATCGGATAGGCTGTTAGCGATCCAAGTACGCACAAGCGCGTCACTCGCATCCCAGTCATCAAAGAGAGGTGAAGTGGTAGGAGGAGGGTCATCAACGAGATGGTGGCATTTGCGTTGCGAGCGAAGGAGAAAGGTTAAAGAGATGCTCCAATCCGGGTAGTTGGAGCCGACTAGCTTGGAAACGGTGCCAAGGTTCCCGGAAGGAGTAGGAGGAAGAGGCGAAGCCGGATTGGCGGCAGGGGTGGTGGCAGGAGTGGTGGCAGTAGAACCATCAAAAAGAGCCATAGGAGATAACAGTAGGAAGCCGCGCGATTAGGAAACAAGCCGCGCGGATAGGAAGAAGAAGATCGACAGCGGTCACGATGTCAGACACCAGCGGCCAGAGAAGCCACGACCAAGCCGCAGAATCAAGCAGAGGGATAGAAGTCGAGCGGCTAAAAGACAGTCCGCTCGAACAGAAGCAACATGCAAAAAAAGGCACAGGGCAACAGGTCGCGGCGAACAGAGTGCGGCGACTAAGCACAGGAACAAAGAGGTCGCGCACACAGAGGGCAATGACAAGGAGAGAAAGTGACCGCGCGGATAGGTCGCAAGCAGGCGAAGCAAGCCGCGCGGACAGGGAGGGCGCACAGAATCAGGAGGAAAGGATCGAGTCCTTTGATACCATGTTAGAACCGAACTAAAACAAACCGGAAGCGGTTTTACAGAAACTTTATTATCCGAAAAAGGTATCTATTACAAAGGTATGACCTCCCTTATATAGAATGGAGGAGAGAGGAGAGAATATAAATAAGAGATGTGGGACTAAAAATTTATATGACACAAGCGGACTGTATAGACACAAACTTCACAAGCCGCGCGGTTAGATAGAAGGTCTAATCGCTCGGCAATAGCCAAAGAGAGAGAGATCGCCATGTGAGACCGCTAGACCGCCCGGTCTCCAAGTCTCAAGTGACAACCTGCTAGACCGCTTGGACACAGACAGCAACACACAACAACTAGACTGCTGAAAGGAAACCGCCAGACTGCGCGGTCATCAATCCGCCAAGCCAGACCGCCAGACCGCCCGGTCACTAACTTCAACACAGACCAAACGACATCACCAAGAACTCAAATGTCCATGCCTCGATCTAAACGCAGTCCGTGGAATATCTGCCTCACGGATCCTGAGCTGATGATAGCCAGAACGAAGATCGATCTTGGAGAACACCGTGCTACCGTGCAACTGATCAAATAAGTCATCGATCCTCGGCAGAAGGTACCTGTTCTTAATAGTGACTTTGTTCAACTCCATGTAGTCGATGCAAAGTCGCATCGACTCATCCTTCTTCTTTACAAACAAAACAGGAGCACCCCAAGGCGATGAACTTTGCCTGATAAATCCTTTTGCCAACAACTCATCCAACTGGACTCGCAACTCCTCTAACTCACGAGGGGCCATTCGGTACGACGCCTTAGCAATAGGATGCGTACCCGGTTCCAAATCAATCACAAATTCAACATCTCGATCGGGAGGAAGACCAGGATGGTCATCAGGAAAAACATCAGCGAAACCACGAACAACAGGAATCTCCTCCAAACGCGGTACACTAATAGCAGTCCCAACCACTGAGACTAAACAAGCAAAACAATCAGAAAGAAACAACTTCTGAGCACATATCGCGGAAAAGATAGGAGAATCTTGGCACAGATCAGCATACACGCTTCCAGGCTGACCATTGTCCTTGATGAAGTCCAAGCGCTTCCCTTTGCACTGAATAACCGCATCATACATTGACAGTCAGTTCATGCCTAGAATAACATCGAAGTCCTCCAGATCAATCATCTTCAAGTCTGCCTTCGCAAGAAAGTCTCCCAACAAAGCAGGGCAATCTAGAATGCCCAAATCTGATAACACAGATTCACCAGAAGGGAACTTGACGCGGAATATATCACAAACTTGATCTAGAGTCAACCGATGTCGCTCTATAAAGGCTCTAGCCACAAATGAGTGGGTAGCGCCGGAGTCGAACAGAACACGCGCCCAGCGGTTCTTCACCTTAAATTTCCCTATAGGAGTATATACAACTAAGGAACTACCAAAACAAAACTATAACCATTCTAAAACTTTCAGGCTGGAAAAACAACTAACCTGAGATGACCTGAGTCGAAGCTTGAGCCCCCTCGGAAGAGATCACGTTCAACTTTCCTTTGCCCTTTTCAACATGCTGAGGCGGAGGTAATGCCTGAAGTGGAACTACATGAAGAACAGGCTGGACTTGAGGACATCTTGTCTTGATATGACCCTTCTTCCCACACTGATAGCAGACTTTATCCTTGGACCAGCACTGGGCAGCATCATGCCCGGGTCGCTTGCAAACAGAACAGGAAACATTCCTCCTAGGAGCACCCTGAATAGCATGAACTTTCTCCTTCTTCTGAGCTACTGCCTTCTTGAAACACCTCTCAACAGGGTGGCCTGACCGGGCACAGAAGCTACACACCACCTTGCTCTTCTTTCCCGAAGCAGCACCGGGTACCTGGGGTTTCTTATCCTCAACAGACTTCCTCTTTTCCTTCCTCATTTGCTGGCCTCTGCTCTTTGCGGTCTCAATTTCCTCTACCTTCAGAGCAGCCTCCACTACCCCTACATAAGTCTCTTATCCATATGCACTGGTCAACTGCTGAACCTCGCTCCTCAAGAAACCAAGAAACCGCTTGACTCGATCAGCCTCAACACTCACCAACCCAGGAGAAAACCGGCTCAACTTGCTGAACTCTATCTCATACTCACCGACCGTGAGTTGTCTTTGCTTCAGGTGGAGGAAGTCGTTCATAAGACGGTCACGCTCGACCGAAGGCAAGAACTTCCTTAGCAGCATTTCCTTGAATACTTCCCAAGAGCAACCAGCTACCAAGCTCTCTTTTTCCCTAAGCCACCAACTCTTAGCCAAACCCTTAAGCTGATAGGCGGCTATCATCGCTCTCTGATCATCTAAAATACCGGAGTATGAGAACATCTCCTCCATGGAGATCAGCCAATCATCTATGACCATGAAATCTGCCTTCCCATCATAAGTAGGAGGGCTAAGTCTATGAAACTGCGAGATAAATGCCATCTCTGCTGGAACCACCACTGGAGGTCTCAGGGGTGTAGGAGAAGGAGGAACAGTTAACCCCCCCTGCAGGGCCTTGCACTCCCTGAGTCTGTCCTGCCACAACTGCCACCAGAGACTGGATCTGGGCTTACATCTCCACCATCTGCCTGCTAAATGAAACGATACTCTACCGCAGGCTCTCGATCACCGCATCATTCTGTGCTCCCGATGACTCACCCTCAGATAGGGGGGTCGATCTAGTCGAAGGGCGTCTCGCACTACTAGAAAAATGGCTTTTAGCTACGGTTTTTTTGCCACGGGGGAAAACCGTGGCTAATACTTAAGTATTAGCCACGGTTCCTATTCCGTGGCTAATAAGCTAGTATTAGCCATGGATGACTAATCCGTGACAAATAACCCGACTTTTTGCCACAGTTTGCCTGTTTCATGGCTAATAATCTAGTATTAGCCACGGAAGCCTAATCCGTGGCAAAAAGTCGGGTTTTTTTAGTCCCACACTGCCAATAAAATGATCGATTTGGGGTTTATATAGCACATTCAAAATTATTGTTTGAAATAAAATCTGCGCGGCGGCGGCCGGGCGGCGGCGACAGCGGCCGGGCGGCGACGGCGGCGGCGGCGGCGACGGCGGGGGCCGAGCGGCGGCGGCGGCGGCTGGGCGGCAGCGGAAGCGGCCGGGCGGCGGAGGGCGGGTGAATATTTTTTATGTTAGGTTTATTACAGGCCCTTTAGACACGACAATTGAACCGTGACAAATGAGGAACTTTTAGCCACGACAATTGAAACGTGGCTAATAACTTATTTGCCACGGATTCAGCGTGGCTAATACTATTAGCCACGGATTCAGCGTGGCTAATACTATTAGCCACGCTTGCATTGTCCACGCCCATTTGTCGTGGGTAGGCCGTGACTAATAGTTATTAGCCACGATTTTGGACTTTTACCCACGGAAATTTGCTGTGGCTAACGGTCTGTTTTTTAGTAGTGTCGCCATCTTAAGATCATAACAACATTAGTCAGATCCTAGTACAACATCTACAACTAACTACAAGTACAGACAATACATACATAAATATGAACTTAAAGCTGCTAAACTTGCTCTATGAGTTTATTTTTACAAGAATTGATGTTATGCCTAACCTAGGATGGTTTACCACCACCTTTCTAACTCTTGTGCCTAGATCGAGAATGCATGAACTTATATTATTTTTGACTCGAAAACTTATGTGTGTACATATGTCATCCTGCCAGTCTTTAGCTTGGCACGTTGTGCTTATGCAATGTTATGCTATGCATGTTTGTGTTATGCATTCTAAAAAGGCCCTAATGCATGTTATGAGCGGCGTACACATGAAAATGTTATGCATTCCATACTACATAACATTTTCATGCAACGAAAAGAAAACGAGCTAGTCGCAGCCATGTGGTGAGGTTATGCATCTCATACTACATAACCCTAACATGTTGCCCATATGGTGGATCCATATACGAACACATATTATGCATCCCATTCTACATAATATGCCCCGTATACTTCATGTTATGCTATGAGTGTAGTGTTCGTGCTTTTGCTAAGACGTGCTGATGACATATCGGTGTGTGAATGACATGATGCTAAACTGCTAATGAAATCAAAAGGGAAGGTTGCCCGACTAACTTGTCAAGCAACCTCCCTCTGATACCAACTGTCACAACCCGCATTTTCTCCGAATTAAGAGTTATCAGAGTATGGGAAAACACGCGTTGTGATGCCACGTCGAGCAGGGGATAACTGCTGACGCTCAGGCAAAACTATCTACTTTACTTTATGAAAATTCATGAGTTATATGATTAGAAATAAACAGTTATATTTTTAAAGGCCGTATCCCTCGGCTCAGTGGATCATCTAGTCCATAGTTTAAAAAAACTATACTTATACGCTGCTGAAAATACTTTATTCAGGTTTGACATCCTAAAAGAGTGCATAAGTGTCCCCAGAGGACAAGTTATACTATGCAGGACCCTAGATTTAATTTATACTATATATTGGAAAACGATCTTTTTACGTTATTTGGAAAATAGTGTTGAGTTTTATAAAACATGCTGATCATGAGATATACTTATAATAGTATTTTTAGGTTTAAAAGTAACTATCAACCTAACATAAATCATCCCAAGAGCAAGTAGACTATCTCCAGAAAAGGTAGCAGTAAAAAGATAACATATCTAGTATCAAGGTAAAACTACCAGTGGGCGCCAACAAACTGACACGAACCCACTAGCAAGTATGTATGTCTGTAAGAAAGAAGCACAAAACTACCTCACAAGACCAAAGAACTGATCTACACAGTACGAGAGACAACCAGCAACAGCATAGCACAACTAGCCGCCTAATCGGCTACTAACCAGAACTTGAGGCATTCAAAGAAGAAAAGAATACCTTAGCAAGCAAAAACAAATAAGCTGTATGGAAATGTTAAGCTAAAAGATAAGCAAGAAGAGTAAGTAAACCGTAACAAGCACCACTGTCCAAGGCAAGACAAAAAGGAAAAAAACACTAAGTGCGAGGGAACAACAACAACCCTGCCCAAAAGTCCTGCAGAGTTTACAAGGCTACCATGAGCCAAAAACGTTGCACTCTACAAAGGAAGAGACGTCTAACACCCTAAATTGTGAGAGATGGCAGTAGCAAAACAACGCGGATCTGGGTTGGAGGCAAACTCAGTCCCCCAACCACCATTTCCAAGAAACAAAGCTCAAGGGTCTATATGTGAAAGCACTAGGGACCTCCCACCCCCTTGCCCAGCCCGTACCTGGAGCAAGATAAAAGAAAAGGGTGGCCACGGCTAAAATACACAACACCACCCCCATTAAGAGATTCAAACCACCACTACTAACCACAACACACGATTCGGCCTTTGGAAAAATATAGCCGACAAGGAACCTCAAAATCAAGGAATTCACTCGGGAGAGAAAATTAAGGTAAGGGAAAAGCGTTGAGATGGCTCAACACGGCATGACGTTTAGTGAGCCCCACTCACTTAACGCCGAAACAGACAGTGGCGTTGAGTGAGTTAACCTCACTCAATGCCAAAACAGCTATGACATTGAGTGAGGTTCACTCACTCAACACCGTCTGCAACACTAGCTGTGGCGTTGAGTGAGCTAACCTCACTCAACGCCAAAACAGCTACGGCGTTGAGTGAGGTTCACTCCCTCAACGCCTTCTGCAACACTGGCTGTGGCGTGAGTGAGCTAACCTCACTCAACGCCAAAACAACTACGGCGTTGAGTGAGGTTCACTCCCTCAACGCCTTCTGCAACACTGGCTGTGGCGTTGAGTGAGCTAACCTCACTCAACACCAAAACAGTTACGACGTTGAGTGAGGTTCACTCCCTCAATGCCTGAGCACTTAGCCGCAAAAACTAACTGTGGCGTTGAGTGAGTCCACCTCTCTCAACGCCAAAACAGTTTTGGCATTGAGTGAGGTCGACTCACTCAACGCCAAAATACTTAACCGCAAGAAAGGGCTGAGGCGTTGAGTGATCCTGCCTCACTCAACGTCTAAACCGTCATGGCGTTGAGTGAGGCCCACTCACTCAACGCCATCCGACATAACCGCGCGGATTGGCTGCGGCGTTGAGTGAGTCCGCCTCACACAATGCCTAGACAGCCATGGCGTTGAGTGAGGTCGACTCACTCAACGCCACGATACTTAGCCGCAAAAGAGCAGACCAAGAGGCTATGACGTTGAGTGTGTGCACCACACTCAACGCCAAGCCCAAGCAGACCCGGCGTTGAGTGTGTGCACCACACTCAACGCCAAGCCCAAGCAGACCCGGCGTTGAGTGTGTGCACCACACTCAACGCCAATCCCAAGCAGACCCGACGTTGAGTGTGTGCACCACACTCAACGCCAAGCCCAAGCAAACTCGGCGTTGAGTATGTGCACCACACTCAACGCCAAGCCCAGAATCACCATAATCATCAAGAATAAGGATAGTAAAGGCTCCTGCTACAGCCACTACACAGGCAAGCACAAATTCACCCAAACCCGAGCCTAAGCAAGACAGATTTTTGCATAAAAATAAAACTAAAACTTCTCTCCTCTAACCGGCTACAGCTACTGCACAGAAAAGTTAACTCCAACACACATTATTCTACTGCCAACCCGAGAACAAGGCAATTCAACAGCAGGAGTTAAAAAAAAAGGGAAGAAAAGGCTGTTTGAGAAAGAAAACTAAACACGAAGTATCAACAGGCTTGGTTATGATTTTCGGGAAAAGCTGGGCATATAGAGCAAGAGGAAATCTGGGAGATTAACTAACAGCAAGGAACAAAATGAACAAGAAAAGCTACATGGCAAGGGCAAGAACACCACTTGCCTCGTTTTCCAGCAAAGCTTGGTCGGCCTCCCTTATTCCCACTCGGCACCAGCAACAACAACACCTAAAGCCGAAATCTAGAGCTTTAATGACGGAAACGGACAACCCAAGAAATTCGAGATCTCTAGAAACACCACGAAAACTGAATTTCTTACCATAGGAATGAAGGTCTAGGCGAGAGCAATCCAAATTCGCTTTCGGAATCGAATTCCGTCCACAAACGCTCCCGGAATCGGCGTCCGAAGGTAGCGGTTCCGGCGGTTTCTCTGTTTCGCGAACAGGCGCAGGCGGGCGGGGGAAGAAAGTGAACAGGAGCGGTTTTTCTTTATCTTAAGTTTAAACTATCCTATATATAGAACCCTATTAATTTTAATTAGCTAATCAATTAATTAAGGTATAATAAGACAAGGTTAAACCGCCAAGCACCCGCACCCTTCCAAAATAATAATTAATATAATATTTATTAAATAGTATTATTTTTTCATAAAATACAAAACGACGCGAAAACCGAACTTCCTCGGAATTCGACGAAATTCGCACTGTAGCTAAATTCCCATGCTACGAACGCAACGTCGAAGTCGAAATTAACTTTTGACGAACAGAACTCGAGTTATACCCACCCGAAGCCAAAACACAAGCATCCCCCGAGAGGCCATACCGGGTCACCCAAAACGACTCGGCTTGCTAGGGAGATCTTGCCAATAGGCTACAAAATAGGCCACTCAGTTCTAAGGAGTTAAGACCACACTCCACAGATGACACAAGCCAAGAAAACGCGTCGACATAACGCCAAACGAGGATTAAATAATTGCAGAAAAATTAGGGGCGTTACAGCCGAGGCTGCCCTTGCGGTGCGACCACAAGGCGACCGCCCCCTTTGTGGGCGCCGAGGCAGCCCGCGGCAGGGCGGCCACACCCTTCGCTGGGGCCGCGGCCGCACCCTTCGCCAAGGCCTCCCCTTGCCGGGCGGCTTAAGGGCGGTCGGCTCCACCTGAACGTGGGCGGTCGAGGAAGGCGGCCGGCCCTAGCCGGGCCGGCCGAGGCCGTGGCCTCCTGTGTCGGTTGGTGGAAGAGGGTCGGTTGGTGGAAGAGGGGTGGTCGGCGAATAGGACCGCGGCAGTTGGGATCCAACGCGAGGTGGTTATCGCGCGGATCACGCGTGTGGTAGTTGTGTGCGTAACTTCTCATTAAGCGAGTGGGGGACGTGGGAAAACCGGTATGTGCAGCTCGTCATTCACTATAAATTGGGGCCAACTGCATCAAGATGAATCATCGTAAAGGCATCCAATTCATAATTGACAAACTTGTTGCCCTTCTTCCAAACAATTGTCAACACCGCAAGTAGAGTCGATAATCATCACGCCGAAGAAAAACAGCGTCCGGATATCATTTCGGCACTGTCAAATAATGCACATATATAATCCAAGATCTTCCTCTAAAGCGAACTGAAGATCTTCCACGGAAGAACATTACAATAAAATAACTTGCCACAACGTCTATCAATTCATACTTCGCTCTCGGCATCCACATTTTTCAAATCCGGCCATTCAATGTTTTAATCCAGTGGAGCTACTAGCAATTTCACAATTAAACAGTTCATCCACTTACAATGAATACTTTAGCGGAACTTTTCATATATTTTCAATGAAGTCTAGAAGCCCGATATCGATCCCAGCATTTGGCTCTCCCTCAATTTCTGCTGCCATCACAACATCCACCCCAAGAAGCAGTGACTTTGATCTTCCTCTGCTTCGAAGTAGCACATCATTCATCTAGACTGTTCATTGACATTGAGCTTTTGCAGGCTAACCTCATCTTTTACCTATTAATATTGAATATTTTTTAATTATTATTTATATCATACAAAAAAAGATAATAAAAAACTAACGCTGGAGACGAACATGACGGCGGCAAGGATATAATTTCTGGCTCCGCTATTTAACATTATAATTATTATATATATTTATCTATACATATAAATATATAAATATTAATTACATATAAATATAAATACCTATTGATGGAGTTGCTTCGGAAATTTTTGAGTCAAATCGGAAGGACTCGGATCAAGGACGCGTAAATCCGACCAAACGAGCCGCGCGTGGAGCCACCGAGACCCGAAAGCACTCGAGGAGGGGGCCAAACCCGCGCGAGTGGCGCCCCGCGCGGCCGCACCCCTCGGCCGCTCCCCGCGCGGCCGCACCCCGCACAACCGCGCCCCCGCGCGCGGCCGCACCCCGCGGTTGCGCACGCACCAGCCGCAGGCACCGCCGTCCCTAGTCGCCGCCACCGCCTCTGGCAGCGGCCACCTCCGGGCACCCTGCCAGAACCGCCCGAGCCACCCGGGGGGGGGGGGGGGGGCACTTCCGTCATTTCGCTAAAATTGGTGATTCAGGTGACTGAAACGGAGCGACGTCATTCATCAACATAAATTCTTCCCCGGCTCAATTACCAGCATGTCCCTCCAGAAAGCTATAAATATGCCCGCAGGCCTTCATTTGAAGACAAACAACTCCGGAGGCAAAAGAGAGCTCTGAGTTTTTCCTGCTAGATCGTGCACTTAGGCTGATTCTCCGCTTAGGAATTCACTCCGCTACTCTTCTTGCGTCAAGGCTCGAACAAACGTCAAGTCACGACATCCGTCTTCGCGAGAGCGCTCCCATCAGGCTCCGGTTCAACGAGAGTGTTCTCTCAAAAGCTCCGTGGACTTAGAGATTTTTTCAGCCGGAATGCTCCCACTAACGTTTCGTGAACTCAGCAACATTTTAAGATCGGAGCTCTTCCATCGAGGTGTAACACCTCTCCACTCAAGCACAATAGTCTCTTAGCGAGCATGTTAAGGCTACAACTCAATTGATGATAAAGAGTGGTTTCAAAACTCTTTATCAAGGAGGTTGCGGGTTTGAGACCCCTCCTTAACAACATGTCGCGGTCGAGAAACATGCGCGGAAAGGCTTTGGGGTGCTTAGGCTACAGCCCGGTAACATGCTCGCTAAGAGACCATTGTGATTGAGTGGAGAGGTATTACACGAGGCTCCGAGAACTTCGCTTTTTTTCCCACCATTTTGTGTACTTTGCAATTGTAACGGAGAAGCGGCTTGTCGCACTCCGAGATCAAATCTCAATCCTTATAAACTCAAAGGGACTAGTCGATTTAGGCTCGGCACAGATCTAGCCACGTGATTTTTCACCCTTTTCCGGATTTTACACGTCAAAAAAAGTCTCTTGTCATTTGCTAATGTTTACTTTGATTGTTTGCATGTCAGGTCCAATTCCGAGCTAAGACGGTCCGATTTTTCCGGACCGAGAAAAGACCGAGTGACCCGCAACACCTATATATATATAAAAAAAGCATGTTATCCAAATATGAAGAACATGATTGGAGTTGATCTTACTTCATTGTTCTTCATATTTGAAGAACATATATAATGAGAATCTCTAAATATAGAAATTCCATTAAAAAAAGCTCTAAGCCATCAACAAAATAATGTTGAATTGAAGCTTAAACCACGACCCGGTTTCACTTGTCTCAGCCCCTATGAAAACCTTTGAATAGGCTACTCAGTCCCTCCAGAGTCAAGAAGTTAGGATTTTTAATTAATGTTAATTAATCCTTTTTACGATTTATTTGTCCCTTTATTATCCATTTAGTTTTCTTTTAATTTTATCTCTTAATGCGGTTACAATTGATTTTTTTTTTGAAATAAATGTATGTCGTTCAACCGAATATTATTTCAAAGAAATATAGTTATCTAAACTAAAATTTTATTTGTGTTCAAATTAAAGTTGTCAAAGTTTTTATAAAAAAAATAAATACTTAAAAGATGTAATTAATGAGGAAAAAATATGAATACTTTAATGTTAACTTGATTAATAAGCCTAATAAGTAATAGTTTTGTTTTTGCGGGTCGTCCAGTCCGGAGAAATCAGACCGTCTTAGATCGGAATCGGATCCGGCGCGCAAACAGTCAAAATGAACAGCAGCAAATGACAAGAGGCTGTGGAAAACCCGGAAAAGGTGAATCCACAAGGCTGGATCTGTGCCGAGCCAAAATCCACTAGTTCTTGGAGTTTTGCAAAGATTGATTTGATCTCGTAGGGCGACAGGTCGCTACTCCGTTACAAGAATGAAGAGCTGGAAATGAGGAAAAATGGTTAAGTAATCGGAGACTAGATGGAAGCGCTCTGGCCTTGAGGTGTCGCTGACTTTACAAAATCTTGGTGAGAGCGTTTCGGTTGAGAAATTCTCAAAGTCCCACGGAGCCTCGGGAGGGGGGGGGGGGGGGGGGGGGCGCTCTCGTTGATGTAGAGCCTTGATGAGAGCACTTCTGCGGAGGCGATTGACGTCACTTGAGGCGTGAAGAAACCTTAGCGCAAGGTGAAGAGTGGAGAGAATTTTTGAGCAGAGAATCGGCACAAGTCTACGATCTCGCTGGAAGACCTCAGAGCTCTTTCTTGCCTTTGTAGTTGCTTGTCTTCAAATGAAGTTTGAGAGCCTATTTATTGTTTTATGGAGGGTCACTGTGGTAATTGCGCTGGGGAGTGATATGTGCTGGCGAATGACGTTACTCCGTTTTGATAAACTAGATCACCATTTTTGCTAAAATGACAAGAGTGCACCCTTCCCCCGGGCAGTTCGGGCGGCCCGGGCATGGTGCCCGGAGGAGTCGGAGGCGACCGAAGGTGGCCGGTGACGAAGGAGACGGTCAGGGATGGCAAGGGACCGGTGGAGGTGGAGGCTACCGCCAGGTCCCGCACGCGCAGGAGCACGTTTGTGGCCGCGTTGCATGTACTGCGTCGTCGCGTCGTGCGCTCGCGCTGTCCTGGTACTCTGGTGGTAGTGCGCATGGTTATGTCCTCTTCTTTGATGCTTTCGGACCTTTTGGGTGAGTGCAACTTGCGACTGATCTATTCGGGTTCTCTTGCCCCCCGTGCCCTTGGACCAAACCTTTTCGGTTTTACTTAGAAAATTTAGGGGGAACCCCATCAAATGTCCCCAAATTTTCGGACGGCGTGATTCGCAAAGCAACGGGCCCAAAAATTTTGGAGCTTGTTCATTTCATCTTGGGTTTTGGGACTTATGAAGTTTTCATCATGTGCGCGTCACCAGCTATCTTGGTTTGTGACGTGAAATATCCCCTTGATTGGGCTTTGACATGAGCGGTGATGCCTTGGACTCATCTTTGTCTACCTTGGATCCCCTCGGTTTTTCCGCATGCTTGGGAAGTTTGTTAGGGATTACGTGGTGCGTGGAACTTTTTGTGCCGGACTAATTGTCTGCAATTGGATCCTTAGAGCGGGCAGTGTCTTCAGGCATTATCTAGCTTAGGATCTGTAGCAGTTGACCTTCAGGAGCGATATCCGAGTCGGGAGCATGACAAGCCCTCAAGCCTCCCAGCAGAGTGAGTGCCCTTGTGTGGTGCTCCCTCATCAGGCATCTGCATTCTTCCGTCGATCCATGGGATGAGGTGATGATGGATCCACCTCGAAGCAAGGCGTTGCCTGGGGGAAAGTCAGCAGGGGTTGGTTTAGCGCGGGCCTCTAGCGTCACGTCACTAGAAATTTATGCTCTTATCATCATCATTGATGTCGGTTGAGGGATTCGGAAACTTGTCAGAGCTTTTGGGAAAAACTTCCCACAGACGACGCCAAACTTTTATGGGTTTCCCGATCTTTCATCGGTTCGGAGAAATCGGACCGTCTTAGCTCAGAATCGGACCGTGTGCACAAACTGTCAAAATGAACCGCAACAAATGATAAGAGACGTTTTCATGTGGAAAACTCAGAAAGGGTGAAAAATTACGTGGTTGGATCTGTACCGAGCCAAAATCCACTAGTTTTTGGAGTCTTATAAAGATTGGTTTGATCTCGGAGGGCGACATGCCACTACTCCGTTACAAGGATGAAGAGCTGGAAATGAGGAAAAGTGGTTAAGTCCTCGGAGCCTCGATGAAAGTGCTTCGGCCTTGAGGTGTTGCTAGCTTCACGGAACCTTGGTGGGAGCGTTCTGGTTGAAAAATTCTCTAAGTCAATGAAGCCTTAGGGGGTGCGCGCTCATTGATGGGGAGCCTTGATGGGAGCGCTCCCACGAAGGCGATTGACGTTACTTGAGGCATAAGAAAACCTTAGTGCAAGGTGAATAGTGGAGAGAATTCCAGAGATGAGAATCAGCATAAGTCCGCGATCTCGTCAGAAGACCTCAAAGCTCTCCCTTGTCTTTTGAGTTGCTTGTCTTAAAATGAAGGCATGATGGTCTATTTATAGTTTTTGGAGGGTCACGATGGAAATTGCGTCAGAGAGTGATTTGTGCTGGCGAATACATTGCTCCATTTTGATCACCTGGATCACCATTTTTTCAACAATGACGAGAGTGCACCCTTCCCCCCGGGCAGTTCGAGCGGCCTGGGCAAGGTGCCTGGAGGCGGCGATGGGGGTTGGAGGTGGCCGACGACAAAGATGGCGGTCGGGGACGGTAAGGGTCACCGGCTGCGGCGGCGGTGGCGATCGCTAGTGCCCGCACGTACGGGAGCGCGCTACGTGTGTGCGGGAGCGTGTTGCATGCGTGCGGGAGGGCGTTGCGTGCATGCGGGAGCGTGCTGCATGCATGCAGGAGCAACCTACCCTGGAGTGTGCAGTGTGTGTGCGCGTAAGCGCACAATACGTGTGGGGGAGTACCCCGCGCGGATGCGCGCCCTGTGTCCTTATTGCGCGCGCTGCGCCGATGTACCGTGTGTAAGACCTATCCCCCTTACCAAGGAGTTACCCGGTCTTATGCCCAGAACTGCCTCCTTACTAGGACACTAACACGCGGGTTAGTCACCTCCGCACGACGCTAATCCTGCCGGCTAGTACGATCATATAATCTGTATGCCAATTGAGAATAGAAGTAATATAAGCAATTGTATATTAAATCCACATCACAGATTCTCATATATATAATGGAAAGATATAGTCTAACAACGAGTACAAAAGAGAGTAAAGGGCTTATGCCCGGTACATGCCAAATGAATAAATCACTCTCTCACTCATCACTCAAAGTGGAAGCAAATACTGACACTCGTCATCACCTGACGCTGAACCGTAATAGTAGTAGTGTGTGGTATCTGCTCCTCAAGTCCTGCCACCTCGTCCTGCTGGCCATGCTGATGCTCCTTCTCTTTGAGCTCCTAAAATGATACGGTCACACCCGGCCGTTAGTCATAAATACTAAGTCATTCTGTCCTTGACTCACCCCCGCGACTCCTAGGCACCATGCGGGAGGACAAAAGCGGAGGACAACAAAACAGTATCAAAAGCAGGGTGACAGTGAAACTACTCTATAATGAATAAATTTATATAGCAGATATAACATTATTCTAGCAGTTCTATATAGTACAAGTCAGTAAGTAAAGAACAGTTGCACTGAAAAAAAGAGCAGTAAAGTAAAGTAAGTATTGAGCAGGAAAGTAAATAACTACAACTATGCTACCCTCACAGGAGTACCATCACTTATATAAATGCTTATTCAAATTTATAAGTTAGAGTTTCAGGAATTGTAACTTATCATATTAATTTACATGATAAGGATCTGCAATATGAATGTCCTAAGTATGTATGTATGTTATGATGTGTTATGTATGTTATGAATCATGCAAGTGCAACTCACTCACACGACTCTGTGATCACGGACCATTAGTTCCAACTTTTTGGAGTTAGCTGAAGTCTCTGGTACCACCGTTGTGGCTACGGCAGTAGTGGAGTGGGCGTCTCCACTTCCTAGGAGGTTATACACACTACCAGGCCCAGACCCTTCGTATGCCTCTATACACGTCATAGGTGCACTCTAGAGTCTCTACATACTAATTTTCCGGCTATCCCCACCAGTCTTTTTGGTCTAGTGTGCGTTTTTGGCGATCATCCTCCAGACCGCAGTGTAAAACAACCCACTAGCCCTTTAAACCCTCACACCTCGCCAAAGTCACCGTACTGCGATCAATGGGACGACTGGTCCAGTACCGTATGACTCGCCAATAATTTGTTTCTATGCACATGCAAGTTATTTCAACCCGAGCCTTCAGCTCGAAGGACCAACCCATCCTAATATAAATCTCCCGAGCCTCCAGCTTGCAGGACTAACCCATCCTGATATTAAACACCCAAGCCTCCAGCTTGCAGGACAAATCCGTCCTGATATCAAACACCCGAGCCTCCAGCTCGCAGGACTAACCCTTCTGATATCAAACACCCAAGCCTCCAGCTCCCATGACTAAACCTATCTTGTATCAAACACCCGAGCCTCCAGCTCACAGGACTAAACCTGTCATGTATCCCTCCAACCCTACATAGATGAGTTTGACACATTGTTCCCTTAACCCATTAGACTACTCTTGTCTAATTTTTGCTATACATATCAGTTTAGGGTTAATCCTGGACTTCCCGAGGTCTACCCTGTGAAGGGCTCACAGGGGTATTTGGGAATACGATGGGCTGAAGCACAAATCCCCCTTTCCAGGACACTTACTTTCATTAGTGTCTACCCGTATTTAACATCTCACTATCATTGTTGTTCTTGTGTAAACCTAATGACTTAAGGTACTTATTGGGAGAACAATGATCTTTCGACGGACCCGCCCTAGCTATTCTCTTTGGTGACTTGCACTCTTACACTCGATACTAGGTAGTGACATACTTATGATTCTGACCAGGGTTTCAACTTCTCAATACATCTCTCAATTCAACTATATCTCATTACCCTGAATGTTTTAATACTACATGTCACTTTTACTAAACGCAACCCATTACTTGATCCTAACTCATATGAGATGATTTTTGTTTCCCTGGGCCAAAGGCCTCCAAATTTTTATCATGGGTTAATTATATGATTATTAGTGATAGATCAGAATTCCATAATTTTTCTAATTATTTTGGACCATAATTAAAATTATTTAATTAAGTGACCTAAGTCACATTGAACATGAACTACCATAACCATAGGTTTTCAAGATCCAATTAATTTATCTTATGTTCGTCTTGGTTAAAAAGATCAGTATGCCAAACATCCTAATTTTCCAAAATGATTTGTACCCTATTTTCTATTTATTACTAAAATCACAATATTACCCCTTTACAAATGAAGTACTAAAAATAATCAACTAAAAATTCAGGAAAAATTCCTAGTCATTAGTTTTGTCAATATAGAGCTAAAAACAAATTTTCAGAGTTATATCTAGGGGTTTGACCTAGGATTTTCACAATTTAACATATCTACGAAAATGTCATTATCAATACAAGTATCATAAACAATCATCCAAAAATTCTAATAAAATTTACAGGGGTTCACAATACTGAAATAAGGGTCGAAACAAATTCTCATAATTTTCCAAGTACTATTAATCCTTCTTTTATTCAAAATCACATAAGGGTATAATATGAATTATACTATTTTCATAAGAAATAATTCTCAAAAACTCTCACAATTTTTTTCCCAGAGAAATGAAAAGTCCTTTTAGGGCTTGTGTCAACAAATTAGAATTTTCCAAATTCAATAGTCCTTGTTTTTTTAAGGCACATAAGTGTGCTAGTTTTGAAATAAATCTAAACTATAGGATTTTTTATTCCAAAAATCTTAATTTTCCCATGAAAGAAGTATTCCACCTCGATAAACCTCTGTCCAAAATTTTCTGGACACATGCATGACCTAAATTTCACTGCATGTGGATTTGTAGTTTAACCTAGGCACTCATTTTAATTTCAGCCTTAGCCTAGGAGCATTCCTAGGAGAATGGTCCTACAAGGTGCTACAGTGCTCCAAATGAAATGTTTAAGGTGTCAAATTAAATTTAAGACCTAGATCTACAACTTTCATATTGGTGACAATTTCTAAATGTGCCTCTAAGGGGCCTAGATTTAACATGCAAGTTTTTATATAATATGTGACAGAAATTTAAAACATAATTAAATCATCATTTAGTTTAATACGAATTTATTCAACGGGATCGGGTCATCTTCTCCAATGATCCAACGGCCCTGATTAAACCTGACTATAGTAGCTTGATCTTGTATTTCCGGCCACCTGGGCCACTTTCACCGCCGACGGTTATCACCACCACCTCCGTTGAGGTGGTGGCTAGCGTTTCCCAGTGGTATGGTCGTCGGAGGCGACTCCTCCAGCGAACCCAAGCAAGAAGAAAAACTTAGTGATTCCTCACTTTTCTCACATGGCATTGGGCTCAATTGAGCCTGATATCTCTCCTAATGGATCTAGAGAGCTAGCAAAGAGGGATGGGAGGAGAAACATACCCGAATTTGTGCTTGGCGGCAGGTGTGGTGGTGGTGCGTCATGGCCGACTTCTCCTCTAGAGAGCTAGCTCCAAGCTTCATTTCTCCACTATTTGCCTTGATCCATGACTTGATTTCAACTTCTCTCAGTGTTCTGATGCTAGTGGTGGGGTTGTTTTTCGCTGATAGTGGCTGTATAAGGAGGGCCATCAAGGGGGTGGTCGGTCTCTACCTTAGATGCTTCACTTTGGCTTCCAAGTGCCCACCATCCCTTAAATTTTACTGGAAATGAGCTGGGAAGCTCAGATATGTACTTGGGCAGAGAGGAGGAGGGCCATATGGCCTTCACTCCTTATTTCCCTCCTTCTCTCTCTCCTCCACTTGGGAAAATGACTAAACTACCCCCATACATGTGACTACCCTCCAAAAATGGAGGGTAGGGGCTGTAATTGGGCACTTGGTTTGCTATGGGCCATGGGTCATGGGCTTAGCCCATTGAAAATGGGCTTAGCTCTTATTTCCTACTTTAGGCCTTATGTTGACCAAGTTTGACTTTAGGGTTGACTTGGTCAATTTGATGAGTGGGTTGGCCCCACTTGATGTTCATGGACCCTATGACATCACCCAACATGGGTTGGGCCATGGCTCAAGGCCTTAGCCCATTAGGAATGGGCTTGGTCCTTAAATTCCTTATTTAGGCCTAAGGTTGACCAAGTTTGACTTTGGGGTTAACTTGGTCAATTTGATGAGTGGGCTGGTCCCACTTGATGGTCATGAGCCCTATGACATCACCCAATATGGGTTGGTCCACGGTGATGCCCTACTTGGGTTAATTGGGCCTATGTGTGTGGTTTTGACAAAATTAAGGCTAGAGCTGACTTTAGAGTTGACTTGGTCAAATTGGTCCAATAGGTGACCCTATGATTGGTCTTTTGGGTCACTTAGATTTATTTTAGGGCTAGGGATAGAGTGGTGAGGCCAAGTGCACTTATGGTCTTCATTTGGGCTAGTTTTGACCTAAGTTGACTTGGACCATATAGTGGGCTCCATGTGAGTCTACCCTAACTCCTTGGGCCATACAGTCAAACCTAGCCTCATCCTTTCCTCCCACCATATGTCCTACCCTAATCTAAGTTAAGGGGTCTAGTAAGAAATGAGATGTTGTAAATCCCAATAAACATAAATAATAATTTCGTCCCTGAAATTCAAGTTCGGGTCTACGGGGTTTTATGCATAAGAAGTTAAGAAGCATTTTCAAACATATTTAAAAAAATACCTGAGGCAAAGAGTGTTGGATTCCTAGTTGGATTTAGTCTAGGTTCACTAAATTAGGCTAAGTCTAACCCACATTGTATAGCCAGGGTTAATTCTTTGAGTCTTAGAGTTTAGGTTAGTCATTAGGTTCAACCTTCATGGACCAGCCAGCAGAGGACATCAGAAGACTTAGACTTATAAGATTCAGAGAACAGAATGAGTAGTTCGAAACTCTTCGAACTAAGCTCGACGATCGTCAATCTCAGATCGACGAACTCAGAGATATTTCTCTGAGCTGAGCTCGACGATATTTGAGCTCAGGTCGACGATCAATTCTTTCAAATAGATTCTCAGCTCGACGAACTCAGAGTGCAGAATTGGCAAGTCATTCTCTATATGCTGTTCGCAGAGCTCAGGTTGACGAACAGGAATTCTTAGGTCGACGATCTTGGAACTCAGGTCGACGAATTCCGTTCAGAGGTCGACTATTTCTGTCCCGCTCCAGAATGAGAAGTTTTTCTGATTTCTGTCCCTTACTTTCTATATATTTAGCAGTAATATTCCTGAGTAATTAATGCTCATATTCCCCTGAATATAACCGTTATTGGCAGCATTAATTATGGTTTTCATCAGGATAATTACTTGCTTATTTTATTAGGGACAGTTGGGGAAACTCATTTAAGTCATATTCCAACCATTTGTATTCTCCAGATCTTTCAACAATTAATGCCAGTTTTTCAAATTAAAAGGAGAATGTTTTTGACTACAGAATATAAAAAGAGATTCTCTTTTTCAGAAAAGAAGATACAAGGCAAGAACATTGTAGAGGTTTACAAAGAAGAGAATTTTTACAGATACACCGAAATATATAGAAGAAGATCTGCGTCTTCTCTATGCAAAAATACAGTATGTTCTTTCCCTTGTTCATACCAAAAAGACTGAAGAAGAACATTCATCACAAATCAAGAGTCTTCTTCATCTTCAGATCCTGGAATCTTCAGAGACATCTATTTAACATCTGTCTACTGGATTCCTGGACATTGACAAGACAAGGCTGAAGACCTATACCTTGAAGAAAATCTTCCAGTCTTTCTGAACAATTCAACTTCTCAGGGGGAGATTTGACAACATACATCAAGATCCACTAGTCTTCTTTGTTGATTAGAGAAAGATAAGACACCATCACCTCCTCTCACCTCCGGTAAAAGGGTTTTAACTCCCTTCAAAAGTTAACCACTTGGTTATCAAGTCTCCTGATCAAAAGACTTTGTTGGTTTTTGGGCACTTGATCAAAAGCCTAAAGGGTTGCTATATCTCCCTGCAAATAGATATTGTAGTGGCAGTCACCTGATCAAAACCTATTAGTGGATTCCTACTAGGGTGGTAGAAGAGTGAATGTACCCAGTTGGGGAACTACTATAAAACTTCTTGTGTTGTCTGGTTGCCCCTTTTTATTTTTTTATTGTGTTGTGTTATTTTAGCTTAGTTCTTTTTTAATATTTATTATCACTTATTTTTACTGCTAGATAATCAAAAAAATTAAAAGATTTTAAAAACACTCTATTCACCCCCCTCTAGAGTAAGTTAGATCTATCCCCACCTTTCAATTGGTATCAGAGAGTTGTTCTCTTGGTTGAACAAGGTAACACTTGAACCAATAGATCCTTCTTAGATCTAAATTTCTCTAGCTTATTTCTTATAGCATGGCACAAAACAAGGATTATGCAAGCACCAGACCTCCAGTATGCAACTTGAGCAAGTTTGCTATCTGGAAGGCAATAATTAAATTATATAAGAACTCCATTGATGAAAACATTTTTAATTCTATTTTGATAGGACCACCAACTCCAGAGGCTGCATCTACTGCCAGCTCTAGCACTAATGCTGTTGTACCACCTGAGTGGACAGATGCACAAAAGAAGGCCAAGATAGCTGATGTAAAGGACATGAATATTCTGGCTCAGATAATGTCTGATGACATCTTCTAGAAAGTGGCAGAATACACTTCAGCTAAGGCCATCTGGGATTCTCTAAACCAGATGGTTGTTGGATCTGCAGATGAGAGGAAAGACAGAAGATCAAATCTCATCTCTCAATATGAGAACTTCAAGAAAGAAGAAGTAGAGTTAGTGAGTGATATGTATAACAGACTCAGCTCAATCATCAATGAGCTAAAAACCCTATATAAGGACATAACACTCACTGAGGTCATTGATAAAATCCTCATATGCTTCCTTAGCTCATGGAATTCAAGAATCTGGCCTATCAAGGAAGCCAGAAGTCTTAATGAGATTTCTACAGAATCTCTATTGGGAAAGCTCAAGTCTTATGAGCAGTTGATTAAGTCCAAAGAGGTTGCAGAGCAGAAGACTCCTTCATCAGGCAGAAAGGAGCAAAGTATTGCTTTTAAAGCTAATGAAGAATCAGAAGCCCCAACAGTCAATGAAGAATTCCTAAGTCTCTTAGCCAAGAGATTTTACAAGATGGGCAAGAGGGATTCCAGAAGAAATTCATCAAGACAAGATGACAAGCCCAGGTATGACAAAACACCTACTAAAGAAATTTTGTGTTTTGGGTGCAAGAAACTTGGACATATCATATCTGAGTGTCCAGATACTCAGAAGAAGTATAGAAGAAGAGAAAAGGAGACCAGGAAGCAGCATTACAGCAAGCCTTCCTCCAGCAATCATAAAATAAAGGAGAAAGGTTTTGTTGCTGAAACCTGGAGTGATACTGAAGAAGAATCGTCATCTTCCAGCTCCAGTGAAGATGAAGAGGAAGCTAAAGAAAAGTAAGTTTGCTTAATGGCTATTGATGCATCAGGCAGTATCTCAGAAGCTGAGCAGTCAAATAGTGATAAACCTCAATCTGAAGAAGATCTGGTACTGTCCTCCTTTGATTTCAATTCAGATAGTTTCAAAACTGAATTCAAATCCTTTTGTATTGATTTAAAAAATTATGAGAAAGAAATTAAACTCCTTAGAGAAAAATTAACTGAACAAGATAACTTACTTTAAGAAAACATTAAAATGACCTTAGCTAATAAACAAATTGTTTTATTAAAAACTGAATTAGCTGAGGCAAGAAAACTTGAAGAATCCCTAAATGGGAGAAGCATCAAGTTGATTAACATCACAAGCACAGTAAATGTCATACTTAATGGCAAGCTGGGCTTAGGTGCTTCATCAAGCCAACCCCCACTGATTCAGAAAAACATTTTATCAACTCCTATAAAATTTGTTTCTGAAAAGGATAAAGAGAAAATAGAAGATAACAATGTTAATCAAACAGAACTTAAGCACAAGAGTAAGAAAAAGAGTAAGAAAAATCTTAACGAGAACAATATTCAACAGATTTCGTTGAACTCAGATCGACGAAATGTGTCCAGTTCATTGAACTCAAGTCGACGATCTCCGAATACAAACTTTTACTATAACTATTCTCTGAACTACGATCGATGAATCCGGTATGGTTCGTTGACCAGAGATCGACGAAATTGGGGCCCAGAAAATGAATACCTTCATTCTCTTAGTGAAGTTCGACGAACTCATCCCCGTTCGTCGACCTCAGATCGACGAACTTACCAGAATTCGTCGACCCTAGTTTATAATAACAGAAATTTTAATTCCAACAAGATTTTTAATCAACCTACACAAAACATTAATCCCTTTAACCAATGAATAATTCCACTTAGAAGATATCATTCTTTAGGTTACAAAAGTCAATCTGAATATTCATATATTTCCAGCTTTAGTTATGTAAATCAACAAGGACCCAAGGTAACCTGGGTCAAGAATATCTAATTTGTTCTTGTGCAGGTGAAAGACTATCCTACCACAGAGGAAAAATGGTATCTAGATAGTGGTTGTTCAAAACATATGACTGGCAGCAAGGACAATCTATCCAACTAAAAGTCCAAGCTAGGTCCTAAAGTTGTTTTTGGTGACTCCAACTGTGGCCAGACTAAAGGCTATGATGATGTAAATATTAAAGTTGTCACATTCAAGAAAGTAGCTTATGTAAGTGGATTAAAGCACAAACTGATTTCCATTAGTCAACTCTGTGATGAAGGGTTTCAAGTATCTTTTGATAAATCCTCTTGCATTATTTCTTTTATTGATAACAAGATTGTTTTAACTAGATCTAGAGTAGGAAACATTTATATAGTAACTTTTAAGTCTGCTAGGTCTGAAATATATCTGTTCAACCAAATTAATAATAATAATGAACTTTTGCATAAGAGATTAGGTCATGTTAACTTAAAAAACATTGCTAAGCTATCTAGGGATAACCTTGTTAGAGGATTGCCTTCTGGTTCCTACAAGAAGGAAGTCCTCTACAGGGCTTGTCAATTAGACAAGCAAACTAAAAATAGTTTCAAAGCCATTAATAAAAGTGATGCACCTGGGATTTTGTATTTGCTCCACATGGATCTTTTTGGACCCATTGTTGTACAAAGCCTAGGAGAGAAATCTTATACCTTAGTGATTGTAGATGACTTCTCAAGGTTCACTTGGGTGTTCTTCTTGAGGAACAAGTCAGATAACTTCAAGGTTCTTACAGATTTTCTTAAGAGCATAAGGATTGAGTGTTCTATTCTAGTTGCATTGATCAGAAGTGATCATGGTACTGAGTTTGAGTCTCTTTCCATACAAAGATTCTGTGAGGAGAAAGGTATCAGAAATTATTTCTCTGCTCCTAGAACTCCTCAACAAAATGGGGTAGCTGAAATGAAAAACATAACACTAATTGAAGCTGTAGATACATTGCTTGCAGATGCTTACTTGCCATTATCCTTTTGGGAAAAGGCTGTAAGCACAACAAACTATGTCCTGAACAAGAGTTTGATATATAAGCTTAAGGGCAAGACTCCCTATGAATTACTTAAAGGGAAGAAATCTAAAGTAGATTTCTTTAAGATTTTTGGTTGTATTTGTTACATTCACAATAATGACAAGAAATATATTAGAAAGTTTAAAGCCAAGGCTGCAATGAGAATTTTTCTAGGATATTCCCAAGTCAGTAAGGAATATAGGGTTTATAATCAATCTACAATGAAAATAGAAGAGTCTGTACACATTTCCTTTGATGAGACTAACATGTTTTATAAAGAGAAGAACTCTTCTACCAGTGAATCATTGTAGGTACCATATTTGTGTGAGCAGTTGAATGAGTTGAACCTCACCAATAAGGCTAATGCCCATATCTTTCCATAAAGCTCTGAAGATAGTGAAGATGATTTCACTAAAATAGTTGTTAAACCAACAACAGCCCACATAATTCCACAAGAGGAATTAACTCCCCAGGCTATTGCTGAACCAACTCCACCAACTGATCCTGTCATACTTAGAGATCATCCTGTATCTCAAGTAATAGGAGACATATCAGTAGGTGTGCAAACAAGGCATCAACTCAACCAAGACTTTATGCATGCCTGCTTCATATCTCAAATTGAGCCCCAATCTATAAAAGATGCTGAGCAAGATCCACTCTGGATTATGATAATACAAGAGGAGCTCAACCAATTTGAGAGATATAGAGTTTGGGACTTAGTTCCAAGACCCAAAGACTACCCAGTCATTGGAACTAAGTTAGTATTCAGAAATAAACTTGATGCCCAGGGCATTATCATAAGGAACAAGGCAAGGCTAGTAGCTCAAGGCTATAGGCAAGAGGAAGGCATTGACTATGATCAGACATTTGCCCCTATTGCAAGGCTTGAGGCTATAAGAATCTTCCTTGCATATGTTGCCTACAAAAAGTTCAAGGTCTACCAAATGGATGTCAAGAGTGCATTTCTAAATGGAGAACAAAAAGAAGAAGTATATGTGGAGAACCCCCAGGTTTTTTCTCTCCAATTAATCCCTCTTATGTTTTTAAATTGCATAAGGCTCTCTATGGTCTAAAGCAAGCTCCAAGAGCTTAGTATGAAACCTTAGCCAGCTTTCTTCTAGAACATTAATTTTCTAGAGGCATTGTAGATAGGACCTTATTTATTAAGCATCATAAAGAAAAAATCTTATTAGTACAAATTTATATATATGATATTATCTTTGGCTCTACTAATTCAAAACTATGCAAAAGATTTTCTGACTTAATGCATTCCAAGTTTGAAATGAGTAGCATGGGTGAACTCTCTTACTTCCTTGGCCTCCAAGTGAAGCAATTGAATGATGACATCTTCACATCCCAATCCAAGTATGCTAAGGAGCTAATCAAAAGGTTTGGGATATCAGATGCCTCAGCAAATAAAACACCCATGGCTACCAATGTTGTGATTGACTCTAATGAACATGGGAAGCTTGTTGATCAGAAATTATATAGGGGCATTGTTGGGTACCTGTTATATCTCACAGCAAGTAGGCCAGACATAATGTTTGCTACATGCCTTTGTGCTAGGTTCCAAGTGAACCATAAAGAATCTCATCTTATTTTCCTTAAAAGAATTTTAAGATATATAAAGGTTTGCCCAAATATCGGACTCTGGTATCTAACTGAGTCAGAATTTGAGTTGGATGGATACTCAGATGCTAACTTTACTGGATATAGAGTGGACAGGAAGAGCATATCAGGAACATGCCAGTTCCTTGGTGCTAGACTTGTCTCCTGGTTTTGCAAAATACAAACATCTGTGTCTACCTCAACTACTGAAGTTGAATATATAGCAGCTGGGAGTTATCATTCACAGATGTTGTGGATTCAGAACCAACTTCTGGATTATGGTATCAACTTAAATAATTCAACCTTACTCTGTGATAATACAAGTGCAATTTCTATTGCAAAGAATCCAGTGCATCATAGTAGAACAAAATATAGAGAAATAAGGCATCATTTCATTAGAGATTGTGTGGACAAAAACAAAATTAACCTTGTTTACACCTACACTGACTTGCAAAGAGAAGACATCTTCATCAAACTCCTGGATGAGAGGAGCCATCTATTCTTTGTGAATCAGCTAGGCATGATAGATGGAGAAGGTTTAATTTAATTTGTGTTCTGAGTTCAATGATCTGGGCATTTTTTCATCGAACAGAGATCGACGATCTATGACCTCTTCATTAAGAGTTTGTCGACCTGCGATCGACGATCTCTTGTTAGGAAACCATTCGTCAAACGGAGATCGACGATCGGTGAACTCAGCCCGAGAAACCTTTGTCGACCTAAGCTTGGCGATATTTCTCTTAGAAGTAACTTTCATCGACCTGTGATCGATGATCTTGCTTCTAAAAATATTTCGTCAAATTGAGATCGACGAATTATTTTCTCTCCTCTTCAAACTGAGATCGACGAACTTTCCGCATTCGTCGACCTCAGATTGAAGAATTTTTTGATTACAGGATAGAGCTCGTCGTTTCATATTATGAAAACCTTATAATAGGTTTTATTCTTCGAGCTCAATCCCGCACTTTCAGAACTCTTCTGCACTTGATCTTTCTCGTTTCTTTTGCAGGCGATTTCAGAAAGTAATGGTGATTCCAGCAAGCACTCTCTCCAGCATGAAGTATGACACTGGTTTCTACATCAACTTCGATTCCTTTGGTCACTTAGACAAAATCTTCACGGATATTCTTCAGTTGTTTGAAGATCAGAAATTGAAGTATTTTATGACTACAAGGATCAAATTGCCAACTGCCGAGATCAAGGAATGGGTCTACACATCAACTTCATCTGATACAGAGATGATAGGATCAATTTCTGGAACACAGGTTTCCATCTCTCCTGCTGTTCTTTCTGATATATTTGGATTTGAGAATGGGGTAGATGATCTTGAAATGGATAGTTCTGATTTTGATGGGATGCTGATAAGAATGGGTCACTCCGAGGGAAACTCTAATAAGCTACTGAAGAAGAACTTGTCTGCTGAATACAAGTTCATGGCTGATGTAGTAGGCAAGGTCCTACTGGGCAAGCACACTGCCCATGACTACATCACAAGGCACCAGTTTTTGGTGATGAGTGCCTTGGTTGATAAGAAAAAAATTAACTGGGGATAGGTTCTGTTTGACTTAATTAGGAAGAAAAATTCTAAGAAGGAAGTTTGTTTTGCAAGAGTATTAGGAATTGTTCTGCATGCAAGGACTAATGACTTACTGGTCTCCCCGACAGTATTCATTAATGCCTCTAAGAGGTTGACATCTACCCTCTTTAGCAGATGGGAGAGGACAATTTCCAATCCATCCAAGGCTTCCTCCACTTCCTCAAGACCTTCTGAGAGTACCAGGGCTGCTCCAACCACTCCCCACCCTGCTAAAGATGTTTCCACTCCACCTCCACCTCCAACTCAACAACCAATACCTTGTCAACTTCACAAAACTTCAACAACCCTCCAACATACATCCACATCTCAAGACCATACACCAACACCTCCTGCTTCCCCAGTCCATATCTCTTCATTAGTTCAATCACCAGTACATCAACCATCTCTTCATGCTTCTTTAGGATATCATCCAACTTCTCCTCCATCTCCACGTCCAACCCATCTAGACAACATTATATCATCCATCAATTTTGACTTGCTCTCACCTCATCCATCTCCACAAACACATCATGCTCCCTCACCATCTTATTATCCTTCATCCTCTCCCACTCACCATGAAACCATGACTGATTCTATTCCTTTCACTGATTTTATTCCCATCATCCACCCATCTGTATCCACTCAAACCCCTCCTGAGTTAACGGACATAGATTCTCTCTCCATTGTCTCCATCTTGGAGCACATCACTCCAGTCATAAGGTAACTCATAGCAGAGGTTATTTCACCTCTTGCTGCCTCCATTTCATCTCTTGCTGCCCTACTTTCTGCCTCCTCTGTCCTTCCTTCTTCATCAAGGGGCCTGGTTCCAGTACTTACTGAAACCAGGCAGGGGGAGATACTTGATGAAGAAGCAGCTCCAGCAGCAGCAGAAACAATCTCAGCAGCAACAGAAACAGTTTTGCAAATAGTTGAGTTCACAGTAATAGATGTACAGATGACTACAGAAGCTGAAATAATTGATTCTGATATGTTAAGTGCAGATGAATAAGTTGCTCCCACAGAGATTGTGACTGTTTGTGATTTTTTTATCAATCCCACAGTAGATTTGTTTAATTTATTGAAACCTTTTGTCTATGGATATATAAATTATCTTCCAGCAGTTTGCACAAAGCCATCCTTGGCTATAGTGTGTTACACTCCTCCAATAAGTCCTGAAGTTGTCAAACAACTGAAGGCAAGTTTTGTTATTAAAATAATTGAGGAACCATCAAGCCCAACTTACATCATGGATGATAGCCCAATCCCTAGTTTAGATGACTTGATTGCTCAAGATGTAGCACAAGATCTTGCACTTGTTCAGAATGATTCTACTTTAAATGAATTTCTGGTTGCTGACAAAGATATAGAAGATTATCAAATGATTACTGAGAGTATTGCTCTACCTACAGTTGCTGTGTAACACCCCAAAAAGGCCCAAATAGACTCAATATGAAGTTTGAGTAGCAGGTCAGGTTACACGGCCTGGGACACGGGCGTGTCCCAGGGCGTGTCGGGTGTACACGGCCTGGGACACGGACGTGTCCCAGGGCGTGTTCTATTTATTTTGCGAAATTGGCCTATTCAGGTCAGAGCCGGACACGGCCTTGAACACGGCCGGGAACACGGGCGTGTCAGGCTGGACACGGGCGTGTCAGCTGCCGTGTTCCGACCCGTGTACTGGTTGCAGCTCGATGGAGCAGGAGACACGGGCGTGTCTCAGGTTTGACACGGGCGTGTCAGGTCCGACACGGGCGTGTCGATGACCCGTGTTGTTCAGTCGGTTCAAGCTGTGTGTACCGCTTAAGGGGTACACGGCCTGTGACACGGGCGTGTCACAGGCCGTGTCGGCCAAAAAGTGATTTTTTTGGGAAGATCTTGGCCGTTCAATTTCCTCTCTTTTGATCTAAAGGCTCAGGTGGTTTCTTGGGCTGAATTAAGTCGTGAGAGAAGGATGTAAAGCCATTCTTCATTATCCTTAAGGAAGAGAGAAAGAGAGAGGAAGAAGGAGGAGGAGAGCAAGCCACCGGCGGAGCTCCCGTGGTTCGATTCGTGATCCGAAGCCGGCGTTGTGACGGCAAGGCTGCTGCGGTTCTTTCTCACCGGCTAGTTTTCGATGGCACCGAAGAGATCGACAAGGGTAACGATCTCCCTCCTTGGACATGTGAAGTCCTTCTTTTCTGCATTGCATAGGGAAAACCCTTCCCCGCGAGTGTGCGGTGGGTTGTGGTGTCCCTTGGGGTAGATATGTGAAGTCCCCCTTGTTAGAGGCCGGAATTGGAGTACGGCTCTAGGCATGCTGTGTGAAGCCCATCTGGATGTAATCTGGATTGGTGATGCTTGTTTGCATATCGGAGAAGGCTCCGTGATAATGGCTTGTGATGCCTATGGCTTGTGATGCCTTGTTCCTACCTGTTGCTTGGTGTGGCAGGAAGTACTGGACGATGTCCAGGAAATGAAGAGGGTTGGAGGCAACTCTGGTGGCCGTGTGTTGCCACTTTGTGAGTAGTTGAGCCGTTGGGCTGCAACTCGTTGAAAAGGCAGATTGCCGAACAGGAAAGGTGAAACCGACCCGCGCCTATAAAATGCCATGGATACTTCCGTATTCGAGGTGGCTCGGCGACTTGAGCAACAGGGGGTGGCTGATCCGTACCTGCGTTAGGTCCGTCCGACTTGGAAGCCTGGTATAGGTTTTGTTGGAGCGCCTAATGAGAGTCTTAGGCCCGCGCGCCGGAAAGACTAGAAATGCTCAAATACCGTGTAGACGGTGGTGTTGACCCTGGTATTCCGGTACACCGAAAATGTGCCCTGAGTGCACGGACTGTCGGGCCGGGTGGCCGATGGTTGTGATGGCTTGAATGTGCCTGCGCGCACATAGTTGCTATTGATGATGCCATGCTTGCAGGGAAAGAATGCTCATGCCCCGAGAAAGGGGTAGGATTGTTATAATTGGGTCAGTTGAATGCTGACCGTTGCATTGTTTGCCACCGGTTGGGTGGATTGTTCCCGTGCAGGTGCTGGAGAGCCAAGTGGTAAATGATGGGCTGAAGCCCTACTGCTGTTGCTGCTGCTGCTGCGGCTAGCCTGGAAGGCTAAGCGAATGGCTTTGTTTTGTTTTCTCTTTACTCATGTATGGCCGGCCTGCGCGCCGAGGTTTGTAAAACATGATGTATGTTCAGAGGAACTGTAAGGCCTTAAGGCCAAACTCTTGTGGTTGTGTACATTCCGTGATATTTATATATATTGGACATTCCGGTTAAGAGTTCAAAGTTGTAACTTAAAGCTTCCGCTAGAATGCTCTGAGTTAGGATTCGTATTGGGTTTGGTATTATCCTGTGACCTCACCGTCTGTTTGTGGCATATAGTGTGGGGCCCCGGCCGGACCTTCTACTATACGTCATTGAACGGATGGGGTCGTTACATTTTGGTATCAGCTTTTCTCGGTCTTCCTCTTTCGAATTCGTGGTCGAATTCTTTTGTGGGGTGGCGAGCACGTGTTTGTGCGACCTGCTGTAACGCTAATGAACTCTGGAATGTCCATTAAGGAATGTACAAAATCTTGTTTGAGGAATCTGCGCGTTCCTTTTTGTGTTGTTTTGCTTGCATACGTTCGCTAATGTGTGTCTTGTCCACCTATAGGTGACACGTAGTGGTGCTGGGCAGTCGGAGCCCCAGCGTTCTGATGAGAGTGCGGCACCAGCCGAGGTGCCAACACCTCCTCCATCTGCGGAAACTGTTCGCTTAGTGGCTGAGGCGCTATTTGCCATGATTCAGCCGACCGGGCAAGCGCAGCCGGCGGTAGTGCCAGTTCGTGTTGATGTAAGACCCGAGCCGGTTGAGGCTGTAGATCCACGAGCAGCTGACCGACAGTTGAAGCAATTTATGAGCTTCAGTCCTCCTACGTTTGCGGGAATGGGATCCCCAACGCAGGCGGAAGATTGGTTATCGCGTGTCAAGAGGATAATGACAGCGATCAGGGCGGAGGAAACTCTCAAGGTCACCTTAGCCACCTTCATGCTTGAAGGGGAGGCGCGGTTGTGGTGGGACGAGGTTGAGCTACACCATTTGGCGGGCAGGCAACTAACACAAGTGTCGATTGAGGAGTTCTCTCGGATATTTCTGGCGAAACATGTCCCAGCGGCGCAACGTATTGCTATGGAAAATGAGTTCCAACGGTTAAAGCAAGGGGACGATAGTGTGGATATCTACTTGCACGAGTTTACCAGGTTGGGACGATATGCGGGAACAATCTTCGCGGATGACCAAAGGAAAACGAATCGGTTCTATGAAGGATTGCGGGATGAGTTGCGATTCCTGCTTTCGAGTTCTGTGAGCCAAGGGTTTCAGGCGTTGGTTGATACTGCGTGCGCGTTGGAGAAGGACATGAGGCGAGTGCAAGGGAATAAGGGCTTGGTGGTGTCTAAGCCAGAGTTTCAAGCACCTCGCCCAAGCAAGTCGTTTTACCAGAAGAAAGGGGGCAAGAGGTCCAAGCCATCTGGGCAAGTGACTACGACTGTGGTGTCGGGAGCGACATCAAGGCCGGATGCTCGTACGTGCTATAACTGTGGCCGGGTGGGGCATATTGCTCGTGACTGTCGAGTTGTGCAGCCCAAAGGGGAAAAGAAGACGGGTGCGTCGTATGCTGAGAAGGGCAAAGCGGTGGTGGATTCCTCTGCTTCCCAGGCGCAGCCCCGAATCTATCAACTTGGCCAACAGGAAGCGATTAAGCAAAGTGACGTCGTCACAGGTACGAGTTGATTTAGTTTACTTGCTGTGCTTTTGGTTTTGGTTTTGTTTAGCTTGTGCATGATGTGTGTGTGCTGCAGGCTTTGTCCTGATTCGGAATAATTTAGCGAGAGCCCTGTTTGATACGGGTGCTTCGCATTCTTTTCTGTCTGAGGATTTCGTATCTCGCATTGGGGTACCGAGTCATGTGACGGTGGATAGTACAAGGGTGCTATTGCCGAATGGCTGTGTGATGTTTGCGGATAGGGCTTGCGATGTGGATGTGCAAATAGGAAGTCGGGATTTCGGTTTGAGTGCAGCTGTGTTACCGTTGTCGGAGTTTGATGTGATCTTTGGTATGGACTGGCTCTCGGAGCAGCGTGCCTTTATTGATTGCAACTCCAAAGAGATTACACTGGGCCAGAATACCGGGCTTGTGACGAAGTTCGCTGGTATGCGAGGAGTTGGCGGAACGTTGTTGTCTGCACTCCAAGTCGTCAATGCTGTGCGGAAGGGCGCGGAGTTATTCTTCACGCTCATTCAGGCTGTTGAGCCAAAGGCCAGTGTCGGTGAAGTGCCAGTTGTGTCAGAGTTTGCCGACGTGTTTCCTAAAGATCTTCCTGGGTTACCACCCCAGCGGGAGATTGACTTCTCTATTGAGTTGGTGCCAGGTGCGAAACCTGTGGCCCGCTCTCCATATCGCGTCGCGCCAAAAGAGATGGCTGAGTTGAAAGTCCAACTGCAAGAGTTGTTGGAGCAGGGATATATACGCCCAAGTATGTCACCTTGGAGCGCGCCTGTGCTCTTTGTGAAAAAGAAAGACGGTAGCTTACGGTTGTGTATTGACTACCGCGAGTTGAATAAGCTGACGGAGAAAAACAAGTATCCGATCCCACGGATTGATGACCTCTTTGATCAGCTGGCGGGATCAACGGTCTATTCCAAGTTGGATTTGAAATCGGGATATTATCAGCTAAGGATTCGGGAAGGTGACATTCCCAAGACAGCGTTTGGAACACGCTACGGTCATTATGAGTTCACGGTAATGCCGTTTGGCCTATGTAATGCGCCTTCGGTATTTATGGACCTAATGCATCGAACGTTCCGAGAGTATTTGGATTTGTTTGTTATTGTGTTTATCGATGACATCTTAGTATACTCTCAGTCGGAAGAGGATCACGCAAATCATTTGCGGTTGGTCTTGCATACCCTGCGGAGGAATAAGCTTTTTGCCAAGTTCTCAAAGTGTGAGTTCTGGCTCTCTTCAGTAGCCTTTTTAGGCCATGTGGTAAGCGGAGAGGGTATCGCGGTGGATCCGTTGAAGATAAGTGCCATCCGAGATTGGCCAGTGATGTCTTCAGTGGCCGAGGTCAGGAGCTTCCTTGGACTTGCGGGCTACTATAGACGGTTTGTGGAAAACTTCTCACGGATTGCTTTACCTCTGACCACGCTGACGAGAAAAGATCAAAAGTTCATATGGACGCCGGAGTGCGCGCGAGCTTTTGAAGACTTGAAGAGTCGTTTGACCACGGCGCCTGTGTTGACATCGCCATGTGGTACCGATGGGTATGAGATCTATAGTGATGCATCTGGGAGTGGCTTAGGCTGCGTTCTTCTGCAGTTTGGGAAAGTGATTGCTTATGGCTCGCGTCAGTTGAAAGTGCATGAGCGGAATTACCCCGTCCATGATTTGGAGTTGGCGGCGGTAATCTTTGCGCTCAAGTTATGGCGGCACTATCTATATGGCGTGAAAGTGGATATCTATACGGATCACAAGAGCCTAAAGTATTTGTTGGATCAGAAGGATCTGAATATGCGACAACGAAGATGGATGGAGTTCCTCGGGGACTACACCTTCGAGATTCACTATACTCCCGGGAAGGGAAATGTGGTCGCTGATGCTTTGAGTCGACAGACTCCGGTACGGGCAAGCTGGTTGCAGAGGCATGATCAGCGTTTGATCCAGGAATTGGAAGCATTGGAGATATCGTGTGTTGACAAGGGTGCGTCAACCGATGCGTGCTTGAACTGGACGGAGGTGCAGTATGACCTTACGGACAGAGTTCGGCGAGCAACGGAGCTTGATGAAAGTCTCCAGCGCTATGCTAAAGATGGGCCGGATGATCAATTCTCTTGGGATAACGGGTTGTTACGGAGAATTGGTCGAGTATGCGTCCCAAGTGTGGGTAAACTGAGGGAAGAGTTGATGTACGAAGCTCACTTTGCAAAGTACTCAGTTCACCCAGGGAGCACAAAGATGTACAGGGACATGAAAAAGCTGTTCTGGTGGCCCGGATTAAAGAAAGATGTGGCTCGTTATGTGGCTAAATGCAATACCTGTGCGTTGGTGAAAGCAGAATGCCAGAAGCCTGGCGGTTTTCTGAAGTCGTTACCTATTCCGGAGTGGAAGTTCGATGATATTTCGATGGATTTCGTGCACGGGTTGCCGAGATCTCAACGCGGTCATGATTCAATCTGGGTGATTGTGGACCGGTTGACGAAAGTGGCGCACTTCCTTCCCAACAGAAGAGACGATTCAGTGGAAACCTTGGCCAAGCTGTATGTGGAGTAGGTTGTGCGACTGCACGGTGTTCCTCGGAGCATCGTTAGTGACCGTGATGGGCGGTTCACATCGAATGATTGGCGGCTCGTTCATCAAATGTTGGGTACAAAATTAGCGTTTAGTACGGCCTTTCATCCCCAAACGGATGGCCAGACTGAACGAACCAACAGGACGAAGGAGGATATGCTCCGCATGTGCGCCCTAGACTTTGGTAAGAGATGGGAAGAGTATATATTTCTCGTCGAATTTGCCTATAATAATAGCTACCAAGCGAGTATTGGTATGGCACCATTCGAGGCGTTGTATGGTCGGAAATGCCGTACACCCTTAGCTTGGGCAGAAGCAGGCGAATCGAAGCTGAGTGGGAAAAAGGAAGTCGAAGAAGCTACTTCGCTCATACGCTCTATTCGGGAGAGGCTATTGATAGCCCAAGATCGTCAAGCCAAGTACTACAATGCCAAGCACCGGAACGTGGAGTTCGCGGTGGGTGATTGGGTATATTTGAAGATCAAACCCTTCAAAGGTGTGTCCAGGATTCGGCGTTTGAAAAAGCTAAGTCCGAGGTATCTTGGTCCGTTTGAGGTGGTGGAGCGAGTTGGGGAAGCTGCTTATCGACTAGCACTTTCAGCGGACTTGGGTGGATTACATGATGTGTTTCACATCTCAGTCCTACGTAAGGCGGTAAAGGATCCAGCTCAAGTCGTGGAGGCTGATCGGGTACCGGTCGAGTATGGGCTAACGACGAGGGTTAGACCCATTCGGATCGAGGATCGAGCCGAGAAACAGTTGCGGAACAAAGTAATCGGGATGGTCAAGGTCCGTTGGGACAATTGTGGCCGTGAAGAGCTAACATGGGAGCGAGAGCAGACCATGCGAGCTGAGTTTCCCGAGTTATTTGTATAAACTGTAGACCGTGTACTTTTTGTTATAACAGAGTTATAGCATTGCTGGTTTTGTTTCCTTACCGTGCAAATTTCGGGACGAAATTTTGTTAAGGGGGAGAGGGTTGTAACACCCCAAAAAGGCCCAAATAGACTCAATATGAAGTTTGAGTAGCAGGTCAGGTTACACGGCCTGGGACACGGGCGTGTCCCAGGGCGTGTCGGGTGTACACGGCCTGGGACACGGGCGTGTCCCAGGGCGTGTTCTATTTATTTTGCGAAATTGGCCTATTCAGGTCAGAGCCGGACACGGCCTTGAACACGGCCGGGAACACGGGCGTGTCAGGCTGGACACGGGCGTGTCAGCTGCCGTGTTCCGACCCGTGTACTGGTTGCAGCTCGATGGAGCAGGAGACACGGGCGTGTCTCAGGTTTGACACGGGCGTGTCAGGTCCGACACGGGCGTGTCGATGACCCGTGTTGTTCAGTCGGTTCAAGCTGTGTGTACCGCTTAAGGGGTACACGGCCTGTGACACGGGCGTGTCACAGGCCGTGTCGGCCAAAAAGTGATTTTTTTGGGAAGATCTTGGCCGTTCAATTTCCTCTCTTTTGATCTAAAGGCTCAGGTGGTTTCTTGGGCTGAATTAAGTCGTGAGAGAAGGATGTAAAGCCATTCTTCATTATCCTTAAGGAAGAGAGAAAGAGAGAGGAAGAAGGAGGAGGAGAGCAAGCCACCGGCGGAGCTCCCGTGGTTCGATTCGTGATCTGAAGCCGGCGTTGTGACGGCAAGGCTGCTGCGGTTCTTTCTCACCGGCTAGTTTTCGATGGCACCGAAGAGATCGACAAGGGTAACGATCTCCCTCCTTGGACATGTGAAGTCCTTCTTTTCTGCATTGCATAGGGAAAACCCTTCCCCGCGAGTGTGCGGTGGGTTGTGGTGTCCCTTGGGGTAGATATGTGAAGTCCCCCTTGTTAGAGGCCGGAATTGGAGTACGGCTCTAGGCATGCTGTGTGAAGCCCATCTGGATGTAATCTGGATTGGTGATGCTTGTTTGCATATCGGAGAAGGCTCCGTGATAATGGCTTGTGATGCCTATGGCTTGTGATGCCTTGTTCCTACCTGTTGCTTGGTGTGGCAGGAAGTACTGGACGATGTCCAGGAAATGAAGATGGTTGGAGGCAACTCTGGTGGCCGTGTGTTGCCACTTTGTGAGTAGTTGAGCCGTTGGGCTGCAACTCGTTGAAAAGGCAGATTGCCGAACAGGAAAGGTGAAACCGACCCGCGCCTATAAAATGCCATGGATACTTCCGTATTCGAGGTGGCTCGGCGACTTGAGCAACGGGGGGTGGCTGATCCGTACCTGCGTTAGGTCCGTCCGACTTGGAAGCCTGGTATAGGTTTTGTTGGAGCGCCTAATGAGAGTCTTAGGCCCGCGCGCCGGAAAGACTAGAAATGCTCAAATACCGTGTAGACGGTGGTGTTGACCCTGGTATTCCGGTACACCGAAAATGTGCCCTGAGTGCACGGACTGTCGGGCCGGGTGGCCGATGGTTGTGATGGCTTGAATGTGCCTGCGCGCACATAGTTGCTATTGATGATGCCATGCTTGCAGGGAAAGAATGCTCATGCCCCGAAAAAGGGGTAGGATTGTTATAATTGGGTCAGCTGAATGCTGACCGTTGCATTGTTTGCCACCGGTTGGGTGGATTGTTCCCGTGCAGGTGCTGGAGAGCCAAGTGGTAAATGATGGGCTGAAGCCCTACTGCTGTTGCTGCTGCTGCGGCGGCTAGCCTGGAAGGCTAAGCGAATGGCTTTGTTTTGTTTTCTCTTTACTCATGTATGGCCGGCCTGCGCGCCGAGGTTTGTAAAACATGATGTATGTTCAGAGGAACTGTAAGGCCTTAAGGCCAAACTCTTGTGGTTGTGTACATTCCGTGATATTTATATATATTGGACATTCCGGTTAAGAGTTCAAAGTTGTAACTTAAAGCTTCCGCTAGAATGCTCTGAGTTAGGATTCGTATTGGGTTTGGTATTATCCTGTGACCTCACCGTCTGTTTGTGGCATATAGTGTGGGGCCCCGGCCGGACCTTCTACTATACGTCATTAAACGGATGGGGTCGTTACATGCTGAACCTCAAGCACTTCCTCAGGCTGAAAGACAAATCTCAAAGGAAACATTAAAGGAGATAGATGCATTGTATGATAATCCTCAAAGTTCTTCTGATGATGACATTGATGATGATTCTGATGGATTTGATGATCCTAAGTCTAAAAAGAAAGCTGCAAAGAAGAGAAAAGTGGTTCCAAAGGCTGCTCCAAAGCCTAACCCCACTCATGACACCCCTTATTACATCTTGAACAAGATTACTCTATACCCAGGGATGCCACAGTAGATGTGGCTATCCAAAAATGAGCAGAAAGAAAGGAAGAAGAGAAGGAGGTATAGGTCTCCTCCTAAGGAATTTAGGAAAGACTCTCCTCCTCCTCCTCCTCCATCTTCATGTGCCTCTGGAAATGTTTCTCAAAGATCTGCTCCAGTCACCAAGACCTATTAGAGATATTCCAGGCGAAGCAGTCAGTAGTAGTCCTCCCAAAGTCATCCTCCTCCAGCTTCAATCAAGAGAAATCCTACAGACAATGTTGATGAATCCCAGAAGGACTTAAGTCCAACAAGGCCAGAATCTCCTCCAATACCTTTTGTAGATCCATAGCAGGAGACAACTGCTAAAATGGCCAGATTTCAAGAGCTGATAGGACTCTCACAAATTAAGAAAGCCAATGCTGAAGAAAAGGATCCTTCACAATTCTCAACCATGTCTTCATACAGAAAGGAAGAACTTAAAAGGTATGCCACGACAAATAAATTCTTTAATGTTGATGATTATATGAAATTGCATCCAGAAGTTGTAGTTCCCAGAGCAACATCTCTCAACATCGTTGGTGCATCAGACATGACAATGTCAAATAGAGAAGCTGATGATCCGAATAGAGAAATCATTTTAAGACAAACTTCTGAGAAGCAAGAGAAAGATAAACCAAAGCAGAACAAGTGATCTTGTTTTTGTTTTATTATTATTTTTTGAACTCTATTATGTTTTTTCATGAAGCATCTCTTGTAAATATCTGCAGAATGTTTTATTTCTGTCAGATATATATTTTGTTGCTTTATGATTGTTTCTTTTATTTTGCTTTAAGGACCTCACCCAAATAGGGGGAGATTATTGGATCCCTAGTTGGATTTAGGCTAGGTTCACTAAATTAGGTTAAGTATGACCCACATTGTATAGCTAGGGTCAATTCTTTGAGTCCTAGAGTTTAGGCTAGTAATTAGGTTCAACCTTCATGGACCAGCCAGTAGAGGACATCAGAAGACTCAGGCTTAGAAGATTCAGAGAGCAGAATGTTTAGTTCAAAATTCTTTGAACTCAGCTTGAAGATCGTCAATCTCAGATCGACGAACTCATAGTTATTTCTCTGAGCTGAGCTCGACGATATTCGAGCTCAGGTCGACGATCAATTCTTTCAGACAGATTCTCAGCTCAATGAACTCAGAGTACTGAATTGGCAAGTCATTCTCGGTATGTAGTTCGCAGAGCTCAGGTCGACGAACAGGAATTCTCAGGTCGACGATCTTGGAACTCAGGTCGACGAATTCTGTTCAGAGGTCGACGATTTCTGTCCTGCTAAAGAATGAGAAGTTTTTCTGATTTATGTCCCTTACTTTCTATATTATTTAGCAGTAAGATTTCTGAGTAATTAATGCTCATATTCCCCTGAATATAGCCATTATTGGCAGCATTAATTATGATCTTCATCAGGATAATTACTTGCTTATTTTATTAGGGACAGTTGGGGAAACTCATTTAATTCATATTCCAGTCGTTTGTATTCTCCAGATCTTTTAGCAATTAATGTCAGCTTTTCAAATTAAAAGGAGAATGTTTTTGACTACATAATATAAAAAGAGATTCTTTTTTTCAGAAAAGAAGATATAAGGCAAGAACATTGTAGAGGTTTACAGAGAAGAGAATTTTTACAGATACACAGAACTATACAGAAGAAGATCTGCTTCTTCTCTGTGCTGAAATACAGTCTGTTCTTTCCCTTGTTCATACCAAAAAGACTGAAGAAGAATATTCATCACAAATCAAGAGTCTTCTTCATCTTCAGATCCTGGAATCTTCAGAGACATCTATTCCACATTTGTCTACTGGATTCCTGGACATTGACAAGACAAGACTGAAGACCTACACCCTGAAGCAAAGCTTCCAGTCTTCCCGAATAATTGAACTTCTCAGGGGGAGATTTGACAACATACATCAAGATCTACTATTCTTCTCTGTTAATTAGAGAAAGAGAAGACACTATCACCTCCTCTCACCTCCAATAAAAGGGTTTTAACTCCCTTCAAAAGTTAATCACTTGGTTGTCAAGTCTCCTGATCGAAAGACTTGGTTGGTTTTTGGGCACCTGATCAAAAGCCTAAAGGGTTGCTATATCTCCCTGCAAATAGATATTGTGGTGGCAGTCACCTGATCAAAATCTGTTAATGGATTCCTACCAGGGTGGTAGAAGAGTGGATGTACCCAGTTAGGGAATAAGTATAAAACTTCTTGTGTTGTCTGGTTGGCCCTTTTTATTTCTGTATTGTGCTGTGTTATTTTAGCTTAGTTCTTTTTTAATATTTATTATCACTTATTTTTACTACTAGATAATCAAAACAATTAAAAGATTTTAAAAACACTCTATTCACCCCCCCCGCCCCCTCTAGAGTAAGTTATATCTATCCCCTCATTTCAAAGAGTCTCGGGTATTGCTCCCGCATCAGGTCCATTGTCTCCTAGGTGTGCTCCTCTTATCCATGGTTGGACCTCAATACCTTGACCAAGGGAACCTTCTTCTTTGCAGTACTCGAACCGCTGTGTCATCAATCCGGACCGGCTCCAAATGAACTGATCTATCAGGTGCTACTGGGCCTGTTGAACCTGTGATATGCTTCTCTTTCCGAAGTAATGCTCTCTGAAGCGTGGAGACATGGAATACATCGTGCAGGTTCCCTAACTATGGCGACAGCTCCAACCAGTAAGCCAAAGGACCGATCAGCTCCAGGATTAAGTATGGTCCCATATACCGAGTGATGAGCTTCTTGTGCCTCCGCACCCGCAAAACACTATGCACTGGATGTATCTTAAAGTAGACGCTTTCTACCACCTATAACTCCACCTTCTGATGCCTCACATCATAATACTTGACCTGCCTCCTCCGTGCCTCTAGCATCCGATCCCTGATCAGCCGTATGTGTACGTTCGTATCCTCAATATAATCCGATCCATGAGCTCGTGGATCCTCATCCTGGACCCAAGATAGCGGCTACAGGAACTTCCTCCCATACAAGGCCTCGTACGGTGCCATCCCATGCTTATATGGTGATTATTGTTATAGGAGAACTCGATCAGTGACAACAATCTCTCCCAGGGCTTCCATGTATCCAAGATGCACAACCGAAGCAGATCCTCCATGGTCCGGATGGTCCGTTCCGTCTGACGGTTGGTCTGGGGGTGGAAGGCGGTGCTAAAAGTAATACAATAGCCCATGTATGTTTCCACTGCCTTCCACTCTCGAGAGGTGAACCGACCATCGCGATCAAAGATAATCGATCTAGGTACACTGTGGTATCTGACCAACTGCTCCACAAAAAGTCTCACCAGAACTACGATCGGGGTATCCTTCCTGACTGGAATGAATCGGGCCACCTTGTTCAATCTATCAATGATGACCCATATAGAATCATGCCCAGTGTGGGAGCAAGGCAACCCGTGTATGAAATCCATGGTTGTGTCCTCGAACTTCCACTCTAGCACTGACAATGACTGTAGTAGTCCTCCCAGGCTCTTGCACTCTGCCTTCGTCCGCTGGCAGGTCTCACAATGTGTCACAAATGATATGATGTCTCTCTATATCCTAGGTCAATACATGTCATACGGCAGGTCTGCTGTCATCTTGGTGATCTCGGGGTGCACTGAGTAATTAGTGTAGTATGCCTCCCTGAGAATGTCCTCCCGGATCTCACCTCCTGCAGGTATATAGATGTAATGCCCCAAAAATCCCGAAATATTAGAGAATTGGTCTCTAGAGGTTATCGCGTGGCGGTAGTCCTATAGCCGACGATAGCTTTATGAATTAAAAGACCAAGGTCTCTGGATGATACCACTCGGCGGTAGAAAGGTATCGCGTAGCGGTAGCACTCAACGCTTTCGACGAATCATTGAGTAGCTTATCGCATGGTGAGAGGAAGATATTGCGCGGCGATAGTATGAGTGGCGCTGTTTAGGCTAAGCGGCGACCGCCTATGTTACCGCGTGGCGATAGCAAGTTATCGCGCGGCGTTAGCTTCCTGATATAAGCTGAGCATGAGATTGAATTCTCATTTTCTCTCTCAATCTCTCTCTCTCTCTCTCTCTCTCTCTTATTTCTTGAGGTTCTTGGGGGAAAAGAGGCTGAGGCTGAGCTTTGCAAGCTTAGAGGAGGAGATTCTGTGATCGGAATTAAGAGCCGAAGCAAGATCCGTGAAGAGGAAAGCGAGGCGATCGTTTCCATCCCGATAGAAGACTTATCCATGGCTCCAAAACGATCTATGAGGGTAACGATCTTCCTTCTTGGACAAATGAAGTCCTCCTTTTTCCATATGCATGGAATCCCCCACCAAAAGGTGGAAAAGTGAAGGGAATTCCGATGGGTTGATACGTGATATCCCCTGGTAGAACTTGCATTAGAATCCAAAATCAAAGTACGGAATAGGCATGCTGTGTGAAACCCATCTGGACATGTTGGTCTAGATTAGTGATATTTTAATTGGCATGCCGGAGAAGACTCCATAGATAAATGTGTAAAATCCGGGGTCTGGGGTGTGCAGGATGCTTCAACGATAGTCCAGGAGAGGATCTCCAGGAAAACAACCAAAAATTGGGGAAGAAACGATAATTTGTCCCCTAGCGCCGGGCAGTAGTGTTACCACCGTCGATAACTCCCAGTGAGCACTATGATTGTGAGATCAGGTCCTGGGGACAATATGGGTGACAATCGAAGCTGTGATCCTGAAGAGCTCAGCTATTGAAGGCCATGAGAGCCATTATTGTGTTGATTGTGAGCTAAGGTTTTGGGGACAATGTGGGCTGAAATCAAAGCTGTTGAGCCTGTAGGGCCCAGCTAAAAAGGCCAGTGAGCCGAACGGGATAGGGGAAGCAGACACGTGTCTTGTCATGTAGCTCGATTGCTTTGGCTCTCATCAATGACATGGCATTTGAGCAATGGGATAAGCTGAACTGTACAAGCATTATGTCAGTCCGGGCTTGATTGCCTAAAGTAATTGGCTTTCATCATTAGCATAATGAGAGTCTTAGGCTATGTGCTGGAAAGAATAAAAATGCTCAAAGTTGGCTGTTATATCTCGGAACTCTGAACGGTGGTGGGGCTGGGTATTTCAGGTACACCAAAAAGGTGCCCTGAGTGCATGGAATGTTTGGCAGTGATGCAGACATTTGTGATATATTGAATGGTGCTTAAGTTGTACCTTCGTGTGATATATCTATATATGAATGTTATGCCTGCAAAGAAGGAATACCGCTGTCCCAAGAATGGGGTAGGATCATTATAAATTGGTAAGCTAAAGCTAACCGTTGCCTTGTTTGTCACCTTTATGGTGGAATGTCCCTGTGCAGATGCTGGAGATCCGAGCAGAAAATAGCGGGTTACAGCCCTTTGAAGCTATGTCGGCCCTTGAAAGCCAAGCAAAGAAGTGTTATTACTTCCATGTATGGCCGGTCTGCGAGTCGATGTTTGTAAACCACCTTGTTGAAGAATAATTGAAAGGCCTTAAGGCCAGAACTTTTGTGTATTTTTGTAAAACATTCCTGATATATATATTTTAGTGGACACTCACATGAATTGAGTTCAATTTAACCCATGAAGCTTCAGCTAGAATGCTCTGAGTTAGGATTTGGTTGGTCTTTTTGATAATTAACATGTAACTCCGCTGACTGCCCGTGAAATATGGCATGGAGCCCGGGCCGGACCTTCTATTATATTTCATGGGACAGATGGAGGTGTTATAACAGATACAACCATGGAAGTGAACGAGGCCATCACGCAGTATATAATCCTCTGATTTGCCCCCTTCCAGGGCTCTAAATAAAGGCTCCAAGGCTGCGTCCTGTCTCTGTTATGCCCAAATGTGATCCCGTATATCACATATAATGCTCAATGAGGCCAAGTACTCTCTTTAGACCTTTGGCTCGGCATCGGAAATGACGGAAATACGCATGTCCTCAAGCATCTGCACCAAAATCCATAGCCATCATCTGGGGCTCCGGTCCAGTAGTGTCGGCTCTCCTGCTCAAGGCATCTGCTATGGCGTTCGCCTTCCCCGGGTGATAGTGCATGGTATAATTGTAATCAAATAAGAAATCTAGCCATCTCCTATGGCGAAGGTTCAGATCCTTCTACGTATCGATGTACTTGAGGTTCTTGTGATCAGAGAAGATCTCACAATGAACCCCATAAAAGTAATGTCTCCATATTTTTAGTGCAAATACCACGGCTCCGAGATCCAAATCATGTACCGGATAGCTCTGTTCGAGCTTCTTCAGCTGTCTTGAAGCATATGAGATGACATTCCCATGCTGCATCAAAATGATGTGTCTGTGTAGATGTAGAATCCTTCCTTCTCAGATGGAAGTGCAAGGATGGGGGAAGAGGTGAGTCAGTCCTTTAACTCCTGAAATGCTACTTTGCATTTCTCTATCCAAGAAAATGTCACATCCTTCTTCGTCAAGGACGTGAGGGGGAGTGTTATCCTCGAAAATCCCTCCACGAACTTGCGATAATATCCTTCTAGTCCCAAGAAACTACGGATGTCTGAAGCTGACTTCGGCCATGGCCAATCCCTTACGGCTTGCACCTTGGCCAAGTCCACTGCCAATCCAGCCCCACTGATGATATGCCCCAAAAACGCTATCTCCTGCAGCTAGAACTGACACTTAGATAACTTACATCTGATGCTCTCTCAATTTTCCCAACACCAATGCCAAGTGCTGGGAGTTCTCCTCCTTCATCCTAGAGTAGATCAGGATGTCGTAAATGAATACTATGACGAATCTATCCAAGTAGGGCTCGAAGACATGATTCAACAAACTCATGAATGTGGATGGTGCATTCGTGAGTCTGAAGGGAATCATAGTAAACTCATAGAGCCCGTATTGCAAATTGAAAACGGTCTTCGGAATTTCCTCCTTCCTGATCCGCAACTGGTAATACCCGGACCTCAAGTCGAGCTTGGAGAACCAAAAGGCTCCTTATAGCTAGTCAAATAGCTCATCAATATGCAATAGTGGATATGTATTCCGCACTATCAACCGGTTCAGCTCCCGGTAGTCGATGCAGAGCTGTAACAATCCATTCTTCTTCTTAACAAATAACACTGGTGCTCCCCAGGGTGATGAACACGGTCGGACAAGACCTGACTCCACAAGCTCCTGTAATTGAGTCCTGAACTCCGCCAGCTCCTTGGGTGCCATCCTGTAAGGTGCCTGAGACACGAGCCTCACTCCTAGCACCAACTGGATCCGGAAATCCATATCTCTAGCTGGAGGAAATCCGGGAAATTTCTCCGTGAATACGTTGGAGAAATCCCGAACTACCAAAATATCAACAACGGAGACTTCCGCCTCCACCATCTCAAAGCAGATCAGGTACACCTCATCTCCTTGCTCATGGGCTTTGATAGCCTATATGGATGATAATAGAGTACGGGAGACGGGTCTAATACCTTCGATGATGACTTTTGAGTCTCCATGTAATAGTGTGATCCTCCTCATCGGGCAATCAATCCGAGCATGGTTCCAGTGCAACCATGTCATGCCCAGGATCAAATCGAAGTCCGGCATCCTCAAGATCATCGTTGGCACCTTAAATATCTTTCTTCTGATCTCTACCTCCATGTTTCACTTGGCAGAGGACAGAAGCTCTGATCTGTCAGGTAGACATACCCTTATAGTCATGTCGGTGAAGCGATCTACGCCTGCTAGTCCCTCGAGGAAGGCTTCAGATACGAACGAGTGTAAAGCACCAGTATCGAACAATGTATGGGCGAGCTTGCCGCTAATAAAGACTATACCTGAGGTTTTTGGTTTGGTTATGTCATGTTTGTTGTTCTACCAAGGTTCTAAGGTACTACATATGAAAATTAAAATTTCAATAAAATTTAAGTACCTGTGATAACCTCCTCAGTATTTCTCGGTTCGGCGAGTTCCAACACATACACCTATTCCTGCCTTTGGCGTCTACCGTAGGTTCCTCGGCCTCGACCTCATCCTTAGCCTCGACCATACTATGATGGAGGGGCTACTGGAGGTGGAGGAGGAGGAGGTGGAGGTGGAGGAGGTGGACAAAACTGCTGAGGGTAGTCAGCTCTGACGTGCCCCGCCTGGTGGCACCCATAACAAATCACCTGACGGTGGCCTCGATCATGCTGCCTCATCGGGCCATCGACCTGTAGTGGTGGAGTAGCCAACACTAACGAAGGCCTCTGCTCCTGCCTAAAATTAGTACAATGACGTCCTCCACCTCTCTTGTGGCTCATCACTCTGCCCCGTTGTGAGCCCCTGCTGCTTTCCCCGAAGGGCGACCTATCAAGCGGTCTCTTCCCCCTTCTCTACACCATCAACTGGTCCGCCTACACCTTCTTTGCCATCTCTATAATCTGCATCGAAGTTTCATGAGAGATGAATAGGAGTGCCTGCCTAATTGGTTCTTTGAGCCCCCGGTAGAACCTCTTCGCATACCTCCTACCATCTAAATCATATATCCCCGCGAATCTGGACAAATGAGAGAACTCCCCCTAGTACTCTATCACAGACCTGCACCCCTATCGGAGGTTCAATAAACTCTCCTCCAGCTCGTCTGTGTTTGTAGCGGTCACTAAGTGGTCCAAGAAAACATCGCTGAACTCCTCCCATGAAATGTCAGACGGCTCTCTATCTGTATAAGTGGAATCTATCAGGGACTTCCACCACCTCTTCGTAGGGCATCTAGCGTGGAAGTTGCTACAGAAACCGCCTTGCTGACTGGGCAGCTAATGCCTGCAAGCATCTCCTGTATGGCCTCGATACATTAATCCATCTTCACTGCATTCTCTGTCCCATGATACATCGGGGGAGACAAACTCTTGAATGCATTCAACCAATTCGATCCCGGATTCGGCTGTATGGTCGGGACCTACTGAGCTCTGAAGGCCTCCAAGATAGACGTCAAAGTTTGTCCAATCCCTGTGTAACATCCAAACTTTTATTGGGCCACCAGAACCCTAGTGGGCCCAATAAAATTAACCTAAACCTCTACCAGTGGCCCACACTCAGGTAAGAGGTAACCCTAAGCAGGGTATATAGAGCTAGAAAACTCCAAATTGAGTTCTGTCAGTTTCTATGGCTTCGTATAATCAATACAAGTGCATTGGAACTCGTTCTGTTGAACTTCGAGGTCATATGGTAAGTAGGGTCATTCCTCGTAAAACGTTGCGAAAACGAGATTTTCGTATAATGACCTAAAGAACTCTGATTTGAGTTCTATAAGTTCATATGACTTTGTATAGTCAATACGAACTCACTGGAACTTGTTGTGTCGCAATTCGAAATCTAACGACAAATATCAGCAATTTGACCGTTTTAGCGCGCTACGACGCACAGATTTTGGATAATTAGCAAACGAACTTCGATTCGACCCCGGTCTGTGGCATTGGACCCGTGTGGTCAATAAGAAGTCAACCGAGTTCATCCCAGTCAATTTCAGTGATGGGTGGTCAACCCATGGTCAAATCAAGCATAATTATGCACCGAAAAGCATACACACACAAATTATGACACGACACCCCACCCTTGACCCGACTCCTGATGTCTTGGACCTACTTTGACTTTGAAAAGCATGAGGGACCCACCATAGGGTTGACTTTTGTCAAACCCCCCTAAAAATCCATTTTTTGGAATTTTTTTCAAGAGAAGTGCACACTCATCTCCATGGTTTGCATGGGCCCTATCCCCTCCACCCTTGGGTAACTAAAATAGCAAGCCAAAAGAAGTGAAATAGGCCATGTACTAAGGTGAGTCCCAAACCCTCTTTTCTTCCTCTCTTCCTCACTCCCAGGCCCAAGACCATTAACCCCATTTGTCTCTGATGCTAACACCTGGCTATACCTCCTATCCAGATGTGTGACATCTGTCCAGCATAATTGGAGGGAGGAGGAGCTCATTTTCTCCATGGGAGAATAATCCCACATTGGGGAGGGGAGGGATGGCAACCCTCCCCAAGCCTATATAAGGCCATGACCCCTCAGCCCTTTCCCCTACCAGCTCAGAACGAGCTTCCCCCACCTGGCCGGAACCCTAGTTTGCCGGGAAAGCCAGCCCGGGCCCTCCTCCTCCGCCACCTTAATGGCATCTCAGGACGGCACCTCCTGAGCCGCACCACCACAGGTGGAAAATTTCTCCCTCCTCCTTCCTAAACTTTTTGACATCTTACACTCGCCTCCCGGCGGCCAGAGCGCCGCCGACACCACCCGAGCCAAGCTCCGGGTTGAGTGGTGCCCACAGGTGTTTAGCCTTGCCCAGCGCCAGTGGTGGCATTGGGGAAGGGCTAAAACACCGGGGACAACCATCCCTAACAGTGGAAGGCTGAGGTGTCGCCGGAATTCGATGCTCCGGCGACACCCAAAAACAGGGTATTTGTTTCTTTATTTTTCAGCGGCGGCGGTGGCTGGTGGCACCAGGCCGCCGGAGCACCACCAAAGAATAGTGTAACCCCCGACGCATCGACCGAGGGTGGTTTCTTGGCCGAGGTAGTCGCCAGAGAGTTAGGATGGCGCTGAAAGTAGAGGTACCCACCACCCAGCTCTCTATTTCGCATCATCCAGCGGTGGCCGCCTGTGCCAGGTCACTGTACCACCACCCAGGTGTTCGTTAGCCTCCGACAATTTGACCAGAGGTGGCGTCAAATCCTTTGGGTCGCCTCCTGGCGGTGGCAGAAGCTTTCTCATATCACCGTCGATGACTTACAGCTGTCGTCTGATTTGATGGTGATGATCGGACGGCAACAACTACATAAAATTATGTGCAGCATAATTTTCTGCAGTCCCACAGCGGATCCGCCTCTGATCTGCTGTGGGGTAATAAAACTCTTTCCCCTGATACGGCTCGTTATTAGCCGCAAGATGAGCTTAGATCTGCTATATGCAAACCAGTTTTTAATCAGAACCTTGGATAATTTTTATAAAAAAATATAGGCTATTAGGGAAAAATAATAGCCGCCTCTGATCCCCTCAATAAGGGCTTTCTCCACAAAAAATTTGAGAATTTTTGGAATTGATTTAGTATTTTTAAAATCCCAAATGAATTTTAATTGACCAAATTAGAGGTCCAAAATTGTTCAAAAATTTTGAGAAAAATTGTGTGCTAATTTTAGGCCTCCCTAAGGGTTGTATTAAAATTTGGGAACCTTTGGAGAAAAATTGGAGTTTTTCCAATTTAATTTAAGCCTAGGGTCACGCCCGAAAATTAATGCGTCCGATTTTCCCAAAACAAAAAATTGAGCGTGCGACCATCCTTTTGTGTTTAATAATGGGTTCAAATTATTTTACCAATGAGAGTGTCTGAGGAGAATGCCCAAGCTCTGAGCATTCTGAGGTTTTGTTGAACTGTTGAGCGCCTCGTCTTTATCCGTTATAAAACTCTCGAGTAACTTGGAGCATTCTGAGGTTTTGTTGCACCCTTTATCATGCTGGATGAATAATAAAGGTGTAACCCTTAAATTTTCAGGTCTGATTAAGCCACAACAATAAAGGGTGCAAAAGAACTATTATCAAACCTAAATAATGGGTGAAACCCAAACTAAACCTCCTAAGAGCGGAGATGGAACTAAACTAAATCTCCTGAGAACGGAGATGGAACTGAGCTAAAACTCCTAAGAATAGAGATGGAACTGAAGTAAATCTCCTGAGAACGGAGATAGAACTGAACTAAGCCTCCTGAGAACGAAGATGGAACTGAACTAAACCTCCTAAGAACGGAGACAAAACTGAAGCCTCCTAGATGGAGTGATTGGACTACTAACCATTTTCTTTATATTTTATTCCAGTCTCGTACTGGTCCAGTTCATTTATTTATTTCAGTTCAGTACTTTTTTTAGTACTCCAGTCTCGTACTAGTCCTGGCTATTTACTTTCAGTTCAGTTCTTTTCTTTTATGTACTATTCCAGTCTAGTACTTGTCCAGTCTCTTTCAATACTTACTTTCAGTTCAGTACTACTCTAGTTTCATACTGGTCCTTTTTGATTACAGCATTTCAATTCTGCAGCTTATACTAATATCAGCTTCTATTACCGCACTTTCGTTTCTGCAATTTAATATTTTAAGCATGAGTCTTGCCCTGACGGAGAGATATTTGATAGGTTGAGTCTTAGTTAGGGATAACAGGAGTTGAGATGCTCCTCCTAAATTAGCCCCAAATAAAGTGCTCCTACGCTCCTTATCAAAAGTCGAGTCAAGTGTCATTTGCCCGAATTATTTAAAGCATAGTAGGGCAAGCCGCTATAGACCTGGTGCATTTTAGAAAAGTGATAAATTTGATTGCTTATAAATTGCTCGTGGTAAATTTTGCCGTGTCAGTCACTTCCGCAAACCGATCATACCGGTGCGGGAAGTTCGACGACTCAAGGCGATAGGGAGATGAGTACCACGGGAGACCGGCCGTTATATTTTTCCCCGTTGGGTTTCCTCTGCTAGTCGGCAAAAATGTTGAATTGTCGGATGTCGCTCTTATCCAAGAGTACACAGGGTTGTATGTAAAGGCCTAGGCTGTGCAGTATGATCACCCCCAGAAGTGGGAGGATTGGCCACTATCACCGATAGACACATCGGTGAGGCCCGCAGGGCTCGCTACCCTGCTTGAAAATAAGCGGTTCATACTATGTCGACATATGGAGTTATGCGCGGCTGTGAATGCCTGTGATGTGTGCACGGCTGTGAATGCCTGCGATGTTTGCACTGGTTGTGAATACCTGTTGTACTGTTGTGCTAATGGAGCCTAAATTATAACTAATGTACATTGATGCTGCTAGTCCTGTTATACCATATTGCACCTCTTTTTGGTTGCTCCTAGCTAATTCATGAAATTCTGTACTAACCCTCTCATGCTTGGGCTATCTAATTTTGTTGGGTGTGTGAGCTCGTCCCCAGGATATAGATCCGGGGAGGAGATTTGTTTTCGCTTAGCTTTGTGACTAACGGTAATTTTAATAACCATTCACAGGAGATGGAGCATCGTAGCGACCAGCTGCTGCAGGATGAGACGCCAGCTGATAGTACTACTCGAGCAGAGGCACCCCCGTCGTCTCCCGAGTTTCGATACGTGAGTACTAGCAGGCAGAGTTGAGAGAGAGAGAGAGAAGTTGCGAGTAGTAATACTATTATAGCCTACGGGCTCTATATACAAATAGTGACTATGACCTTCTGCATTTTCTGTTAAATATATATTGTTATATATATATTTGAGGTGGTCCCATGTTAATGCTTCCACAATACTCTATGATGTGATATGAATGTTGTGATTCAAGTCAAGTAAGTCGGCCAACTAGTGCTTAGTAGTGTGGGTTATTACCTCTTAAGGAGCACTTAGCGGATGTCTTAGGCAAGAAAGATCCCCTCCGGCCCAACCCAGGTAAATGTTTTGGGGGGTGTCTTACAAATGGATCAGAGCGATCACGATTCGTCCTTGTGGAGCAGTCTCAGAATCCCTCCTTCCCTTGCTTCGTTCTTTGGTTCGAGACGAACAATGCAGTGGAAGCCTGGTAGACCCTAGTGTAGAGGCTTAGGGATTCTAGACTATATAATAGCACGCACACGCACCTTCATTTCCACTTTGTTAGTATTTTGCAAATTTCCCCTATTTTTGCAAAATACTAACACGTGTTTCCTGTTACTTCTCCAGATACCGGAGACCGGTAACGGGAGATCCTCCTCTAGAGGATATGTCCCCACCACCCCACCTCCATATCTGGTTGCTCCTGCAGTTGTACCATTCGCCGGGACAGACTTGGGGAAAACATTGACAACTATTTTAGCGACGTTCCGGACGGCTTTGGCACAGCCACCACAGCCACGCACCATTGTTTCCACTTTGTTAGTCTTTTGCAAATTTCCCCTATTTTTGCAAAATACTGACAGTTATTTCCTATTACTTCTCCAGATATCGGAGTCCAGTAATGGGAGATCCTCCTCTAGAGGATATGTCCCCGCCACCCCACCTCAAGACCCGGTTGCTCTTGCAGTTGTACCGTTCGCCGAGACAGACTTAGGGAAAACGTTGACAACTATTTTAGCGACGTTCTGGACGTCTTTAGCACAACCACCACAGCAGTTGGTGGTACCCACTGACTTACTGACGACCTTCCGGGGGCTAAGACCTCCTACCTACAGAGGCACGAAGACTACCATACAAGCAGAGGAGTGGGTTGAGCCTGTAGAGGAGCTATTGGTAGGAATGATGTGCCCGACAGTAGCTGCAGTGTCACTAGTTATGAATTTGTTAGAAGGATATGTTAGAGACTGGTGGAGAGCGGCCAGCCGCTCGATGTCCAGGGGACGATCGTTGAGCACGATCCCGTAGGGGGGGGGAGTTCTCAGAGGCTTTTCTAGAGTATTTCATCTCAGACGTCGAATGAGATGCGCTGCAAGAGAGGTTCTTGCACATCCGTCAGGGTGACCGGATAGTGCTAGACTACGGGGAGAGTTCATCCACCTGGCACGATTTATTGGGAACTTAGCAGCCACAGACAAAGATAGAGCTGCTCGCTTCTACTGAGGCTTACGAGATGACCTGTGACAGGCCTTGATTATCATCTCTCAGTCCACCTTCTACACCATAGCGACTCACGCCGCGACGTTAGAGTTAGATTAGAGGATGGTGTCCTAGTAGTGTCGAGGATAGGTTGAGGTCCCCAGAGGTCAGGGACGAGATAGAGGAGCTTCTCCTTGCTGACAGAAGAGAGATTGTAGATAGAGATAGTACAAGCAGCCATATAGGCGCCCACCAGCACTACCAGCACCCCCAGCACCACAGCAAGAGACCAAACCAGCTCCAGTACCCCAGCCAATGTTGATAGCTTGATGAGATGTTCCCTTTGCAGGGAACTACTTCCTAAGCCAGCAGCTAGGACACATGAGGGCCTTCTTCCCACAAGCAGTAGGAGGGCTAGGATTAGGAGCAGTTCAGGGAGGACAAGCGGCACGAGGACAGGGCCAGAGAGGTTGTAAAGGCAGAGCAGGTAGGAGAGGTCAGCAGGGCCGAGCAATACCCTTGGAGGCTTACGCCTTGGACCTCCAGCATGTACCATCCCCCGATGTAGTGATAGGTATATATCTTAGACGCTAGAGATACATCATATATTACTACCTATGTATTAGCCTTTGAGCATATATACATATATATCTATATATACTCCTTACTTCTTCAAGACTACTTTTGGTAGAAGGACACCCTGCCAAAAGTCTCTTTGATACTAGAGAAACACACTCCTTCGTATCTCAGGACTTTATTGCATCTAAGGAAAATGTCATCCGCTCGTTAGGACTGTCTATACAGATTCATCTACCAGACGGATTGTATATAATATCTGCGGAGAAATGCTCATTCCAAGCCGTGATAAGGGATGTGGAATTCGAGATTTACGCGACGATCCTAGCAATAACCAGATTCGACCTCATACTGGGAATGGATTGGCTGACCAAACATAAGTCCCAAATAAACTATTCGACCCAAGAGGTCAAGCTTCAGAACCAAGACGAACAGTTCGTTACGCTGGCAGGTATACCCTCCGTCTCTTGTATCATTTTGACCTCCACTCAGACTGTAAGGTCAATCCGGTAAAAATATGAAGTATTTCTTATCTACTTCAAAATGGAGAATAAGGTTCAAGTACTCCCCGAGGTGCCAGTAGTACTTGATTTTCCAAATTTATACATATATGTAAATGTTTACTTTAGGATTGATAATGACCTAGAGGGGGGTGAATAGGTCCAATTTAAATTATGGATACCCTTTTAAATAATCAGAGTTCTACTTTCTTTAAAATGATTAACACAGTCAGATAATCAAGATAAACTTAATCAACAATTAGAAAAATTAACACAACACAACAATTCAACAAACACAGCACAATGCACACAGATTTATAGTGGTTCCCCAACTTATAGGTACATCCACTTTCTCCCTTCGCCTATCTAGTAATGAACTAGATTCGGCCAAAATCCTCTTTCTTTTACTCAGATCCTTAGATCTTACAGCTTAGAGCCCAACTAGATCCTATAACTCAGACTTTACAAGTCTTACCACTCAGATCACCATGATCCTATATCTCAAGTTCTTCCCAAGAACTCTACCTCAGAATGAATCCTCACACCTACTTCTCAGGCAACTCCTGCCCTACACCTCAGAGAATTACCAACTTCTCCTACCTCAGGCAATCTCTTCCCTACCTCAGCCTTTATAACAAAGGCTTATAACATAAAGAGAATAATTCTCCTCCACTCAGATCTACAGGTAGATCTTACACAATGAAAGTAGGTAAAAGAAAATTGATTCAGAAAAATGTCACCTAACAAGAGAGATATGAGTAACAGCTTATTGATATGATCTTGAAGAATTTGCTTCCTTTGATCTTCACAAGATAGATCTGATCCAACCCTTCTTAGCTTTTCAAAGCTTCTTGAAGTAGAAATTAGGGTAGATCTAGGCTAGAGAATTTTGAAGTTGATTCTTGATCAGACCTCTCTCCACCTTCTAAATTGTAGCTGATGCTTCAAATATCTATCTTCGCAAAATTGTGCTTGTTCTTCTTCTTTCCTTCTGAAGACTAGATCCCTTTAAATAGGCTCTGATAGGAGTAACTGGTTGATCCAGCTAATAACTGACATCTGATAGTTCTGACAGTTGTTAGTACCTCCGACTTGATTTCTATACTTAGGAAACAAAACTGCTTGAAGAGTTGACAACTTGACAGTTGAATGTGTCGACACAAGTTCTGGGTGTCGACACTGCTCTTGTAGTGGTGTTGACATACATCTGAATGTGTCGACATAACTCTTCAACTTGTCTCAACACAACTTATGTGGAATGTGTCGACACAAGTCCTGGGTGTCGACACATCTTGCTTCCAGTCACAACACATCTTGTGAAGTGTGTCGACACTAGTCCTGAGTGTCGACACAGTTGTCTTCAGTCGCGACACAGCTTTAATAGATTGTGTCGACACAGTTGTCCTTAGTGTCAACACAGCTTCTCTTTGTCTCGACACAACTTGTTCAATGTGTGTTGACACTAGTCCTGAATGTCTCGATGCTGTTGTACTTAACTTTATTTGCCTGCACACATGAACTTAACATCCATCAAATATAACTTATGTGTATATCATTGAGCTGAAATGACTTCTTCAAATCAAGTACATTGAAACCATTGTACTCAATAATCTCCCCCTATTTGGAGAAGTCATAACCCCAATTTAATGATATACAACATGATACCACAAAAATAATGATAAAGACATAAGAATACAATGGAATATTATATGTGAAATATCACACATCAAAACACATTTTTAAAAATAATAATGTTGAACAGAAGATTAGGAAAACAATTGCAATCCTTTTTAACCACACATAAAATGTTTAATAAGCCAAGATTTTTATTAACACAAGGATTTACTGCTACAAGCTTTGGTTGCTTTAATAGTTACAGATCAAGTTTTTTCATATAAATTTTAAAACTAAGGTATCCTAAGTAAGCTCTGGTTCCTTGATAACTATGCTTTTTCTAGCTTGTATTTTTTCTTTCACCTCAGGCACTTTGTCCTCAGCAACCTCCTTTCCTTTGTCATACTTAGATTTAGCTTTTTCAATTACTTCTTCTTTTAGCCTTTGTATTTCAAAGTAATGGTATGGATTTGGGAAATATTTGCTGGGCTCAATAGACTTAGCAGGAAGCTTTCCTTTCTTCATATCATATTTGAACTTTTGGATAACTTGCTGCTGCTTAAGATGTTTGTCCCATTCCTATTCACTGTACCATTTTCCCCTATCCGTGACATTAGTATTTACAGCCTTCCATACAGTAAGAATTATTGATCTGGAGGTTGGACTACATTGCTCAAAATCAGGTCTAGTCTTAACTTGTTCTCTAAACCTTTTCTTTGATAACTAAGCCTCTATCTCTAGAGTAGTAAAAGACTTGTCCACTTTCTCATAGATAACATTGTTATCTAAGCCTTAAGGAGGACTATATATGTGTTGAACAGATGCTTGAATAGACTCAAAATTTTCTTGTGCTACAGGATAATTAAAATCATAGATTTCAGCAGGAGCTGCTTCAAGTAGAGGTAGTTGACAACCAGATTCAGCAGTTTGATCTCCATCAGCCCATAGGGGAGTAAAGCCTAAAGTGTCTCTGATATTATTTTATATCTAGGTAGTATGTTCAGAACTGGCCTTAATCATTACCATCTCCCCCTTTATGACTTCTCTTTCAATATGATCCATTAAATCATTTTTATGAAATCTTACTTGACCATCGAGATAATTAATTCCTGATGTAACTATGTTCTTAAATCTGAGTAAATTGATGTCCAAAATCTTATCAGAAGTCTTGATGTCCTTTAGTAGAGATTCTGAATGACTTTTCAATTTGCTGTTTAGTTCTATGACAGTGGAATCAAGTTTTGTTTCCAAAGCAGTGGTTTGTTTCTTAATTTCTCCCAAAGTACTGTCATGACTAATTATCAGATTTTCATTCATCCTATTCTAATTCTCAAGGACATAGCCTTGCTTGACTGCCACATCATCCTATAGTTGTTTGGATTCCTGTTGTTGCTTGGCCAGATAGACTACTGCATGTGCTCCTTTCTCAAAGAACTCAGTCATATCCTTCTTTAAAAAGTTTACTTCAAATCTTATTGATTTGATGTCTTAAGCCAGCTAAAATTGCAACTCCTTGTTGCTTTTATCCACATACTTTTCAAGATCTGCTCTTTGTTTATCAAGCATTATCTGCAGTTGAACTAGCAAGGAGCTAGAATCCATAACAGGAGTTGATGGTGGTCCAGATTTAATTTACTCCTTGTATCTTTTACTTCCTTTCCTTAATGCAGATAATTTTCTTTTCTTAAGTTATGAGGCTTCCTCTTCCTCAGAATCTGATGAGCTGACCATCTCAATAGAGTTGTGTTGTCCAGTACCTTCAACATTTGTATTAAGACTTTCCAAAGGAACATCTGCATGCTGAATTTCAGCATCAGGTACCTCAATCTGAGAATCTTCAACTCTCTCCCCCTGGATGTTTGATACTTTTGATAAAAGAACTTCTTTTTCATTCTCTTTTGGATTGTCTTCCTGTAATACTTGTTTAGATATTTCATGTTTAGGATCTTTTGATTTTTCTAGGTCCTAAACAACATCCATTATAATAGTTGTAGCTGTATCCATAGGCAATTCACTGAGGGTCTCCCCCTCAAATTGTTCCCTTCCTGGGATGTTCTCCCCCTGCACCTGTATACTTGTTCCAGTAGAATGCCTTGGAGATCTTCCTTGTTCTTCCACAGCATCCTCATCAGAACTGAAGTGCACCTCTTCTTCAGAATCACTAGATGATACAACTTGTTCTACCACAGATTTCTTCCCAACTACCTCCTTTGTCCTTTTAGGTTTTGGTGTCTCTTTAGTCAAGAATCTGTCCCATCTAGACAAAATTCTCAAGTCCATTCTCCGCATATGATTTATCTTAGAGCCATTTTTCTGATTGATATTATCTAGAATGACCTTTATCAGATAAAAACTAATAATTCTGCCCATATTAGGCTTCTGAATTGCTTCTTCAATTTTATCAAAAACTATCCTATTCCAGTTAGTTGTGATTTTGAAGATAATCCTTGTCATCAGGGTAAACATATATTTGGAAATCCTGTCATGGGCTTCAGTCTTGCAGAGGAGCACTTTTCCAAATATCTCAAATAGAAATTTTCCTTAGGAATTCATTCACTTCCTATTTAAAGAGTTTCTATAGCTGGTGGTTGGAGGTAGTCCACACGATTCCAAGGCCTCAGAAGTCTTGCTTAAATTCAGGTCATCATCCTGTGCAGTTCTTGGAATCTAAAAGAATTTATCCAGTCTTTTGGTTGTTACCTTTACCCTTGCTCTATTTACACTGGATTTTATCTTATCTGACTTAGGGTTTAATGAGGCATTAGAATAGAATTCAGATACCTCTCTCTTCCAAATTTTGGTTGGTTTTGAAAGAAGATACTCTAGACCTGCCTCATTCAATAGGTCAATCACCTTCTTTATATCATCTGAAGCGGAGACAAATGCGTAGTGCACCAGTTCGTATCCCTCGTTAATGTTGTCATCCATCTTGGGTGTCATTCTTATTGAAAGAGCTTGAATTTGCGAGGAGTCGACTATGGATTTCTAGGTCTCGACACACAGCGATCAGTCTCTTAAGATTTATGGTAAGTGAAGTCGACAAATCCTTATAACTTCTATTTATAGTAACAGTCTTTTAAAGGTGAAAATGCGCACTGCATTTAGTAATTTTCTAACAATTTGGAAATATCTAGTGTCGGCATGGAAAACCTATTCTGTCGAGATGTGTCGACTTAAGTCGACATAAGGTTTATGTTTCTCGACTCAGACCTTAAGGTCTCGACAAACTTATGTCTCAACACAAAATTGTAATGTCTTGACACACATCTGCTAATAAGTGTCGACACATTGTCACGTGTCTCGACACACCTTTACTATTAGTTTCGACACACACCGTGGTGTCTCGACACAATTCTTTGACTTAGAAAAACTTTGTGTTCTAAATATAATTTCTTGACTAGATAAACTTTTTCTTGGTTATGAAGACTTGTAAGTTTGATTAGTCATCCTTTTAAGAATTGTACTAACTTTTATTACAACTAATTATAAATATCTATTCAATATTCAACATGCCTAGTTCAAATTTAAAATAATTGAATTTACTTTCATCTAGAGATTTTATAAAAATGTCAGCAACTTGTCTTTCTGTTGGAGTATACTATAAACTTATATTTTCTTTTTCAACATTCTCTCTGAGAAAGTGATATCTAATTTTTATATGTTTAGTTTACTGTGAGAAACAAGATTATTAGAAATAGAAATTGCACTAGTAGAATCATAAAACATAATAGATTTACTTAGTTGTACACTATAGTCCAGTAGTTGATGTTGAATCCACAATAACTATGCACAACATCTCCCAGCAGATATGTACTCAGATTCTGCTGTAGAGATGGCAACACTTGTTTGCTTCTTGCTACTCCAACTTATATGTCTTTTCCCTAGAAACTGACAAGTTCCAGAAGTACTTTTCTGTCTTCTTTACACCCTATAAAATCTTCATCTGTGTAGCCTGTAAGTTCAAAATCACTATCCCTAGGATACCAAATCCCAAGATTGGGTGTGCCCTTAAGATATCTCAGTATTCTCTTTACAGTAGTATAATGAGACTCTTTGGGGGCATGCTTGGTACCTAGCACAGATACATGTTGAGAACATAATATTTGTCCTACTAGCAGTTAAATACAGGAGTGATCCAATGATGCCTCTATACAAGGTTTCATCATTTGATTTCCCAGATTCATCCTTGTGTAGTGATACAGAAGAACCCATTGGAGTTCTCATGGTCGAAGAATTCTCCATACCATATCTCTTAATCAACTCCTTAGTGAACTTAGATTGAGAGATCTATATTCCATCCTAAAATTGTCTAACTTTGAATCCCAAGAAAAACCCTAGCTCACTCATGCTGCTCATTTCAAACTTGCCTTATATAAGCCTTGCAAATTTACTACACAGCTTCTCATTAGTAGACCCAAAGATTATGTCATCTACATAAATCTTGACTAAGATGCTTGATCCTTTGATGTCCCTAAGAAATAGTGTCTTATCTATCTTTCTTCTAGAGAACTTGCTCTCTATAAGAAAGGTAGACATGGTCTCATACCAGGCTCCAGGTTCCTATTTTAACCTATACAAAGCCTTGTGCAATTTGAAAACATAGGTGTTGTGTTTAGGGTCATCAAAACCTAATGGCTGCTCTACATAGACTTCCTCCTTCAGTATACCATTGAGAAATGCTGACTTTACATTCATCTGGTAGAACTTGTATCCTTTGAATGCTGCATGAGCTAAAATCAACCTTATGGCTTCTATCCTAGCTACAGGTGTAAAGGTTTGGTCAAAGTCCAATCCTTCCTCTTGTCTATATCCTTTAGCCACTAATCTAGCTTTGTTCTTGACTATAACACCATACTCATCTAATTTATTTCTGTAAATCCACTTAGTGCATATGACATTGTGATCACTAGGTCTAGGAACTAAACTCCAGACTTTATATCTCTCAAATTGATTTAGCTCTTCTTGCATAACCATAATTCAGTTGGGGTCTGAATTGGCTTCTTCAAACCTTTTAGGTTCTATCTGTGAAAAAAAACTAGAGTATAGAACCTCATTGTAATGTCTACTCCTAGTAGTTACTCCTAATCTGGCTTCACCTATTATATGATCTATAGGATGATATCTTAGGTGTCTAACTGCTACTGGCAGGTGCCTGTCATTACCTAATACTATAGGAGGATTAGGATGATTCTCTTCCTCCCCCTGGGCAGTTGCAGAATCTTCTATAAGAATTTCTATATTGTCTATAATGTGTACCTCTATGTCAGGTGAGTCACTTATTTTTAGCTTTTCCATTCTAGAGTCTACAACACCTAGACTAGAGTTGTTAGAGATTATATTAAATAAAACAGATGATTCATCAAAAACTACATTAATAGATTTTTCTACAACCTAATGTTTCAAGTTGTAGATTCTGTATAATTTACTATGAAGAATATACCCTAAAAGATTCCTTCATAGGGTTTCTCTGAGAATTTGGTTAGATAAGTTTTCCCATTGTCCAAAACATAGCACTTACTACCAAAAATTTTAAAGTAGGACAGATTTGGTTTTCTGTCTTTCATTAGTTCATAGGGAGTCTTGTTGTGATACTTGTTGATCAATGCTCTATTATGAACATCGCATGATGTGTTTACAGCCTCAGCCCAGAAATATTCTGGGAGAGATGTATCACTCAGCATTATTCCGGTTGCCTCAATAAGAGTTCTATTTTTCCTCTCAGCAACTCCATTTTGTTGTGGTGTTCTTGGAGAGGAGAACTCCTAAAAGATTCCTAGTTCCTTACAGAAATTTGTCATCTTTTCAGATTGAAAATCTCTACCATGGTCACTTCTAAGTTTGACCACAGAACATTCCATCTCATTCTGAAATTGTTTGACAAAGTCAGCAAGGATGTCTAGTGTTTCAGACCTTCCCCTTGAGAAGATTACCCAAGCAAACTTAGAGTGATCATCCATAATCATATAGGCATAGGACTTCCTACCCAAACTAAGAACTTGCATAGTACTAAATAAATCCATATGAAGTAAGTACAAACACCTCTTAGTGTCTTTGGACTGAATGCTCTTAAAGGAAACTTTTGTTTGCTTGTATTTTTGACATGCAGGACATAAGCCTTCTTTGGAGCATTTTAGTTGTGGACTATTTCTAACTAAGTCCATAGAGAATAGTTTACTCATAGCTTTGTATTTTAAGTGAGCCAGCCTCTTGTACCACTGTACACAGAAAGTGTCTTTCTCACTTACTACAAGACATACAGGTGTTTGTTCATTTATACTAAGGAAATTTAGAAAATAAATGTTCCCACTCCTAGTGCCTGGCAAGATGATCTCTTGATCACTTGAATTCCTTATCAAACACTTGTCATTGTGGAAAACAATTTCATACCCTATATCACAAAGCTGACTTATGCTTATCAGATTGTGGTTCAATCCTTCCACATAAGCCACTTTAGTGATGGTAACTAGGCCATTAAAAATGTTACCATATCCCTTGGTGAGTCCTTTCTCTGACCCTCTAAAGATCACTTTTGGTCCATTCCTAACTGAAGTGTAATCTCTTAGTAAACTCCTTGATCCATTCATGTGCCTGGAACAACCACTATCCAAGTACCATATTGGCCTACCTTTGGTACTTGGGTCTACCTGCAAACACAAATTTAGTTCATCTTAGGCACCCAAATAGTTTTGGGGCCTTGGTTCCTGTTAGTCTTTGCTGTATGAAACATAGCAGGCTTTCTAAATAAAGCTGGTTGAAACTTATATGAAGGAGTTGTTGGATAATACCAACAATCTATGGCAAAATGCTCAATCTTCCGACAACACCAACACTCAAATATGTTATATCTTTTCTTTGGTTGCACATTTGAGGTTGTTCTTTTGTGCAACACAGAATTTTCATCCAACTTCCAAGGTAGTGGTGCAAAATTTACACCCTTACCTTTCAGATTTAGGTGAGATACACTGGGATCAGCTAAAAGAATTCCTTGGCTTCTTGGATTGATCACCTTGTGTGGTGGTTTTTGGCCTATATTGCCTTTAGATGTCTGATTCTTCCAGCAAGGCTCTTTATTGACCTTACTGGTAGAGCACTCAGACCTCATTTTTCTAGGAACATATGATCTCAAGCATCTATTAGAAGGCAGATACTTGACTGGTTGCATAACTGGACCACCTTGAGCTTTACCCTTGGGTACAAACTTCAACTTAACTTTTTTGTCCTTACCATATCCAACACCACTTCTAAATGGTGCAGAAAAGGTATCGATGATAGGTAGCACTGACTTAGGTTTTGATAATTGAGTGAGAAGCTATCTTTCCTTGGTAAGATTTGTGATGGTTAAAACTCACGGTGCCCCGGGTGGGTTTGGTTTGTATTTGTTATATAAGATGCGGTGGTTTTTATTAGAAAGGCGGGGCGTGTGGATTTATTTAATATAAAAAGGGGTTGAAACCGAGTTTTAATGAGAGGGAGGCAAGTGCACCTATCGCGAGTAGGACAGGATATTCCCGGGGAGGAATATCGGGGTCGTATTGTTCTCGGGGTCGGTTTGCCTATTTCTACTCTTTCCCTGAAAGGCTTATTATTTTACCGATAATATTTGGTTGGGTTTATATTTAATTAATGGCGGATATAAAAATATATATAATGCAGAAAATGAAATCATAAAAAATTGCAGAAAAGCCGATGAATAAATAGCGCGACGATATCAAATAGAATTCGAACTATAATAAACTTTCAATAAAAAGAGATCCTAAATTTCAAATTAATTAATGCGGAGACTTGGCCGTGGAGGTTCCAAAAAAATGAGCTCACCAATCTCTTGGACAATTGCTCACCTGAACGCTAAGACTATTCGACCGATCGTTAGACCGACGAAGGATTCCTCTTAACGCCCGCATTACGCTAAGAACCCCACTATTGGGTGGGGAACCCAATCCGGTAGAGTTACGCGCCTCCTCTCTCGAGGGTAAGTGCGGAACTCTCTTTACCCAAGGGTGATCGGTCCATATGCACGGCCTCTCGGCTACCTACGTATGGACAATGGAAATAGAGCACACACATCGATATGTGGTCCTACGCATTGTTAACCCGAGGCAAACCTTAAGTACTATTAATTAATGAGAAAAAGAGGACCTTTAATTATTTAAAGAGATTTTATCTGTCCCAATGCTCTTCGATATTGAGGGCTAAGAGAGGTTAGCCACTCATCGAAATGGTGACGGCTTAAGCTAGAAAGCGATAAAAGGAAAGCAGAAAATGAAAGCAGTAAAAGGAAAGTAGTAAAGGAAAGCTGTAAAGAAAGCAGTAAAGTGCGAGTCCCGGCTCAAACGAGGGGGCGGGAGATGAAAGCAGTAAATGATAAGTCCCAACTCAAATGAGTGGGTGTGAGAAGAAAGCAAGCCCCTACTCAAACGAGTAGGAGGAAATAAATGCACCCACACACACACTCTACGGAAATGAAAGAAAAAAAGAAAATCTAACTCATACACGCAAAGTCCTACTTAAATGAGTAGGAAGAAAATGAAAGCGGTAAATTGCAAGTCCTACTCAAACGAGTAGGCGGGAAATGAAAGCACGCCATTTAACTCTTAACGAGTAGGCGAAAATAAATGCGCACACGCACACACTCTACATAAATTGAATGAAAGCTATAAAATCTAACTCATACACGCACGCACACATACAAAAAAAAAACTAAGTTATCTAAAAATTTAAACAACGACATTTCTACCGCTAGATTGCAGTAGAAATGCGTAAAAAGACAAGATAAAAATTAAAGGAGCGAAAAGTTTTGCAAATAAACGCAAAATGAAAATGCTCGAAATATTAAAACAACTATATTTTCATTCTTATAACTCCGTAAAAGTGCGTAAAAAGTGGAAATAAAGTAAAAAGAACAAAAAATTTTACGACCTTATAAAGAAAATCTAAGTTAGTGAAAAATGAAAACCACTTTGAAAATGCTTTTATAGATTTATAGGAATGCATAAAAAGCTAATAATATCCTAAGTCTAATAAAACTAATGTGCATGAAAAGCAAACGGGCGGCATAACGGCTAGAAAATGCGAGAAATTCCTAAACTAAACGAGTTATAAAACTAAGAATGAAAACATTAAAACATAAAAAAAAGGAACGAAAAATTACTTAGAGTAGGGTGCTTAAATGAATTCCAAGCCATGCAAAGAGAGGAAAAACTAACACATTTCATTAATAGAAAAGTGTTTACGAGGAAAGCTAAAACAAACATCCTAAAATAAACTAAGAGAGAGAGGGGGGATAAAGTTTCTCTTTCATTGCATTAGAAGCCAAATGGGCATCATCTACCCTAAGCAAAGTGGTCAAAAAAGTGGACAGGAGAGCTTACAGAAAGCTCTTATTTATAGACAAAATTTTCAAGTCGACACGCCCTAGGACACGGGCGTGTCAGGGGGCATGTCACAGTTGCGTGTTTGACTTGGCAAAATCCGGCGAGCTGGCTTGTTTCTGTAAGCTTCGGGACGGGACACGTGTCCGACACGGGCGTGTCGAGTTGCTTATTTCTGATAGCTTCAGGACGGGACACGTGTCATACATGGACGTGTCGAGTTGCTTGACACAGGAGTGTCGAGACACGTATCAAGTTGTTGTTGGCAGCGACTGGATTGAACACAGGTGGGGAACATGGGCGTGTTGCTAGGCGTGTTCTTGTAGGGTTGAAGAAGGCGTTGAGTGTTGACTGGCGGGTGGCGTTCAGTGTTTACTGGCGGGAGGCATTGAGTGTTGACACGGGCGTGTCGAGACATCGGACACGGGCGTGTCCTACTCGGGTTAAAGGCGTTGAGTGTAGTGTCTTTTGTATTGATGGCGTTGAGTATCGACACGGGCGTGTCGGGTGTTGGACATGGGCGTGTCCTGATCTGGATGATGAAGGCATTGAGTGGCGTCAAGAGGTGAATAGTAAAAGTGTTGAGTAGATGACACGGGCGTGTCAGTCAGGGGACACGGGCATGTCAAGCCAATTTTTTGACTTTTTCTGAAATCAAAATAAACTAAGTTAGAAATAAAATTTAAAAAAAGAAACAATTTATTGAATAAAACAAACTAAAAAAAGACAAAACTAAACTAAAATAACATAATAAAACATTAAAAAATGCGTATATTTACAACTCATCACTTTGCTTCCAGATCCTTGATAGTCTTGACCTGTTCCCCTATTACCTCTGCCTGGCTATCTATCTTATTAGTTAGTTCTATAAGTTTCAGTTTTTGTAGGTCCAAATTTATGTTGGCTCTTTCCAACAGAAAAGATACTCCTCTCAAGGATTCTAATTCTTTGGCCTGATCCTTAGCAAGTTGTTTGCTTACAATTAAGGCCTTTAGTAACTTACCATATCTGTTGATAAGGGAGTTAAAATCAGCTTCAATGTCTGAATCATGTTCTCTATTATTAGAGGAGTGTGAACATGATTAATTTTTTGATGCAGAAAAAGAATCTGAGGCCAAACTATGAGAGATTGAATTTACCTTAGTAAGATCTGAACAATCCTGATCATCTTCTCCTAGTAGGGTCTCCTCAATAGCCATCAGGCTCATGAGAGCCTCCTCCTTTTCTGATTCTGATGAATCAGACTCACTGTCAGACAGTGTAAACTGTCTTTTTTCCAAGAGGCTTTTGTTAGCCTTCTTAAGATGTCCATCTTTCAAGTTCTCTGACTTTTCTCCTGTGTTTTTGCTAGGCAATCAGCTATGACATGTCATTTTCTGTTGCAATAATAACACACTATATTAGTCTTAATATATTTATTCTGTGAAGACCCATACCTGTCCCTAGATTTATTCTTCCTGGGTTTCTATGGATGATTGGTCTTCTTGAGAGAAGTGTCTCCAGCTAGACCCTTCTAACTGCCCTACCTTCTCCCCCTCAACATCTTCTTGAACTATCTAGAGAAGAGAGACATTTCCTCCTCAGTCAGGTATCCTCCTGATGAGAAAGATTCTGAACACTCAGAAGTTGTTTCCAGTATTTCTGTGAGTGTTGAATTCTCTCTGAATTTTTTGGATGACTCAGCCTTTAGGGCCAAGGTCTTTTCTCTATTGCGTGCTCTAGCTGAATCTTCTTCAGACTTCCTGAGATTGAGTTGTAACTCATGTGAGAACAACTTTCCAAATAGGGCCTGGGGGTCTATGTTGTCTAATTTCCCCATTTCTCTTATGGCACAGATCTTAATGTTCCATTCCTTGTTCAGGGACCTTAAGAACTTGTCTTAAGTTCATAGTTAGTAAAACTTCTGTCATAAGTCCTCAGGTTGTTTACAATTCTGAAGAACTTTTCAAAACATTCAGCCACTGAATCTTTCTTATCTTGTCTGAAGGCTTCATACTATTGATTTAGTAGTGATTTCCTGTCATCTATAATCTCATCTATTCCTTCCATGTAGACAAACAAATACTCCCACATTTCTTTGGCTGTCTTGCAATGAATCAGATTCTGAAAAGTGGAATCATCTTTTGCACTAACTATAATATTTTGTGCCCTTTTGTCCATAGAGGCCAGTATGATTTCATCCTTATCCATCTCCATGTAAGTCTTGGGTGTCTTGATGTTTGCATAAAGAACTGATACTTTTATGGGAATGAAAGGTCCTTCAATCACTGTGATGTATATTCTTGGATCTGCAACTTCCATGAATAATCTGACTCTCTCTTTCCATATTCCAATGTTTTCTTTGGAGCAGACAGGGAGCTTAATGGAATTGTTTTCCCTCTAAGCCATAATATATCTTTCTCTACAATCTGTTTGATACTCACTAGGCTGTTATGCCTTTTTTAGTGAACCTCCCTCTGATACCAATTATAAATATTTACTTTAGGATTGATAATGACCTAGAGGGGGGTGAATAGGTCCAATTTAAATTATGGGTACTCTTTAAAATAATCAGAGTTCTACTTTCTTTAAAATGATTAACACAGTCAGATAATCAAGATAAACTTAATCAGCAATTAGAAAAATTAACACAGCACAACAATTCAGCAAACACAACATAATGCACACAGATTTATAGTGGTTCCCCAACTTATGGGTACATCCACTTTCCTTCTTTGCCTATCTAGTAAAGAACTAGATTTAGCCAAACTCCTTCTCTTTCTTTTACTCAGATCCTTAGATCTCATAGCTCAGATCCCAGGTGGCTCCTATAACAAAGACTTTACAAGTCTTACCACTCAGATCACTAAGATCCAACACCTAAAGTTCTTCCCAAGAACTCTACCTCAGATTGAATCCTCACTTCTACTTCTCAGGAAACTCCTGCCCTATACCTCAGAGAATTACCAACTTCTCCTACCTCAGACAATCCCTTCTCTACCTCAGCCTTTATAACACTGACTTATAACATAAAGAGAATAATTCTCCTCCACTCAGATCTACAGGTAGATCTTACACAATGAAAGTAGGTAAAAGAAAATTGATTCAGAAAAATGTCACCCAGCAAGAGAGATATGAGTAACAGCTTCTTGGTCTGATCTTGAAGAATTTGCTTCCTTTGATCTTAACAAGATAGATCTTATCCAACCCTTCTTAGCTTTTCAAAGCTTCTTAAAGTAGAAATTAGGGTATATCTAGGCTGGAGAATGTTGAAGTTGATTCTTGATCAGACCTCTCTCCACCTTCTAAATTATAGCTGATGCTTCAAATATCTATCTTCACAAAATTGTGCTTGTTGTTGTTCCTTCCTTCTAAAGACTAGATCCCTTTAAATAGGCTCTGATAGGAGTAACCGACTGATCCGGTTAATAACTGACATCTGACTGTTCTGACAGTTGTTAGTACCTCCGACTTGATTTCTATACTTAGGAAACAAAACTGCTTGAAGAGTTGACAACTTGACAGTTGAATGTGTCGACACAAGTCCTAGGTGTCGACACTGCTCTTGTAGTGGTGTTGACATACATTTGAATGTGTCGACACAACTCTTTAACTTGTCTCGACACAACTTATGTGGAATGTGTCGACACAAGTCCTGGGTGTCGACACAGCTTTCTTCCAGTCACAACACAGCTTGTGAAGAGTGTTAACACTAGTCCTGAGTGTCAACACAGTTGTCTTCAGTCTCGACACAGCTTGAATAGATTGTGTTGACACAGTTGTCCTTAGTGTCGACACAATTTCTCTTTGTCTCGACATAACTTGTTCAATATGTGTTAACACTAGTCCTAAATGTCTCGATGCTTTTGTACTTAGCTTTATTTGCCTGCACACATGAACTTAACATCCATCATATATAACTTATGTGTATATTATTGAGCTGAAATGACTTCTTCAAATCAAGTACATTGTAACCAATGTACTCAACAAGATGCATCCCTGAAAGGATTATGAGCTATCCTAATTGTTGGGTATTATATCCACAATAACCTAAATTTGTATGAAGTCACCCTTGAACTAAGATGAATTAAGTTGTATTTGATGTATTGCTTGAGTTATGTGTTTGCAGGACTTATTGCCAAGTGTAGACCAATGTAAGTCTACAGTGGGTTACTAAACACAAGACCATACAATGTAATCCCTCATTATATGATCCATGGTGTTGACTCATGTGTAGCCTCTCTATTAGGATACACTTCATTTTCAAGCACTAGGTTTGATGAAGGAAGACGTGTTACTGATTGGAATGAAGAAACTAAAATTTTCATAAAGTTGAAAATTTTCTAAGTGTTTTACTCGAGTAGAATTATAGTACTCGAGTAGAAACCTTAGAAGCAGTCGATTAGGTCGTGTCTGATACTCGAGTAAAGGAAGTGGTTCTCGGTTAGCTTTAATCTAGCTCTCGAGAAGCCAAGCCCAGTACTCGAGTAGACCTTCTCTCTTTCTTGAGTAATCAGCTTTTATATCTCAGAAATTTTCTAAGTTAAACACTCGAGTAGTCAAGTCTAGTACTCGAGTAGATGAGCAGCTTATTTCAAGTGACAAAAAAAAAGTTCTCGAGAAGATTCTAACCCCACTCAAGTAGCAAATCCTTGTACTCGAGTAGTTTGTTTAATACTCGAGTAGTCATGTTTCAGTACTCGAGTGATCAACTTTTCTTCCAGAATTTTTCTCTAAGTCAAGCTCTCGAGAAGTCTAGTTTCACCTCTCGAGTAGTATCTCTAGCACTCGAGTGATCATTACTCCACTCGAGTTGTTTCTTATTCTATTTAGAATTTCCAGAAATACTTCTTCTCGAGTAGTTATTCCTATCCAATCGAGAGCTAGTCTTAGCACTCAAGTAGTATTATCCTTACTCGAGAAATGTTGTCTCAATTTCTAAAATTTTCTCCAAGTCTTTGTTAGATCGATTTTTGAATTCTGTGATATGACTGGTCCACGTGGCTGTCATTAATGACAAATATAACCATTAGGGAGATCTTATAAAAGGTATTGTCAATATGACTAACCCTAAGCGCATAATATTCTGTCATTCTAAGTTTCTGGATCGGGCCGACACTTTCCATTTTTCTACAGAATCCGCCGCTAATCTTGAAGATCGCCAAGGCTCCTTTTGATCAAGTTCGACTTGCAGATCAAGAGATTTTTCAATCTTCATCTTCTACTTGATCATGTGAGTCCAAGTATCTCAGAACAGATCTAGCCGAGAGTCTTCTTCTACAAATTCTAATAAAGCTGAAAAGTTCAAGAAAGAAGACCTAGGGAGAGATTTCAAGATCTGAGAAAGATTCACTGTTTGTATTTTTAGATTTCATTTTATTATTGTAGGAAATTATTCTCCGAGTGTAGGAACTTTGTTCGCCGAGTTGTAGGAAGTTTTCATCTTCCAAGTGTAGATCCATTTTTGGATCGAGTTGTAGGAACGTTGTTTCGAGTGGTAGGATTGTTTTCAATCCGAGATTAGTGGAGTAGCCGAGTCTAGCGTATTGCTAGATCGGTGAGTGGAAAGTGGACGTACCCAAGGTTGGGGAACCACTATAATTCTTGGTGTTCTCTGTGTTTGCTTGGCTGTTTCTTGTGCATTAGATCGCTAAAATTTTTTATTCCGTAAAAAGATGTACAACTCACCTATTCACCCCCCTCTAGGTGATTTAGGTAGACAACTTGAACTCTTTTTCACTAATACAACATGGCAAGGTGATAGCTTACGCATCACGTCAACTAAAGCCACACGAGCTAAACTATGCAACCCAAGACCTTGAGCTGGGCGTCGTCATTTTTTCCCTTAAGATTTGGAGACACTATCTGTATGGAGTAAGGTGCGAGATCTTCTCCGACCATAAGAGTCTCAAATACATCTTTAACCAGAAAGAGTTGAACCTCTGACATCGCCGGTGGTTGGAATTTCTATGTGACTATGATTTCTCTCTCCAGTACCACCCTTGGAAGGCTAATAGGGTTGCCAATGCATTGAGCCGCCAGCCCTCGATAGCTGGGAGCTGGATGAAACAGATTCCAAGAGAATGGTCCCAGTATTTTTTTAAATTTTGAAATTATCCTGGTTGCTCGTAGAGATCCGAAAGAATACCAAGCCCAGCTTTATTAGATGGAAATCCAGTCCGATATTTGAGATCGAATACGAGAAGCCCAGAAGATCAACACAGAAGTGGCTCCAATCATCCAGTCTCTACAAGACGGGGCACGGGAGGAGTTTAATCTGCACGATGGGATCTTGCAGTTCAGACACCGTATATCTATTCCCTCTACTAGAGGAATCAGAGATGAAATACTTCGAGAAGCGCACCAGTCAAGGTATTCTATTCATCCTGGTGTAGTTAAAATGTATGTTGACCTACGCAGGACCATTTATTGGCCCAGAATGAAAAAATATGTCACCAACTTTGTGGCTCAGTGTCAGACTTGCCAAAGGGTTAAGGCTGAATGTCGCAACCCGGGAGGTCTACTGCAGCTCCTGCCGATACCAGAATGAAAATTTGAGGATATTTCCATGGATTTTGTTCACGGCTTACCCCGATCCCGTACCAGAAGTGACTCCATATGGGTCATCGTGGATCGGCTTACCAAAGTGGCACGGTTCATTCCAAACCGGCAGGGCGACGGAGTGGACATCCTGGCCAGGTTGTTCATAGAACAAGTAGTCTCTTTTCACAGAATTCCGAAGTCCATTATATCGAACTGTGATGGACGATCACATCTAGGGACCAAGTTGGCCTTCAGTACTGTCTTCTACCCGCAGACAGATGGACAGACGAAAAGGACAAACCGGACAATAGAGGATCTACTCCGACTTTTCATTGTAAAGCACAACGAGCTGTGGGAACAACTGCTACCTTTTGTCGAGTTTTCTTATAATAATAGCTATCAATCCAGCATCAAGATGGCCTTGTACGGGGCATTGTATGAGAGACATTGTCGAACTCCATTGACTTGGGCTCAAGATGAGGACCAAGAAGCCTTGGGAGTGGCTTATATTGATGATACTACAACATCGATATGTCTAATCCAGGAGTGAATATGGGAAGCACAGAGTCGACAAGCAAAATATTATGATGCCTGACACCGACCGGTGGAGTTTAGCGTGGGAGAAATGGTGTTCTTAAAAATCAAGCTCATGCATGATGTCTCCCGATTAAGGAAACAGAAAAAGATAGATCCCGTTACATGGGCCCCTATCAGGTGATAGAGTGTGTTGGCCTCATTGCCTATCGATTAGCCCTGCCCCCATAATTGAGAAATCTTCATGATGTGTTTCATGTCTCATCCTTGAGATGAGTCCTCCGGAAACCAGAGCAGCATCTACCTACACCACCAGTACAACTGCAGTCCGATAGATCCGTCTAGCTTGAACCAGTCAGGGTAGTGGATCATAAAGTGAAGAATCTGCGTAACAAGGTCATTTCGATGGTCAAGATATTATGGTCAAATCACGAACGAGACGAGTATACCTGGGAACCTGAAGCGCTCATCCGAGAAAAATACCCGGAACTATTTTCCCAGATATGTTATCTTTCCCCCCTACTTTAAGCCAATTTTCGGGGACGAAAATCCTTTTATTTTTATTAGATTGTAACATCCCGACTTTTATTGGGCCACCATAACCCTAGTGGGCCCAATAAAAGTAACCCGAACCTCTACCCATGGCCCACACTCAGGTAAGAGGTAATCCTAAGCAGGGTATATAGAGCTAGAAAAATCCAAATTGAGTTCTGTCAGTTCCTATGGCTTCGTATAATCAATACAAGTGCATTGGAACTCGTGTCGTTGAACTCCGAGGTCATATGGTAAGTAGGGCATGAACATCGCAAAAATGAGATTTTCGGATAATGACCTAAAGAACTCCGATTTAAGTTCTGTAAGTTCCTACGGCTTCGTATAGTCAATAAAAACCCACTAAAAATTGTTGTCGCAATTCGAAGTCTAACGATGAATATTAGCAATTTGACCGTTTTAGCGCGCCGCGACGCGCAAATTTTGATAATTAGCAAACAAACTCCGATTCGACCCCGGTCAGTGGCATTGGACCTGTGTGGTCAATACAAAGTCAACCGAGTTTATCCCAGTCAATTTCAGTAATGGGTGGTCAACTCATGGTCAAATCAAGCATAATTATGCACCGAAAAGAGTGCGCACACAAATTATGACACGATACCCCAACCTTAACCCGAATCCTGATGTCTTGGACATATTTTGACTATCATGAGGGACCCATCCTAGGGTTGACTTTGATCAAACCCCCCTAAAAATCTATTTTTTGGAATTCTTTTCAAGAGAAGTGCACACTCTGTTAGAACCAATGTTTAACATTTCTGTTATTTGATAATATCCAATCCCATGCTGTATTTGATTATATCTTGTGTCTGATAGAGTGTGCAGGTTTATAGGTGCAAGAAGTTCAAGTAGCTCTTCTCAGGAACCTACTGCCGAGCGGCAGTAGCTAATGTCGGGCGGTAGTCTGAATTAATTGGACAAAGCTCTCGGGACCCTACTGCTCTGTGCTAGTCCTACCCCCCGCGCTAAATCGATGAATTAATTTGACAAGCTCTTGGGAACCTATCGCGCAGGCACTAACTTTTCAACCGCTCTGCGACAACCCACTCAACGCTCTAAGGCATTGAGTGTGTTGAGACAACACTACTGTCGGGCACTAGCTTGGTACCACACTGCGGTAACCCACTCAATGCTCCAAGGAATTGAGTGCGTTGATACAGCACTATCGTCGGGCGCTAGCTTGGTACCGCTTCGCAGTAACCCACTCAACGCTCTAAAGCGTTGTGTGCATTGAGACAGGCCTATCGCCGGGTGCTATCTACCTACCGCGCTGCGCTAGTAATGGAAAAAGGAAAATATTCATTTTGAATATGTTTCGTTTTCACGAAGATGTATATAAGGCCTCCTCGGTTTCAGTGCTTAATACCTAAGACGAAAAAGGACAAGTCTGTGCATTCTAGGGTTCGACTGCCTCTCTGCGTTCCGTTCCACCTGTCTTCATCAAAGGAAAATAACTCCGCCTCCCTCCCATTCGTGAACTCAAGCTATCTAAGGACTACATCGAGCACGAAGAGATGACCGATTGCAAGCACACAGAGATCTCAAGCACCGACCGCGGATCGTGATTTAGAGAAATCAACAAGAAGGAGACTTTAATCTTAGTTTCTTTAAACCTTCTTTTTTGTAATCTTATTTTCTGTTCTGTCTTGTGGTGAGAAAAATTGACCAGTGAAGGTCGTCAGAATCTAGGAAGGATTTTGTGGGAAATCGTCCCGTGTTTGGGACATCTAGATCGGGTGATCTAGTGGAGCTCTAAGACCCTTCCTTGTGTGGAGGTGAAGGGCCGAATCGAAGACCTTTCTTGGAGGGAAAGGGAGACAAAAGAGTGTTTTCTTTCTCACCACCATCGATCTCCGGCATCACGAGGATCACGATTTTGTAACTGCTAAGAACTTTTTATTGATTCTATTTTTAATAAAGTTAGTTTCTGTGTTTTTACTCTTCTGTGGGGTGTACGATAAAATTCTCTCTAGTGTGTGTAGTTCTCCAAAGGGGTGATTTGCCCAGGAAAATGAGTTTTGTAACTTATTGCCGCGTGTTAGCTACCTAACGCCCCACGGTAGCATCCAGTACTTGGTTTCTGGACTAGAACAATTTGAAATTTTCTAATTGATAAGAAAACCTTATTCACCCCCCCCCCCCTCTCTAAGATTGACCACTAGATCCAACAAGTGGTATAAGAGCGATGTTATTCCAAAATGGTTTCACCACCGAGAATAATGGCTAACATCGATCTCAAATCGACTAGGAGGGATGAAAAAGTGTACATAGAAAATTCATTAGCACCGCCTTTGTACAACCCCATATTCGCTGGGTGGGACCCAGAGGCATTAATGGTCGGGGTTGGACCAACCCTAAGTTAGCTCGGGCCTGAAGACCAGAAGAGCTCTCGCGTCGGAGGAGCTCCCTCCTAGGACCAGGCGAGATCCCACCCATGTCCAGAAGCGGGCGAGAAGGCACGGCACTGAGTGAGCTTCACTCTCTCAGCGCTATGATCAGAAAGGGCACTGAGTGAGCTGCACTCACTCAGCGTCATGGTCAACAGCAAGGGCGTTGAGTGAGCTCCACTCACTCAACGCCATGGTCAGCAGCAAGGGCGTTGAGTGAGCTCCACTCACTCAACGTCGGGGTCAGCAGCAAGGGCGTTAAGTGAGCTTCACTCACTCAACACCGGGGTCAGCAGCAAGGGCGTTGAATGAGCTTCACTCACCCAACGCCGCGTCCAGCAGCAAGGGCGTTGAGTGGGCTCCACTCACTCAACACCGCGTCTAGCGACAGCATCAAGATTATAGGAGCTCCCGCCTAGGAGCAGCTCTCGCCTAGAGGCAGGCAAGAAGAGTTCCACCTCGCTCAGCCGGGACCCGCTCTCGGCAGAGCCGGCGAGAAGGCGGGGGCTGGCTCAGCGTGAGACTTGACACTTCTTTTTTGGGCTCCCGCCAGAGGAAGGCGAGAGGGTTTTCGGCACAGATTTCTCGCCGAGTGGGGCCCGGGTTCAGGGAAAAATGTCTTAATTGCCCCGGGTAAAATCACCCTTATACCCTCAGGGGCTATATTTAACACTTCTCAGACAGTAGGATTTGGCTATTGGCAGACCAGCCAGGGGTATTTCAGTAACTTCAGGTCAGCAAAAGATTATAAATAGACCCAGAAGGGCTCCTTAGAAAGCGGACTCTCATTTTTCTCTCTGAATCTCTAGTGCTTTCTGAGGAGCTCCTAGGCCAGCTTTTGGCTTTGGAGGGGAAGCTCTCAGAGATATTCCGGGTGTGAGGTGGGACATCCCTGCTGAGGCTTTGGGTCAGTTCTAAGTCGTTAGCTACCAGTCGAGGGGCAGGACTTGAGAGAAGTAGGCGTTGGCTGCACCCCTGTTTTGAACATTCGTTGAGGTCAATTTTGGCTTCAACAGTTCTGGTACGGTGAGCGATGAAGGCAGTCGGTGCAAGAAAGCCTTAAGTTTGGTCCCATGACTAGAGGTGAAGGTGAAGGATTTGGCTCAGGAGGATCCCCCACCCGGGGAGAAGAAGCGACAAGGAAGATGCTAGAGGATTTCAGGTGAGAAGTCCTGCAGACAATCAGTCTGGCCTTTTCGGCAAGAAGTGAGTGGGAGACACCTCAAGTTCCAGTGGAGGTGGTCCCGCTACTAGGCAAGAATGCCCCAGGACCGCGCCCCGGGAAGGAGGTCCCGGTGGAGGTCGGCGAGAGGGACGTGGACGCGCGGGAGCTTTTCCCAGGCCAGTGTCCCGGAAAGGAGATTCCGGCAGACTTGGGCGAGAGGGAGGCGGCGGTGCGGGAGTTGTTCCCTGGGCACGGTCTCGCGGATCGTTCTAGCCAGCCGAGGTCGCGAGACATGCCCTCTCGCCAGGTAGTAGGTGAGACCCCCTTTAGCGAGCTCATCGTCTCAGCCCCGGTACCGGAGGGATTCCGGGAACCTGACATGTCCTACTACTCGGGGAAGGATGACCCAGTACAGCATGTGTAATGGTTTGAGGATGTGGTGTCGATTAGGCAGATGTCTGATGCCTTCAAGTGTCGGCTGTTTGCCATCACGTTGAAGGAGAAGGCCAATGACTGGTTCCATAAGTTATCAGCAAGCTCAATCTACAGCTTCGAGGATCTGCGTTGGGGTTTATTGTTGAGGTTCTCGACGTCGAAGAAGAGGAAGAAGGAGGCGGAGTGCCTATTCGCGGTGAGGCAGAAGCAGGACGAGACGTTGGGTCATTACATCGACCGGTTTCAGGAAGAGATTCTCCTGGTCCAGAAGGTCCCGGGGTACGCGCTGATGCTCGCTTTTACCCTGGGGCTGAGACCAGGTTTCTTTAGCATGGAGCTGAAGAGAGTTCCCCCCTCTCATTTGAGGAGCTTATGGAGAGGGCGACGAAAGAGATCGACTTCGAGAGGGAGAACCCGACGTTTGCTAGGAAGCTGGCCAGGCTGGCAGAGGATGATAAGGAACCAGCAACAGGAAAGAAGAGGGAGCAAAGGGAAGAAAGAAGGAGAGAAGAACCCCGAGGGCAGGGGCAGCAGTAGGGATGGGGAGCCCGGGAGCCGAACAATCGATTGGGTTGGAGGCCTCAAGAGGGTCACCCCCAGGGCCAAGGAGGAGGTGTTCAGGGAAGAGACAATCTTCGGGAACCGAGAAGGTTTGACTAGAAGGCGTGGAGGCAGGGGATCAGGGGTCACTTCCCACCACCACAAGAAGCGATGGAGGTCGGTAGAGGAAGAGGAGGAGGAAGGAGAGTCCAGGGAGCTGGGAGAAGAGGGGGAGGAGAAGGAAGGAGGGGTAGGGTGGCATTACCCTTTTGTGACTTCCATCAGGAGGAGGGTCATGCGACGGCCACCTGCCCGGAGTTTTTGGAGGTGAGGGACGCCAGAGGAGTTGGGAGGCAGGATCCGCCGGTGAGGATCGTGGAAGTGCAGCAGGGAGGGGAGGAAGATAGATGCGAGGATCAGGTAGACGTGGGGACCCGAGGAGGGATCAGAGTGATCCACGGAGGGGTAGGGATTGAGGCAACCTGTAAGGGAAGCTTGTAGACCATGTTCCGCAAGGGGGGTCGCCTCGACCTCCTTAGCTCCCCCTCCAGAAGAAAAAACCATCTTTTCATCCGCGAATATGCTGGATTACGAGGACCCTTTCTGCGATGCTCTGGTGATTCACGCGGTGGTGGAGAACTTTACAATTTCCAGGATACTGGTAGATAATGGGAGCTCGGTGAACGTCATCTTCAAGAAAGCCTTTGATGAGATGAAGGTCGAGGGGAAGAGGGTCCTAGCCTCATATGGACCGTTGTTCGGGTTTTCTGGAGAAAGGAAAGAGGTGGAAGGAGGAGTAGGACTGCATGTAAAACTGGGGGGCGTGTCACGGAACAGTAGGTTCGTGATAGTGGACGCCCCAAGTAGTTACAACGCCATATTCGGACGTCCCCTCATCAGCGCCTTTCGCTGCGTCCCCTTCTCATTTCACCAGTGTCTCAAGTTCAATAACGGAGGGGTGCATGTCAGGATCAGGGGGGATCCAAAGGTGGCCAGACAATGCTATGTGACGGCAGTTAACACTGTGACTTAAATGGCGGAGGAAGAAGAGCTAGAGAGGGAGCTAGCAGAGTAGGAGGAGGAGAGCCTGGAGGAGGCGATGGAGATAGAGGAGGAGCTAGCTGTTGGAGTTGAACAAGAGGGTCTGGAGGAAGGGATGGATGAAGAAGAGGAGAGCCAATTTGCGAGAGTTGGGCAAGAGGCCCCGAGGGGTGTGGAGATTCATTAGCTCCAGGAGGAGAAGCCGGAGGAGGCGATGGAGGCTGAAGGAGGGGAAGAGTTGGAGTTTGAGGAAGAAACAAGGGACGGCTGGGAGCAATCGGGGTTGGAGCTGACCGAAGAAGTGGTGGAAATGGAGGTCTCCACCAAGGCAGGACAGGTGCAGAGGGTACGGATCAGCGGGGGCCTAAGCCTCGAGGACCAGGAGCGGATGAGAGCTTGCATCCAGAACAACGTCGATATCTTCGCCTGGAGCGCGGCGGACGTGCCGGGCATTGACGCGGATGTGGCTTGTCATCGCCTGAACCTGGACCCCCAGACTCGCCCCATATGCCAAAAGATGAGGGCCATCACCACCAAGCTGGAGGAGCCCATCCGCGAGGAGGTTAGAAAGCTCTTGGAGGCAGGCTTCATCTTGGAGGTCCAGTACCCAGGCTGGATATCCAATGTGGTAATGGTTAAGAAAGGGGGGAGGGAAGTGGCGCATGTGTATTGACTTCTCTTTATTAAATAAATCATGCCCCAAGGATTGCTACCCTCTGCCTCGAATCGACGCGCTGGTTGACTCAGCCGTCGGTTTTTCTGTTATGAGTTTTCTTGATGCTTTTTCAGGTAATCACCAGATTCGCATGCCCCCCCCGACATTAAATACGTCTCCTTCATCACTAGGGAAGGATGCTTCAGCTATAAGATGATGCCCTTTGGGTTGAAAAACGCAGGAGCCACATACCAGCGCATGATTGATCGAGTCTTCAAGGGGCAGAGGGGGAGAAACTTGGAATTCTATGTCGATGACCTGATGGTCAAAAGCAAGTGTGTGAACGCACACCTGCGGGATCTCGAAGAGACTTTTGCCACCCTCCGAAGGTTCAAGATGAGACTGAATCACCTGAAGTGTGTCTTCGGGGCCAGTCGCGGGAAGTTTCTTGGACATCTCTTGACTCCGGTAGGGGTGGAGCCTAACCCGGATAAGGTAAAGGTCATCCTAGACCTGGAATCACCTCGCAATGCCAAGGAGTTCTAATGCTTGGCAGACAAGCTGGCTGGACTAAGTAGCCTTTCTCGATCTGGAGACAAATGTTCATCGTTATTCAAAGTGTTAAGGGGTAACCAGATATTCGAGTGGACAGCCGAGTGTGAGGAAGCCTTCCAAGGGCTGAAGAGGCAGCTCTCCCAGGCTCCCCTACTCCAAAGCCCAAAAGAAGGGTTGGACTTAGCCCTATATCTCGGGGTGGGAGTGGAAGACGTGAGCTCTGTCCTAGTCAGGGAAGAGGTGAAGAAGCAGCTACCCATCTACTACGTAAGCCGGATCTTGAGGAAGGTGGAGCTCCGTTACCCCATCCTCGAGTGGCTAGCATACGCTCTGATCGTCTCGGCAAGAAAGCTTCGGCCATACTTCCAAGCGCACACGATCAGAGTGGTAACCGACCATCCTCTCCGTAAGATCTTTGAAGGGGTGGAACACTCGGGGAGGCTGGCCAAGTGGTCAATTGAGCTGAGCGAGTTCAGTATCTCTTTTGTCCCAAGTCTCTCGATTAAGGCGCAAGCAGTGGCATACTTTCTTGCAGACTATGTGGTTGAAGTCGGGGAAGAGGAGTCGAGCAGCAGGGGGCGTGGAAGGTGATGGTTGATGGGGCCTCGGTAAAGCATTCCATAGGGGGAGGAGTGGTGTTGGTAAGCCCCCAGGGGGTAGCTATAGAACAGGAGGTGGCCTATCACTTTCCGGAGACCAACAATTAGGCAGAGTACGAAGCCGTGATAGCCGGTCTTCATTTGGCAAAGGAGCTTGGGATCCAGGATGTGGAGGTCTTCACGGACTCGATGGTGGTGGCATCGCAGATTCGAGGAGAGTTTGAAGCTCGGGAACCTACCCTCATAAAGTACCTATCAAAGGTAAGGACAATCATCGGAGGCTTCCGATCATTCTCAATCCAGCACGTTCCTCGGGAGGAGAGTGTGGCTGCCGACCGAATGGCAAAGTGATAGTTTTACTTTCAAGACAACCTAAACACCTAGAGGGGGGGGGGGTGAATAGGTTCTAATTTCTTGTCTATAAATCTAGGCAGAATTCAATTGCAATTTTAAACATCTAGCACAGCATTCACAGACAACTAAGCATCACAGATTGCACAATGTGAAAGTGAAGGGATAGATACTACTCTAGAGGGGGGGTGAATAGAGTTATCAAATTTTGCACAGACAAAACTTAATAGTCTACCCAACTCCCTTGGAGTGAAGTGCGGAATGAAAAGATTATAGATATAAAGTTAACCCTATAGCCTAACACAAGTGATGTGTACAAACTCAAGCTAACTGTTATTACAGTTAAGGCTTGGAAAACCTAATCAGCAACTAGTAACCTAGTTATATCTAATCACAGCCACAATGCAGGAATTAAACAATGGAATCCAGACGACATAAGGAAATTTATAGTGGTTCCCCAAACAACTTGGGTACGTCCACTCTTCTACCCACACGGTAGGAATCCACTCAGGTTTTTGATCAGGTGCCCTGCCACCAACAGGATCTGCTTCAGGTAGATCCAGAAACCCTTTAGACTTTTGATCAGGTGTCTAAAAACCAAGCACAGGTTTTTGATCAGGTGCCCTGCCACCAAGGGATACTTTTGAAGGGAGTAATAACCCTGTACAGGAGGGGGAAGAAAGTTAAGATGTCTTCTCTATTTTACAAAGATTAGAGAAGCACAAAAACTTGCACTGAGCTAGAATGCTCTAAAGAATCAAGGCTCCCCCTGGCTCAAAGATGTCCAGGTGAAGTCTTGCTTCAGTGCAGAAAACTCTTCAGAAAGTTCTGAAGGAAAAGCTACAGGAAGAAAGTAAATAATAAAATCAAAGATCTTCAAGCAGCTATCTTCTTCTTCTTCTTCTTCAAAGGAACTCTGAGTTTGAACTTCCTGAAAGCAGGAGAACTCAGGTGAAGAAGAGATGAAGATCTTAACACTTCTCAGTTAGATGGAAATTGCTGAGAGCAGAAAACTTTTTCTTGATGAAGGCTTGAAAGCTTGAATGAACAACTGGTTAGCTATTAGCTAGCTTGAATCCTTCTTCAAAGGGTCCTTTATATAACAGCAGCAAGCAACGGCTCTCTTCCATTTGAATTATTTGTCTTCTTCTGAGCCTTGAGACCTGGGCTGTAAATATCAAGAAGACAAAAACAAACTCTGCAGCAGAAACATTCTATAAAAGGAGTAAACCTCTTTCTAAGAAGTTGCAGGCACAAATCAAATAACAGAAGGACTAAATAAAGTCACATCAGAAATAATCTCTTTATAGTAAAAAGAAGACTTTTCAGTCTAACGGCTATAAAGGGCTGACAGCGGATAAAGTAATTTATAATGACAGCTAATAAGACAAACAACTTTATCTTAAAAAGATTTGACTCAGGCAAAAGAGATGGAGCAAATATTGCCTGGTAATTTTATCATACAGCTTAAAACAATGTGCCAGAAAATGTATTAATTAATTAAATATAATAAATAAATACAAAATATAAAGGCAGAGAGAAAGCGTCGAACGACCCTCGAAGATCGTCGAACGACGCACGGAGATCGTCGAACTATCGGGCAGATAGTCGAACGATCCAGATAGTCGACCTATCGAAGAAGATAGTCGAACTACCCCGGCAGATAGTCGAACTATCAGAGCAGATAGTCGAACTATCAGATAGTCGATCTATCTTGGACAGATAGTCGAACTATCATGCGCACAGAGATAGTCGACCTATCAAGCAGATAGTCGACCTACCTCAGAAAACAGATAGTCGATCTATCAACAGATAGTCGAACTATCAAACCAAACTAGATAGTCGATCTATCAGCAGATAGTCGAACTATCAGATAGTCGAACTATCAGGACAGATAGTCGAACTATCAAAGACAACAGATAGTCGAACTATCAACAGCTAGTCGAACTATCAAGACGAAACAGATAGTCGACCTATCAACAGATAGTCGAACTATCAGATAGTCGATCTATCAGAACAGATAGTCGAACTACCTCGCCAAGCAGATAGTCGAACTATCAACAGATAGTCGAACTATCAACGCAGACAAAGCGTCGACCAACTGATAGATGATCGTCGATCAGCCGATAGACGATAGTCGAGCGGCGTTCGACTATAGTCGAACGAAAAAACTACTTAACCAAATTCTCAATCTGGAAAAGTGAGGACTCTACAGCTAGACTTCTAACCATTGACCATAGATATTTCTTGGGTCAAGGGACTAACAAAGGCAAGACTAAACTCAAATCAAACTAGGGTACCAACAATCTCCCCCTATTTGAGTTAAGTCTCTCAACATCTAAAACATAAAGCTAGCTAAAGAGCAATAAAATAATACAGTAAATAGTTAACAATTAACTAGCAGATTATCAAACAGATAAACAAATATAGCACAGCAGTTAATCAAACTATGGATCAACAGAGTCAGGCTTAGATACAGAAGAGCTAGAAACAAAAGAGATTTTCCTTAGAGGATCATCAGATTCTTTCTTTGACAGTTTCAGGTCCTGCGCACCAATGATCTTCAATTCTATAGCTCTTGGGACTACTGCTTCAGGATGCTTTTCCATATATTTTGATGGATCAAAAATCTCAGGATTAACCTGGAACTTTTCAAACTCTTTCTTTCTGTAAGCAGACATGGTAGTTAGACCAGTCGTATCTTTTCCTTCTGCTCTAGCTTTTCTTATTTGAGCTGCTCCAACTAGTTCTTGAAAGTGAGCCATCCTAAAGTTAGGATCAAGCTCAGGATTTTCATAAACAAGCTCAGGAGGAGCAGCATCAGCTATTTTATCTTGAATAACTAGATAAGACATTGGAAGCAAACTTAGCAAAAGGTTCTTGCTAGAAATTTTAAAACAAAGTGAACTATTTACCTTTTGAAACAATTTTCTCAGACTGAACTGGTGTTGGAGATGGAATTCTTTTTTTTGGAGAAGGAGGAGGGGAAAAGGTTGGTCTTTGAACCACAGCCTCCTTCACTTGTCTTTGAGAACCAGAAAACGATTTGCCTTGCGAGATTTGATAACTTTGTCTTGGCTGGGGCTGAAAAGAAGCAGATCTTCCAGAAGAGGCAGCAGGATTAGCTGATAGGTTCCCAGAGGCTCCTGCACTGGGAGGTGGAGGAGGAGGACCTCTGGGAGTCAATCTTGAAACAGGACTATCATACCTCTTAGTTCTTTTTCTTTCTTTCTACTGGTTCTTTGAAAACCACATCCAGTGCTGAAATTCCTTTGACTTAGGGTCAATGCCCTTCAGAATATAATATGGAGTATCATTATCTTTACTGGGAGGAGGAGGAGGAGCAACTTTCCTTTTCTTTGAAGCAGCTTTCTTTCTCTTTGACTTCTCAAAAACATCAGAATCATCTTCATCATCAGAATGAGATGAGGGAGGATTTTCATAAGGATCATAGGCTTCTGAAACAGCCTTTTCTTTAAGCTTCAGAGCAGATTTTTCTCTTTCCTCTTCCATGGCATCCAGAGCCAGAAGGGAATCTAAGTCCAACCCTGGTGAGTCATCCCAGATGGTTGACTTTTCAACTTGCAGTTCCTTTTCTTTCTCTTCCAACAAAGACTGTACTCTTAAATCCCAGGTAGCTCTTGCTTGAACTTCTTCCAAATTCAGAACAGGAGAGTCATCCTTGACTTTATCTTGATTCTCAGATTCATCCTCTCTATCATCTAAAAAAGATTCCAATTCAGGATCTACTTGAATATCAGAAACACTTGGATCAGCTTCAGAAACAACTGCTATGATCTGAGCAGCTAAATCTTCTCTAATAACATTTGTAGAATTATGAATACAGATCTGCTAAATAAACAGAGATCATTCCTTCCAGGAATTCACAAACTAACAAATTAATCGACTCATCAACAAAACGGATGAAAGAATTACCTTCATACTTGACCATCTCCCATGATTCATCTAGATATGAAGTTATAATTCCTTCTAGGAATCTAGCAACCACAGGAGTGGTGAGGTCTTCTATGCAGACTTTTACTGCAATCTCAGATAGCATGATTCCATCTACTATTTCCTTATCTGATAAAACTGGAGCTATTTCTTTCTCAGCTGGAGCAGACTCTTCCAGGGCTGTCATGACTGTATCTGTTATAGCTGGAAGGGAGGCAGGATGTTCCGAGGCATCTTCATGGAACATCTCCCCCTGCCTGATTTCAGTGGAGACTGAAACCAGGCCCCTTGAGGAAGATGGCTCAGCAGATTTTGAAAGGGATTTGATGGAGGCAGTTAAGATATCAATGGAGGCTGCAAGGGGAGCGATTGCCTCTTCAATCATGGTCTTGATTGAGGGGGTAATCAACTCCACAATGCGGGAGATGAGATCAGGAGTAATCTCAAAAGATGATGGATGTGAAGTGGATGGAGCTGCAGCAGATATGGTAGTAGTGCTGGGATGAGAAATGGTATGGACAGGGGATCGAGCAGGAGATGGAGCAGGAGAGTTAATTGGAGAATTAACTGGGGAATGAATGGGAGACAGAGGAGGAGTAGGAATTCTCTCAGATCCTAACAAATCAAAGCTAGGAGCAGATATCCTAGCCAGATGAGCAGGTAGAGGAGATGCTGGAGGGGAAAGAGGAACAACCGTAGTTGTTTCTGGAGCAGAAGAGGAAGAAGGTCGTACTTCAGCTGAAGTTGATGGTACTTCAACTGAGGCAGACAGCAAAGCAGAGGAGGAGGAGGGAAGAGCTGAGCCAGCTTCAACATGGTGAGGAGTGACTGATTCAGTCCTGGTGTCCTCAGATGTCGCTGGAGCAGGTTTCACAAACGTTCTCTTCCACTTGGAGAACAGGTTGGGATCCATCTTCTTGCTTGTGTTGATCGTTGTTGCGGTTGAACTCAGCAGCTGGGGGTATTTTTCCTTAAGGAAGATTCCAACAACCCTTCCTAGGGTGACTTCCTTCTTACCAGTCTTTTTCCTTATTAAATCAAACACAACTGCTGCCCAATCTATCCTTTTCCGATTAACAATCGCACACATTAGTGCGAATTGTTGCCTTGTGATATTATCGTGAGCGGAGTGCTTACCCAGGAGCACTTTTCCTACCAGCTCAGCAAGAAACTTGATTTTGAAGGGGAAATTCACTTTGAGCAGCTTCGTGGCAATGCCCTCAGCATGTCCCAGCTCAACTAGCATTCTTCCGAATTCCTGAGCATCTTGCTCATAATCCTCTTCACCATTAACTAATCCAAAAACATCAGACAAAACGGCCGGAGTTAGGATTACCTCTTCTCCGCCGATGGTACCAGTCATCGAATCGTCTGTGGAAGACGACGTGAAAGCCCATTCCTTGATTTCTGGGATGTTTATCTTAATCCTTGCAAACATTAACCTCTCGAGTCCTTGATCCCTGCATAGCTGAAGAACTTCTACGATTCCGGCATCGCAGCTGCTGAACGCGTCGAAATCCACGCTAAATCCTGCATCAAACTTCACAACTGCTAGAACTGCTGGGGAAACCGCCATGGATTCGCTGGAGAAAGCTCGAGAAAGTTGCAGAGAATGAAGAAGATGAAACGCCCGGAAATCGCAAGCGGGAAAGCAGAATGCGAAAGGGCACGCTCCGTCGACGATAAAACACAAGATCTTTTAACCTAGGTCGACTATCGGCTTTATATTAGACCGGGAATAGTCGATCTATTAAAAAGATACTTGACCCGATAGTCGAACGGCCGTTCGACGATCGGCTCAGAAGCAGAGTAGTCGAGCCATCGTTCGGCTATTTCTGGCTTTACAAGCAACAAGCTGTCGTCGTTTAGAGATCGCCGATGAGCTCAACCTGTTCGACGATGGTCGAACGTCGATCGACGATCTTCAATCAGACAAACTTTCATCAACCATAGGTCGACGATGGGCTTGACCCGATCGACTATCTTCGAACGTCGTTCGACTATCTTCAAACAGATTTCAACATAGGCAGATATAGTCACACTTAGTCTCGTCCATTAATCATGCCTAGTTGAATTAAAAGAACAGATGCTTCTGTTCATCTAAAGGCTTGGTGAATATATCACCTCTCTGAAATTCAGTGGATATGAACTCAAGACAAATCTTGTTCTTTTCCACACAATCTCTCAGGAAATGGTGCCTAATCTCAATGTGCTTCGTTCTAGAGTGGTGCACTGGATTTTGTGCAATTGAAATGGCACTGGTACTATCACACATGATTTTAGTGTTCTTGTGTGAGTAACCATAATCCACAAGCTGGTTTTGAATCCACAGGATCTGTGAATAACAACTGACAGCTGCTATATATTCAGCCTCTGTAGTTGAAGTTGAGACAGAAGCCTGCTTCTTACAGAACCAAGAGACCAATCTCTCTCCCAGGAACTGGCAAGTTCCTGAGGTGCTCTTCCTGTCAACTCTGCAACCAGCATAATCAGAATCAGAATATCCAATTAATTCAAATTCTGACTCAGCTGGGTACCAAAGTCCTAGATCTGGACATCCCTTCAGGTATCTCAGGATTCTCTTTAGAAGAATCAGATGAGATTCCTTGGGGTTGACCTAGAATCTAGCACAAAGGCATGTAGCAAACATTATATTTGGCCTACTTGCAGTTAGATATAATAGGGAACCAACAATGGCCCTATAATTCTTTTGATCAACTGGCTTGCCGTGATCATCAGAATCAATAACTACATTAGTAGCCATGGGTGTAGGCATTGCTGAAGCATCAGCCATCCCAAATTTCTTTACCAATTCCTTGGCATATTTGGATTGGGAGATGAAGATACCATCAGCATCTTGCTTAACTTGGAGACCAAGAAAGTAAGACAGCACACCCATACTACTCATCTCAAACTTGGAATGCATCAAGTTGGAAAACTTTTTGCACAGTTTGGGATCAGTAGAGCCAAAAATAATATCATCTACATACACCTGAACTAACAGGATTGTGTCCTTGTGATGCTTGACGAAAAGGGTTCTATCAACTACTCCCCTAGTAAAGTTGTGCTCTAACAGGAAACTAGCTAAGGTCTCATACCAGGCCCTAGGAGCTTGCTTTAGTCCATAAAGAGCTTTCTGCAACTTAAACACATGAGACGGCTGAGTTGAAGAAACAAACCCTGGTGGTTGTTCAACAAACACCTCTTCCTTAAGCTCACCATTTAGGAATGCACTTTTGACATCCATTTGGAACACCTTAAACTTCATGTAGGCTGCATAGGCCAAGAAGATCCTTATTGCTTCTAGCCTTGCAACAGGAGCAAAGGTTTGGTCATAGTCTATACCTTCCTCCTGTCTGTAGCCCTGAGCTACAAGCCTAGCTTTATTCCTTACTATAATTCCATTTGCATCCAGCTTGTTTCTATACACCCACTTGGTGCCTATGATCAGTTGGCCTTTAGGTCTTGGAACCAAAGTCCAAACTTTACATCTCTCAAACTGATTGAGTTCCTCTTGCATTGCAATGATCCAGTGGGGATCTAGCTCTGCATCTTTAAAGGTGAGGGGCTCAACCTGTGAGAGGAAACAAGCATGCATCACATCCTATCTTAATTGATGTCTTGTTTGTACACCAGCTGATATGTCTCCAATCACTTGAGATGTGGGGTGATCTCTAAGTGTGACAATATCAGCAGGTGGGATGTGATCTTCAGCAACAGTTGGGATTAATTCCTCAGGAGGAATTTGATCTACTGTTGGTGGAACAACAATTGCTTCAGCAATGTCTTCATTACTGTCTGATTCAGTGATCTGAAGAGTTGATAGTTGGAGAATTTCTTGAGGGGCATCATGTACCTGCAAAGAACTTGAGGAAGGAGAATTTTCCTTCTCCTTGTAAAACATCTGAGACTCATCAAAAGTCACATGCACAGATTCTTCAATTTTACAGGATGATTTGTTATAAACCCTATAAGCTTTGCTTACTTGGGAATATCCAAGCATGATTCCCATTGAAGCTTTTGCTTCAAATTTTCTAATATATTCTTTATTATTATTATGAATATAAACAATACAGCCAAAAACTCTAAAGTAATTAATTTTTGGTTTCTTTCCTTTAAGCAACTCATAAGGAGTTTTACACTTAAGTTTGTGTATCAAACTTCTATTCAAGACATAGTTGGCTGTACTAACAGCTTCTGCCCAATAGGATAGAGGCATGTTAGCATCTGCCAACAATGTACTAGCAGCTTCAATGAGTGTTCTATTCTTCCTTTCAACTACCCCATTTTGTTGGGGAGTTCTAGGAGCTGAGAAGCTATGTTTGATACCTTCTCTCTCACAGAATTCTTGCATGAGAAGAGAGTCAAACTCAGTACCATGATCACTTCTGATCAAGGCCACATGAGTAGAGTACTCAGTCTGCACACTTAGTAGAAAGTCTGTAAGGGCTTTGAAGTTATCAGACTTAGTTCTCAAAAAGAAAACCCAACTGAACCTAGAGAAGTCATCTACAATTACTAATGTGTAATACTTCCCTCCTAAACTCTGTACGTTTATTGGGCCAAAAAGGTCCAAATGTAATAAATACAGGATTCTAGGAGAATCACTTTTATTTACAGATTTAAAAGAATTCTTGGTTTGCTTGCCTAGCTGACAAGCCTTGCATAGGCTCTCCTTCTTGTAGGGGCAAGAAGGTAAACCTCTAACAAGGTTGTGTTTAGATAACCTAGATATATTTTTAAGGTTTACATGGCTAAGCCTCTTATGCTATAGGGAATTATTATTAAGGGTTACTTCATTAAACAGGCAGATTTCAGAATAAGATGAATTGAAATCTACTAAATAGATATTACCTATTCTAATACCTACTAAAACAACATTATTATTTAAAGTAATATTGCAAGAGAAATTAGAAAATGAAACCTGGTAGCCAGCATCACATAGCTGGCTGACTGAAATCAGATTATGCTTCAGTCCATTGACATAAGCAACTCTCTTGAAAGTAACTGCTCCAATTGTGATCTTGCCATAGCCTTCTGTCTGACCACAGCTGGAGTCTCCAAAGATAACCTTTGGGCCAAGCTTAGCTTTGAACTTTGACAGAAGATCTTTATTTCCTGTCATATGCTTAGAGCATCCACTATCCAAATACCACTTGTTTTGAGTGATTGGATAGGCCTTCACCTGCAAGACAATTATTTAGACAGAGTGGACCCAGGTAACCTTGGGTCCCTTGTTTTTCACATAAGAAAAACTGGAAATATATGAGAATGCAGGCTGAGGGTGATAACCTAGTGGGTGAGATCTCCTAGGTGGGATTCTCCATGCAGATGATGGGTCAACAAACCTAGGGTTTCTATTCTCATTTAGGTTTCTATGGAATTGATTATGATTTTGAAAATCATATTGAAATCGTCGATCGACGTTTGACGATGGGCGCTCAGATCGTCGAGCTTCGTTCGACCATGGAGCTTCCGATCGTCGAGCGGCGTTCGACGCTCTTTGCATTTCTTTAAAGAACTTCTTTCTCTTTTCTCTCTTAGCTTTATTTAAGGTTTTATTAACCAGATTTACTTGCTCAGTGTTCTTCTTTCCACTAGCTGAAATGAAGTTCACTGGAGTTGAAAGATTATTTTTAAGAAGGACTGGGGGTTCACTGGGAGAAGCTCCTAAGCCTAGTTTATCATTACCTGACCTAGTGTTAGTCATGCTGGTAATTTCTAACAACTTAAGGCTTCTACCATTAAGGGATTCTTCTAATCTCTTAGACTTAGCTAACTCTATTTTTAGAAATTTAATTTCTTCACTACAAGTAGTGAGATCTTCCTTTAACCTAATGTTTTCAGTAGCTATTGATTCTGAGTCAGCTAACCTATTTCTAAGTTCTTTTATTTCCTTTTCTGAGCTAATTAAATCTAAACATAAAGATTTAAATTCTAATTTAAATTCTTCTGAAGTAAAATCATAAGAAGAGAGTACCTCATCTTCTGTAGGCATCTCTTCATCAGAATCAGAACTCTCTGCAGCAGAGTGGTTGCTGCAGGCATCTATTGCCATTAGGCAAACTTCTTTTGCCTTCTTCTCTTCCTTATCTTCACTGGAGCTTGATGAGGAGGATTCTTCATCAGAATCACTCCAGGTTTCAGCAATGAAACCTCTCTCCTTCTTCTTGTTTTTGTAGGAGGATGGCTTGGAGTGCTTCCTGTGTTGTTCTTTTTCTTTTCTCTTTTCTTTGTTCTTCTCCTCTGGACATTCTGGCAAGAGATGTCCAGGCTTCCTGCAACCATAACAAATAATTTCTTTAGCGGGAGAGCGATCATACCTTGGTTTGTCTTCATAGCGTGAAGACTTCTTTCTGAACTCCTTTCTCCCCATCTTGAGAAACCTTTTGGCAAACAATGCCATAAGTTCCTCATTAGATTGACTGCCTTCAAAAACATCTGCAGCCTTAAGAGCTAGAGATTGCTCTTTTCTTGTTGGAGTGGGGGTCTTGGCTTCAGCTTCTGCTTCTCTGGTCTTCAGCACTTGCTCAAAAGACTTGAGCTTGCCGAGGAGAGCTTCAGTTGAGATCTCATTAGTACTTCTGGCTTCCTTGATGGGCCAGATTCTTAGATCCCATGTGCTAGGGAAGCACATAAGAATCTTATCATTGACCTCTGTCAATGATATGTCCTTGTCCAGGGTCCTCAGCTCATTGATGATTGAGCTGAGCCTGGTGTACATAGCTTCAACTGATTCAGCATCAGTTTTCTTGAAGTTCTCATACTGTGAGATCAGGTTGGACCTTCTGTCCTTCCTTTCATCAGCTGAACCAGCTACAATCTGGTTCAGTGTGTCCCACATTGTCACAATCCGCATTTTCTCCGAATTTAATGTTTATCAGAGTACGAGAAAACGCGCGTCGTGATGCCACGTCGGGCAGGGGATAACTGCTGACGCTCAGGCAAAACACTATCTACCTTACTTTATGAAAAATCATAAGTTAAATTATACGAAATTCATCGCGGGAATAAATCAAAACATCGACGATGAACGCGACCACGAACTTATCCAGGAAGTCCTTGTACACGCGGTTCATCAAATCCATAAGGCCGAGAGTACACTTGCCAAACCATACGATATAACCAAAAACACAAACCTGCTCAAACTAGCACACATCCTGAGGTTCATCAAGGCAGGCAACACTAAGGACAAGGATGGGCATGTTTTACGACATTAAGAGAATACCCAAAACATCACCTAAAAAACACAATCATAAAAGGTCCAGATTTAGGACGAACTCTACGCCTCACACAGGAGGAAAATTAACTAGGAAGACATCTGAACACTCGCGCACCAAGGGAATCTCCTCTAAACGCGACAACGAACACCGGTGTCTAAAAAAACTGAACCCAAACAAACAAACATCCCGAAGCTAACGGCTTCCAAGCACAAACCGCAGAAGATAACTGGAGAAGCCTAACACGGATCACCATAAACACCCTTGGGTCGACCGTCATCCATCTTGAGGTCCAAGCGCTAAATTTTTGCACCGGATAACAGCGTCATGCCCAGACGACCCAGACATGCCCAAAATCACATCAAAAACTTCCTGGTCTATCACTGAGCAAGCTCCAAGAATTGCTGCAAGAAGGATTAGCACAATAATAATAACATCCTAACATAGAGCTAGAGCGGAAAGAATCACCTAGTACTGGAGATGGACAAATTCAGTAACAAGAGCCTAGGCTGGTGGCAACATGTCCAACCAAGTCTATCAGGCCTAAATATCTCCAAGGTGCTGTGGTGGTGGCATCAGTCCAACTCAACCAAACAGCCCAGAATGTCTTAACCAGACAAGAAGTAAAACAAGGGTGGCGGTACCGGTCCGACCCACCTCAAAACCACATCCTACTCCAGTACTAAGTGACTCGGGAAAACCCTGGCTGGTGGTCCCATGTACCACCAAGAAGTCACACTGAACCCTAAACAATCTAGAGCAACCCACCTAAGAGCCCTAAGCTCGAACCGACGGACTAACCGTCGAGTTGCTAAGCTACGCAATACTACACATCAAATTTAAAATAGAGCGATACTAAATAGGAAATAGTTTGATACACAACTCTTACCCACTACGCAAAACTAAACATAATTAGCAACTTGATTACCACTAAGTGTGTTCAACTAACTTGGTACCAACTTATACGGTTAACATGATACTACCGTAAATATATAAATTAATACAACCCCTACACAATTAAATTTGTACAACCTCTACACATTTCGCTTAATACAACCCATAGACACTAAAACACGCATAATTAATTTGATATTCAACCCTTAACAATGATTTTTTTCTGACGCCCAATATATATATTATTAGATTGCGTGGTTTGGGCCTAAACTAAACAAGTAATGAAGTGAACATGACATAGTTACACCCAAAAAAAAGGTTCAACAAGAAAACAACACAACAAGCTCTAATGAAAGTGTTGTAGAGAACAGGCCACCACAAAACAAATAACTCAGTTGGTAATAACCCGATCTAACATTCCTAATCATTTAAACCACAACATAATACCAATGGGGTTAGCCCCAAGATTTTCAGGTGATCAAACCTTAGGAGAACAAAAACTGAATTCAAGCCAAACAAAGGTACAAAAAAAATTTTGAAATAGCAATGGCAAGAGCGAAGGGCGCACTTGCCTTGATAATTAGTAGAACCTTGGCCAACGATGCACCTCTCAACAAACCGGACGCAAGCAATACCTTTACAAAAAAAATCTGGACAAAACTGGGCTAGCAAGAGCCGGATAGCACTTTCTCCCCCACCATCGGCCACAGATGGCTGAAGTAGAACAATCTGGACACGAAAAGTGCGCACAACCGGCCCTCAAACACAACAACAAGAAGAACCTAGACAGAATTTAGGAAAGGAAATCCTCCATCAGAGTTCGGAAAAAAAAGGAAACCAACGATTCGATCGGAAAGAACAACACCATCAAAACCTAAGAAAAAAAAACATAGCCTACTGATCGGACAAAAAAATCACGAATGAAAACGCACAAGGCTTACCTCGGAACGAAGATCTCGCCTAGGGGAGTCCGGATCCGGCCTCAAACCAAGTTTTCGAGCGGTTCTGGGCGGTGAACGGGCGGTCGGAGCGGCAGTCGGGCGTCCGCCTCTTCTCTTCCGCACGGAGGAATAACGCTCGGTTTTCTTTTTTTTTTTCCTGTTGCTGGTCGGCTGAATGGGGGGGGGGAAGACCTAAATAAAACTAACATATATGCCTCCGCAAAACTTTGACCATCATGACTGACTTTCTCCGCAACTCCAGATCTTGAGTATCCCAAAAACGCGGACAGGCTTCTCAACATAAGAAAGATTCGGCTCTAACTGAGACACAAAATCCCAAACTTGCCTACTGTTTAACACACGCTTCCGTAGCTGGCTTACATGAAACACATTGCGCACACCTGGAAAGTTCGCGGGCAAATCCAGCCTATAAGCTGCCACCCCAATTCGCTCAACGATTATAAATGGCCCCACAAACCTTGGGTCCAACTTCCGATTCTTACCAAACCTCTTGATTTCAATCATCGGGGAAACTTTAATAAATACCAAGTCTCCCACAGCAAATACCAATTCAGATCTACGCCGGTTGGCGTTCTTCTCATAACGCTCCTGGGCTATCCGAAGCTTCTCTCGAATAAGTCTCACAGCAACATCCATTTCTTCAAGGGCATCCGGGCCCAACAATGACCTCTCACCAACCTCGGTCCAAAACAGGGGATTCCTGCAGCGCCTCCCATACAGAGCTCAAAAGGAGCCATTTGCTCTTGGGATGATTTATGTTAGGATGCTAGTTACTTTTAAACCCTAAAAAAAACACTATTAAGTATATATAACTCATGATCTGCATGTTCTACAAAACTCATACACTACTGAGCAAATGGCTCGTATAGCATGGCGCCTAAGCGTATAGTATCGAGGTCGACCCCCCCCCCCAATCTGAGGGCGAGTCATCATGCGCGTAGAGAGGCGGTGATTGTAGAACTGCGCTAGTGTATGAGGATCCTGGCAGGTCAGGTAGTGGCGATGCAAGTGCAGTTGCAGGAATTGTTGGCTGCCACCTTAGGACGGCAGCCTAGTGGGCAAACCCCCGCAGTGGTGGAGAATGAGAGCGAGATCAGCAAATTGAATAAGATTGCTTCGGGATTGTCAGCTACTGAAGAGTGCAGAGTAAAAGGTTTCTTGGGTGGCCTCCCAAATGATATTCATCAGCACTCTAATACTTACCAATTCGAGACTGATGTAAGGTCAGTGGAAATTGCTCTTAAAGTTGAGACTATGGGTCATGCTAAGGATAGAGACATGATGCTAAAGAAGGATAAAAGGAAGATCGATGAGGGTAAGACCATCCAAGTACCCGCTGATGTTTAAAGGAAAAGGATTAAGGAAATGTGTAGCTTCTTTGGCCTACCAGGCCACCCCTTTGAAAGATGTTTTAAGCAAATGAAGGCTCAAAAGAAGGACCAAGTTCAGGAGGTTCAGAAGACCCCCAAAGGAGATCTGGTGTGTACCTCGTGCAAGAAGAAGGGGCATGAGGTGGCCCATTGTTGGGATAAGGGTAAGGTCTGCTTTCAGTGTGGGCAGAAGGGGCATGTTAAGGCAAGGTGCCCGCAATTTCAGCCTGCGTTTCAGCCTGCCCCACCTCAAGTTTTACCTTAGGTGCAGTACTTGGACAAAGGAAAGTGTAAGCTGATATCGTCGATCGTTTGTTCGTTTAGTTGTGTACGCGATTTGTATAGGGAAGTTTAAGGTAAAGAACAGTTAGGTGCGTGATCTTTTGGTTTTGTCGCTACCCACCCGTTCGGGTCTAGGGCCTTGGTAGAGTGTCACGGTTTGACCCTCTGTCGGATTGGTGACATGTTTTGTGTCAAGTTTTCCTTCTGATGATTCGGTGGTATCGTACCAAGTTGTTCAGTGATGTCCAAATCAGTTGGGTGATTTTCAGGTGGTATAGACAAACCTACATAAGTACTTGCTTTAACTGCCAACTTGCTCTGGGGTTTTATATATGGACAAAACTGGGCTAGCAAGAGCCGGACAGCACTTTCTCCCCCACCATCGGCCACAGATGGCTGAAGTAGAACAATCTGGACACGAAAAGTGCGCATAACCGGCCCTCAAACACAACAACAAGAAGAACCTGGACAGAATTTAGGAAAGGAAATCCTCCATCAGAGTTCGGAAAAAAAAGGAAACCAACGATTCGATCGGAAAGAACAACACCATCAAAACCCAAGAAAAAAAAACATAGCCTACTGATCGGACAAACAAATCACGAATGAAAACGCACAAGGCTTACCTCGGAACGAAGATCTCGCCTAGGGGAGTCCGGATCCGGCCTCAAACCAAGTTTTCGAGCGGTTTTGGGCGGTGAACGGGCGGTCGGAGCGGCAGTCGGGCGTCCGCCTCTTCTCTTCCGCACGGAGGAATAGCGCTCGGTTTTCTTTTTTTTTTCCTGTTGCTGGTCGGCTGAATGGGGGGGGGGGAAGACCTAAATAAAACTAACATATATGTATATATATATAATACATCTTAATACTAACCAACTTAATAATAATTCCTAATATACATATAATAATACCTTACGTTACATTACATCCTAAACCTACTACTAAACACTTAAGTTATATTAAATATAATTAAGGTATAATATATAACCTAAGGTTTAGACCTACACCTAAAACAATATAAATATTCTCCCATAAATAAAACCGCACGCACAAATGCGCGAACCCACATACACAAGCTAATACACATATATACGTAAACACGCACACGTACGCTTAAATAACGCTCCGCACGCACGGACATGTGCATTCTCGCACCGGCACGCCCAAAACACGCGTTATGCCCAAAAATGCACAACTATATATATACGCTCGCATAGGGTGACGACTCGCTAACAAGCGACCGTCGGAACGACGCGAAAAAATAAACGATCTCGGATTTCGACCAAACTTTCACCGTAGCTAAACACTCAAGCTACGAAAACAACGACGAAGTCGAAAACAACCTCCGACGATCAAACACTCGGGCTAACACCTCCCGAAGCCAAAGCACAAGCATTCCCTGAGAGGCTCAGCCGAGTCTCCAAAACAGACTCCGGCTAGCTGGGGAACCCTGCAAACAGGATACGACCACTAAGAACACCTAAAGAGGTACTCTAACAACGGCACAAGCCGGAAACACGTCAACATAATGCCAAAGGAATAATCATTAAATACCGAAAAATCGGGGGCGTTACACACATGGCCTTTGCTGAGGAGCAGTCAGCCACCTTCTGGAACACCTCATCAGACATTGTCTGAGCCAGTATGTTCATTGCCTTGGCATCTGCAATTTTGGCCTTCTTGTATTCATCATTGTAATCTGGAGGAGGCACTGCACTCATATCAGATGATGAGGCAGAAGCAGCAGCAGGTGCTCTTGGGGGACCTGACAAAATAGAAGCAAAAATACTTTCATCAATGGAATTCATATATAGTTTTATCCTTGCCTTCCAGATGCCAAACTTTGCTAAGTTGCATGCTGGAGGTCTGGTGCTTGAATAATCCTTGGACTGGGCCATGATAGTGAATATCTATAAGCTCTTGGTATCTATCAGGATCTTGTGACTTAGGTGTTAGCCTATTCAGTCAGTCAACCTCCCACTGATACCAATTGAAAGTGAAGGGATAGATACTACTCTAGAGGGGGGGTGAATAGAGTTATCAAATTTTGCACAGACAAAACTTAATAGTCTACCCAACTCCCTTGGAGTGAAGTGCGGAATGAAAAGATTATAGATATAAAGTTAACCCTATAGCCTAACACAAGTGATGTGTACAAACTCAAGCTAACTGTTATTACAGTTAAGGCTTGGAAAACCTAATCAGCAACTAGCAACCTAGTTATATCTAATCACAGCCACAATGCAGGAATTAAACAATGGAATCCAGACGACACAAGGAAATTTATAGTGGTTCCCCAAACAACTTGGGTACGTCCACTCTTCTACCCACACGGTAGGAATCCACTCAGGTTTTTGATCAGGTGCCCTGCCACCAACAGGATCTGCTTCAGGTAGATCCAGAAACCCTTTAAACTTTTGATCAGGTGTCTAAAAACCAAGCACAGGTTTTTGATCAGGTGCCCTGCCACCAAGGGATACTTTTGAAGGGAGTAATAACCCTGTACAGGAGGGGGAAGAAAGTTAAGATGTCTTCTCTATTTTACAAAGATTAGAGAAGCACAAAAACTTGCACTGAGCTAGAATGCTCTAAAGAATCAAGGCTCCCCCTGGCTCAAAGATGTCCAGGTGAAGTCTTGCTTCAGTGCAGAAAACTTTTCAGAAAGTTCTGAAGGAAAAGCTACAGGAAGAAAGTAAATAATAAAATCAAAGATCTTCAAGCAGCTATCTTCTTCTTCTTCTTCTTCAAAGGAACTCTGAGTTTGAACTTCCTGAAAGCAGGAGAACTCAGGTGAAGAAGAGATGAAGATCTTAACACTTCTCAGTTAGATGGAAATTGCTGAGAGCAGAAAACTTTTTCTTGATGAAGGCTTGAAAGCTTGAATGAACAACTGGTTAGCTATTAGCTAGCTTGAATCCTTCTTCAAAGGGTCTTTATATAACAGCAGCAAGCAACGGCTCTCTTCCATTTGAATTATTTGTCTTCTTCTGAGCCTTGAGACCTGGGCTGTAAATATCAAGAAGACAAAAACAAACTCTGCAGCAGAAACATTCTATAAAAGGAGTAAACCTCTTTCTAAGAAGTTGCAGGCACAAATCAAATAACAGAAGGACTAAATAAAGTCACATCAAAAATAATCTCTTTATAGTAAAAAGAAGACTTTTCAGTCTAACGACTATAAAGGGCTGACAGCGGATAAAGTAATTTATAATGACAGCTAATAAGACAAACAACTTTATCTTAAAAAGATTTGACTCAGGCAAAAGAGATGGAGCAAATATTGCCTGGTAATTTTATCATACAGCTTAAAACAATGTGCCAGAAAATGTATTAATTAATTAAATATAATAAATAAATACAAAATATAAAGGCAGACAGAAAGCGTCGAACGACCCTCGAAGATCGTCGAACGACGCACGGAGATCGTCGAACTATCGGGCAGATAGTCGAACGATCCAGATAGTCGACCTATCGAAGAAGATAGTCGAACTACCCCGGTAGATAGTCGAACTATCAGAGCAGATAGTCGAACTATCAGATAGTCGATCTATCTTGGACAGATAGTCGAACTATCAAGCACACAGAGATAGTCGACCTATCAAGCAGATAGTCGACCTACCTCAGAAAACAGATAGTCGATCTATCAACAGATAGTCGAACTATCAAACCAAACCAGATAGTCGATCTATCAGCAGATAGTCGAACTATCAGATAGTCGAACTATCAGGACAGATAGTCGAACTATCAAAGACAACAGATAGTCGAACTATCAACAGATAGTCGAACTATCAAGACGAAACAGATAGTCGACCTATCAACAGATAGTCGAACTATCAGATAGTCGATCTATCAGAACAGATAGTCGAACTACCTCGCCAAGCAGATAGTCGAACTATCAACAGATAGTCGAACTATCAACGCAGACAAAGCGTCGACCAACTGATAGACGATCGTCGATCAGCCGATAGACGATAGTCGAGCGGCGTTCGACTATAGTCGAATGAAAAAACTACTTAACCAAATTCTCAATCTGGAAAAGTGAGGACTCTACAGCTAGACTTCTAACCATTGACCATAGATATTTCTTGGGTCAAGTGACTAACAAAGGCAAGACTAAACTCAAATCAAACTAGGGTACCAACACAATGTTTTATAGTGGTTCCCCAAGGTCTGGGTACATCCACTTTCCCCCTTCACCTATCTAGCAATATGCTAGATTCGGCCAAACTTCCACTATACTCAGATCCTCAGATCCTACAGCTCAAAACCAGGATAGGTTCGTACAACTCAGGCTCAACAGCCCTACCTCAGCCTTGCCTCAAGGCCTACCACTCAGAGAATAATCTTCTCCTACACTCAGGCAAATAGCCCTACCACTCAGAGATCACCTCTCCTACACTCAGGCAAATAGCCCTACCACTCAGAGATCACCTCTCCTACACTCAGCCTTTATAACACAGGCTTACAACTCAGATCTGTGTAAACAGATCCTATAGAAATTTAAAAAAAGATATTTTGATGTCTTGTCTTTGTTGAGAGAGAAGAGGACAAGACACTTCTTGATTAGCTGATGAAATCAACTGAATCTGAGCTTTCTTCAAAGCTTCTTGAATCTGAACTTAGCTGAGTTGATTTCCAAACAACTTCTTGAGAAACCACTGATGGCTTCCTTCTTCTTCTTCAAGATGACTGGATCTCCCTCTATCCAACACCTTTACTGATACTTCAGACTTCTTCTTCTTAGACCTTCTGATGAAGATCTTCTTTAGAGCTTAGCACTTTCTTGAATTGAAACTTCAACAGGATCGTAATCCTTCTGTTTCTTCTTGTAGGATTTTCTTCTAATATTTTTCTTGGCTTAGTTTTTTTTTTAATTCCTTCTGAATGTGTCTATTTATAGACTTTCTTCATGGTAACCGGCTGATCCGGTTTTTAACTATTTTCTGACAGGTCTGACAGCTTCAGTTAAACGGTGGCAACCCACAGCTGTCAAGTCTTCAAACAGTTCTTGTACCTTAGCCTTGGACAGCAAAATGTTGAGATAGTCAGTTAGAAAGTGTCGAGACCAATCTGTTTATCTGTGTCGACACAAGTGACTTTGGTGTCGACACAGTCTTTGATGATGTCGACTAAGTTGCCTTTAAGTCGACACAGCTTCTTCAAAAAAAATAACTTGGTCTAGACTCTGCAGTGTGTCGACACAAGTCCTGTGTGTCGACACAGTTGTTGTAGATTCAGAACTCAGCATGTGTCGACTCAGCCTTCAGGTGTCGACACAGCAATCTTCAATCCTGCCAAAATGTGTCGACTCAGTCTTCTGGTGTCGACACAAGCATAGTCAACTTCTGCCAATATGTGTCGACACAGTCTTCTGGTGTCGACACATCCACCCAGTGTCGACACAGTTGTGGTCGACTATCTTCTTCTATGAGTCTACTATCTTTCTCTGGTCGACTATCTTTCACTAGTCGACTATCTTTCACTAGTCGACTAACTTTCTCTGGTCGACTATCTTTCACGGTGTCGACACTGCTTCCTAGTGCTGAGGTCGACGATTTTCTTTATGTGTCGACACTGCTTCCCAGTGTCGAGATAGTTGAAGTCGACTATTTTCTTTATGTGTCGACACTGCTTCCCAGTGTCGACATAAATGTGGTCGACTATCTTTCTCTGTGTCGACACTGATATTCTGAAGTGTCGACACAAATATTCTGAAGTGTCGACACAATTTCTTCAGGTGTCGACATGTGGACTTAGAATATTTTTCTGCATTATTTAATACTTCTTCACCTGCACATGTCAACTCAAAACAACATCAAATACGCCTTGATGTATATCATTGAGCTAAGTTGGGCTTCTTCAAATCAGGTACATATTTTCCAATGTACCCAACAATCTCCCCCTATTTGGAGAAGTCATAACCCTATAGCCAATGATATACACCATTTATAAAAAGTATAAACTGATGATATATGACATAATAGGAATACTTAATATAAACAAAACATAAAAACAATCCATCACAGAATGAACATTATATGATGCCAAACAACATTTTGTTTATAACTTGATAATGTTTGAATACAGAGAATTACATTTAATGATTTAATCAAAACATTACAAAATACTTTGAAAGAACTAAAAAATTAAGACTGATCAGGCTCTTTAATGACAATCCCTTTGCTAGATAGAACTTGAGCCTTCACAGGAGCTTCAGAATCTTCAGCTGGCTTCTTGCCTTTTAGATCAGCCTTCTTCTTTGCTTCTTCCTTGAGCCTTTGCCTTTCAAAATAATGAAAGGGCTTTGGGAAGTACTTGCTTGGCTCCTGAGCATCTTGAGACAGCCTACCCAGCTTGGCTTTTCTTCTAAACTGTACAATGGCCTCTTGCCTGGCTTCATACTTCTGCCATTCCATCTCATTGTACCACTTGCCTCTTTCCTTCACTTGGTCTTTGACAGCCTTCCATGCAGTGAGTATTATATTTCTGGAAGTAGGACTCCACTGCTCAAAGTCTGGCTTAAGTTCAGCCTGCTCTCTAAACCTTTTCTTAGATAGAGCATCTTGCTGGTCTTTCAAAGTATCCTCAGGCTTATCAACCTTCCCAAGAACAACATTAGTAACCTCCTTTGGAGGACTATACATTCCTTGAACTTGCTGATCAATCATGTCAAAATCTGGAGGAGGGTAAATGACTTGGGCAACCTCAGGTTGATTGCCTTCAAGTAGACTTGTTTGTATTCCTGACTCAGCCACCATAACATCATCACACAATGATGGATATCCCAATATGGCTCGAATACTATTGGTCACCCATTTGGTGTGCTCTGAGCCTGCATGAACTAACATCCTCTCCCCCTTTATGGCTTCTCTAGTAACATGATCTCTCAGATCTTCCTTCTGAAATCGAATTTGGCCATCCAGATAATTCACACCCTCTTTAAAAAATGGTTTTAACTTTTGAAGCTTGTCAGATATTTCTTTTTGAGAGGAAGTGATAGCAGTTTTAACAGAATCAATAGCAGCTTGAAAGTTCTTATCAAATTCTTCCATTTCTTTTGCTCTAGCTGCAGACAGGCCTGGAACAATCTTTTTCAATTCCTCTATAATCTCATGATGAGATTCAGTTAAATTGTCATTCATTCTTAACTGATTTTCCAAGACATAGCTTTGCTTTAAAGCAATGTCATCCACCTTAGGGATGATAGTCTGCTGTTGTTTTGCCAGATATACCACAGCATTACCTCCCTTATGGAAGCAATCTGTCATTTCCTTCTTATGCATATTGACCTCAAACCTAATTGATTTTATATCTTGAGCTAAGTCAAATTGCAAGGACTTGTTGTTCTCATCAACATATTTTTCTATAGCCACTCTGTGTTTATCCAATTTCACTTGTAAATCTACCAAGAACTTGTTATAATCAAAGTCAGAAGGAGTGTGATGTGCTGTAGACTGTAGAGCCTGCTTATAGCTCTTGCTCCTTCTCTGAAAGACCATAAGTTTTCTCTTTTTAGCCACCCTGGCTTCTTCAGTCTCTGAATCAGAAGTACTATCAATTTGAACTCTTTCTTTGGGAGGAGGAGGAACAGCTGCTTCAGTGCCAAGTTGTACAGTCTCAACATGCACTGGCTCCCCCTCAATTTCTTGCTCCATTTCCAGACTATCAGTAATTATTTCATCATTTGGGAATAACTCCTCCAGAGTATATTCCTTCTGGGCTTGATCATTTGCAGTATTCAAATTTGGAGATTGATCAATTTGAGCAACTTCTTGCACTTGCTCCCCCTGGCCCTGTGCAGAAATAGAAATATTAGAAATCTCTTTTGTAGGAAAATACACCAGCTCCCCCTGCACATGTACCTGGTCATGAGTAGATACAGTTTGTGTAGGTGAATAAACTTGCTGAGCTGGTATACTTCTTCTTCTTGAACTGCAGGTATTGTGGCATCCTGAACTTGTGTAGATACAGGCTGATCTTCAACCTCCAGTCTTACTTGCTCTTCTTGTGGATGCCCAGTACTGGTAGCATGACCTGGGGATTTCTCAGGTGAATCCTGCCTTTCCACTTCAGGCATCTCTTTGGTCAGCACCCTATCCCATCTGGAGAACAATCTCATGTCCATCCTTCTCATGTGATTAATTTTAGTTCCAGGTTGTTGTTGCATAACCTCAGGAATCTCCTTACTTAGGTATATACTCATTATCCTAGCCAGATTTGGCTTCTTGATTCCTTCCTTAATCTTCTCAAAGATTACAGATGACCAATCCGTTGGAATTGTAAACACAATCCTGGTCATTAGGCTGAACATATAGGCAGAAATCCTATCATGTCCACCTGGCTTGCATAGAATAACTTTTCCTACCACTTATGACAGAAACTTACCCTGTTGATTCATTCCTTTCCGATTGAACGCAGCTCCAATTTTCATGGTGGATTCCAATCCACACCATTGAAGAGCCTCCCTAGATTTAGAAGCAGGGACATCCTCTTCATTCTCAATTGTAGGTAAGTGCAGAATTGTTCTTATCTTACTTGGTGTAATCTCCACAGGTGACCCATGAACTGTGGATTTTATCGCATGACGTTCAGAGTCTACAGATGCAGAGGTAAAGAATTCGTGCACCTCCTTCTTCCATATCTTTGATGGTTCGTAGACCAGAAATTCTAAACCTGAGTCGGAGAGGAGAGAGATAACCCCAAGAACATCTGGAGGGGCAGCTGCAAAGGCCTAGCGCACCAACTCATATCCTTCATTCACATTGTCTTCAATCTTTGGCGCCATTGATCAGTCGAGAAAGCTTGAAAGATGAGAGAAAGAGAGAGAGAGGGAGAATGTCGACACAGGGTTTCGAAAACCTTGTAAGCGTGTCGACAGAATGAGTTTTTGACCTATTTATACCTTCTGTTTAAAGAAGATCAAAAGTCGCCAAAAACAGACTATAAGTGTCGACACAGATGGATTGTGTCGACACAAGCTTTTATTGTCTCGACTTCAAGTTCGTCTATTAGGTGTCGACACCAATTTGTTGTTATGTCGACACCAGAGATATATAGAAGAGTAACAGAAATTCTGTGTCGACTCTTAGTATAAGTGTCGACACAAAATCTGTAAGTGTCGACACCACTTTCCTGGTGAAGTCGACACTACATTTCTGGATAAGTCGACATTAAGATTCTTAAGTGTCGACACATATTTTCTGTGTCGACACAATGTCTCTGACTTGTCGACATTACTACCCTGAGTCGACACATTATTACTGAATGTGTCGACACCATCTTACTTAGCCAATTTCTGTTTGTTCATCACAACTTATAAGTACAACAAAGTACTTTATACTACTTCAATGTGTCTTAATATCACTTGAATGTCTTGTTACCACTTCAACTTTATTGTTGATGATTTTGTGATTACACTAATCAATGGTTAACATACCTAGTTCAATTTTGAATTTATTGAATTTTGTCTCATCTAGGGGCTTAGTAAACACATCTGCTATTTGATAATCTGTTTTCACAAATTCCAATGAGATGTCTTCGTTTTCTACATGTTCTCTAAGAAAATGGTATTTTATTTCTATATGCTTAGTTCTACTATGAGAAACAGGATTATTAGCAATAGAAATTGCACTCTTAGAATCACATAAAAGAGGTGTTCTACTTACTTGAATACCATAATCCTTTAGCTGATGCTGCATCCATAATAGCTGTGCACAGCAGCTTCCAGCAGCAACATACTCTGACTCAGCTGTGGAAATTGACACACTAGTCTGCTTCTTACTACTCCATGATATTAGTCTTCCTCCCAGGAATTGACAAGTACCTGTAGTACTCTTCCTATCCTCTCTACATCCTGCAAAATCTGCATCTGAATAGCCTGTTAGTTGAAAATCTCTATTCCTAGGGTACCAAAGACCTAGATTAGGTGTGCCCTTAAGATATCTCAGAATCCTTTTAACTGCAGTATAATGAGATTCTTTAGGGCAGGCTTGGTACCTAGCACAGACACATGTAGCATACATAATATCTGGTCTACTAGCAGTGAGATATAGTAGTGAGCCAACTATTCCTCTATACAAAGTCTCATCAACAGGTTTACCTGCATCATCTTTGCATATAGGCATACTTGTTCCCATAGGAGTTCTCATGGTGGAGGATGACTCCATACCATATTTCTTAATCAATTCTTTGGTGAACTTAGACTGGGATATGGACAAGCCATCATCAGTCTGTCTTACTTGGAGTCCCAAGAAGAATTTCAGTTCCCCCATACTGCTCATCTCAAACTTCCCTTGCATAAGTTTGGCAAACTTTTTACAAAGGTTGTTTTCAGTAGATCCAAAGATTATGTCATCAACATAGATCTGAACTAAGATGATCTTGCCTTTGGATTCCCTAAGGAATAGAGTTTTGTCAATTTTTCCTCTTGAGAATTTATTCTCAATAAGGAAAGTAGACAGGGTTTCATACCAAGCCCTTGGGGCTTGCTTTAACCCATACAGAGCTTTCCTAAGCTTATAAACAAAATCAGGTTTAAGAGGATCTACAAAACCTGATGGCTGCTCTACATATACTTCTTCTTTAAGATCACCATTCAGAAATGCTGACTTCACATCCATCTGGTATACTTTGAAGTCTTGATAGGCTGCATAGGCAAGGAATATTCTGATTGCCTCCAGCCTTGCTACTGGAGCAAAGGTTTGATCAAAGTCAATCCCTTCTTCCTGCCTGTATCCTTTTGCAACCAATCTTGCTTTATTCTTTACTATTATTCCACTTTCATCTAGCTTGTTCCTATAGATCCATTTTGTGCCAATTATGTTGTGGCCTCTTGGTTTAGGAATAAGCTCCCAGACATTGCACCTTCTGAATTGATTCAGCTCCTCTTGCATAGCATCAATCCAGTGCTGGTCTTGGATAGCTTCTTCAAACTTCTTAGGCTCCATTTGTGACAGGAAACTTGAATGTAGAACTGTGTTTTGATTTCTGCTTCTAGTTTGCACCCCTTATCTTGGATCACCTATTATCTGATCAGCTGGACGATCTCTTAAATGTCTTGTAGCTGGAGGAAGATTTCCTTCTGGTTGAACATCTCCAGCTCCTTCATTTAACTGATTCTCTTGATTTTCATCAGCTTCTATAGTGTCTTGTTCTCCCCCTAGACTGAAGCCTTCATTTTCCAATGCCCCATCTTCCTTTGATACTTCAGTAATGGAAAGCTTGTCCATACTTTTGCTTATACCTGTTGAGTCATTTGATCTACAAGACAACTCACAGTTGATTAATCTTGTTTCATCAAACACAACATGCACAGATTCTTCAACAACTTGAGTAGTCAAGTTGAAGACTCTATAGGCCTTACTATTTGTGTTGTACCCAACAAATATCCCATCCTGGGATTTGGCAGCAAACTTAGTCAAATATGACTTGCCATTGTTAAGTATATAACACTTGCAACCAAAGATCCTAAAGTAAGATAGATTTGGTTTTCTGCCTTTCACAATCTCATAGAGAGTCATTTTGTGACTTTTGGTGATAGTAGCCCTATTGATTACATGACAAGCAGTGTTAACTGCCTCAGCCCAAAAATATTCTGGGAGAGAGGTGTCACTCAATAGAGTTCTACCAGCTTCAATTAATGTTCTATTCTTTCTTTCAGCAATTCCATTTTGCTGAGGAGTTCTAGGTGAGGAGAACTCTTGGAAAATCCCAAAGTCTTTACACAAGTTTGTTATGCTTTCAGATTGAAACTCAGTACCATGGTCACTTCTGATTTTGACCACTGTACTATTCAGTTCATTCTGAATTTGCTTTACAAGATTAAGTAATACACTTGGGGTTTCAGATTTTTGTCTCAGAAAGAACACCCATGTAAATCTAGAATAGTCATCTACAACCACAAAAGTGTAGACCTTCCTACCTAGACTATGAACTGGCATAGGACCAAAAAGATCCATATGCAAGAGTTATAAGCACCTCACAGAATCCTTGTTTTCAAGGCTTTGAAAGGAGGATTTTGTCTGCTTGCCCTTTTGACAAGCTGAGCATATCCCTTCCTTTATACACTTAATTTGAGGTCCATTCCTCACTAACTCTTTGCTAAAGAGTTGGCCAATTGTCTTGTAGTTTAGATGAGCCAATCTCTTGTGCCACTTAACACAATGAGAAGCATTGTCATCAGCTACAAGACAGATGGGAGAAGCCTTATTCTCACATTCAAAATTAAGACAATATACATTTCTCTTCCTATACCCAGTCAATATGATCTTTTGATCACTTGACCTCTTGATATGACATCCATCTTTAATAAATGAAATGTCATATCCTAAATCACTTAGCTGGCTTATGCTTATTAGATTATGTTTCAAACCTTTTACATAAGCCACTAGAGTGATAGTAATTAGGTTAGAAGAAATGTTACCAAACCCTTTGATGACTCCTTTTTCAGATCCACCAAAGATCACTTTAGGTCCATCTTTGACAGATGAATACTCCTTCAGCAGCCCCTTTGTTCCAGTCATGTGCCTGGAACAACCACTATCCAAGTACCATATAGGGGCATGGTTACTTGGATTCACCTGCAACACAAAATTACTTACCCTTAGAACCCAAGTAAGTCTTGGGTCCTTGGTTCAGGTTAGCATTAATAAAGCTACCATAACCTCTTCTAACAGGTAGACTATTGTTCTTTATAACACTTGTGTTATACCAGCAGTATAATGCAAAATGGCCTCTCTTGCCACAGCACCAACATTCAAACTTATTGTATCTAGATCTAGATACATCCTTGTCAGAAGAATTTCTGTTCATTGCTGGTGCTGCAGCAACTTCACCTGCTGATTTCTTAAAACCATTGGGTTTATGATCATAGGTAGGCCTGCTTGCATTTATACCCTTGTTCTTCTGAACATTAGTCTTATTATGACCTTGAATATTTTCATGATCATATTTGTTAGAAGGCACTTCCACCTTACTAAACTTTATGGGGACTGAAAGGTTTAGTGGCTGAACAGAAGCTTTGCCTTTCCTCTTGAATCTGCCAGCCCTGGAGTTACCTTTAAATCCTAATCCAGCCTTACCCTTTTGAGTGACAAATTCATCTATCAAGGGTAAGACAGATTTTGGCTTAGAGTAACTAGCCACTAAATCCCTTTCAATTCTAAGTCTGGCCTCCAGACTCTTCACTTGATCATTAGTATAATTAATTGTGCCCATCTGAATAATAGTTATATTCTTCAGCTTGGCTATTTCATTTAAGTTTTGATCAATAACTTTCTCTAACTCAGTTGTAGCAACCCTTAGTTCAGCAATTTCCTGAGCCTGAGATTTAACCAGGTTCTTGCTTTTCTTAAGGGCCTGCAACAGGTCCCCATACTTGTCTATCAATTGATAGACATCTCCTTCAGATTCAGATGCATCTACATCTGTTGATGCAGATGTAGCTGATTCTTCACTTGTACAACAAACAGATGTAATAGAAGGACATTGTACCTTATTATGACCTGACTGATTCTGGCATATGTCCTCTTCTGATCCTGCCATCAGCCCCATACACTGATGATCCTTTTGTTCATTGATGAAGTCTAGCAACTGCAGAAACTCCTCTTCTTCAGATGCAGCATATAGTCCAATATATGCTTCAGCTTCAGATTCTGACTCTGAAGTTGACTGGTCTGTTAGACTCTTATCTTTCTTTGCAACAAAGGATTTCTCCTTCTTGCCTTTCTGATAAGTCTTCTTTTTGTCTGAAGATTCCTTTCTCTTATCAGGACAGTCAACCACTACATGTCCAGGCCTATTGCAACAATAGCAGACAATCTTTGAAGTAGTGGCTTTGCTGGGCTTTGATCTGGTCTTCTCTTTCCTTGATGACCTTTTCTTCTGATAATAGTCATCAACTTGCTGTGATGTGGAAGGCCTAGACTTCCATTGCTTCTTTTTCAAGAACCTCTGGAATTGCCTTGTGAATGCAGCAAAGTCTGCATCTGAATCACAGCTTTCTGAACCCTTATCTGAATTTTCAGAACTATCTTCTGCAACTTCCTTAGGAGGAGATGGTGATTTCCTCCTATTCTTTCTAGTGGCTTCTGCATTGAATGCCACAGTCTTTTCTCTATGCTCTCCTCTTGAATTCTTTTCCTCCTCCTTCCTCACCATAAGTTGCATTTCATAGGATAGCAACTTTCCAAACAAGGTGGGAGGAGATATCTCTGCCAATTTAGCCACTTCTCTTATGGCACAGATCTTTGTGTCCCAATCCTTTGTTAAGGATCTCAAGAATTTGTCATTCAGTTCATAAGTACTGAAGACTCTTCCATAGGACATAAGCTCATTCACAATTCTATAGAATTTCTTGTAGCACTCAGTTATGCTATCAGATTTACTTTGTCTAAAACTTTCATACTCCTGATTGAGCATAGATTTCCTGTCCTGCCTCACTTCTTCAGATCCCTCCATGTAGACAATCAATGTGTCCCACATCTCTTTAGAGGTCTTGTAGTGAATCAGATTCTGAAATGTTGAATCATCTATGGCACTAACAATAATGTTCTGAGCTCTTTTATCCATGGTTGCCAAGATGATTTCATCCTTGGTCATTTCTGAATAACTCTTTGGAGTTTGGATATTTGCATCAAGAACTGATACCTTCATTGGAATGAAGTGGCCTTCCTGTACTGTGATGTAAATCCTTGGGTCAGATGCTTCCATAAACAGTCTGACTCTTTCTTTCCAAATTCCAAAAATTTCTTTCTTGCATATGGGTAATTTCATAGACCCTAGCTCCTTATGATTCTCACCAGAACCCATCTTTTTGAATCTTGATTCTGCCTATCAGATCTACCTCAGACTATTAAGTCCTTTTTGAGGAACCTCCCTCTGATACCACTTGATAGTTTTACTTTTAAGACAACCTAAACACCTAGAGGGGGGGGGGGGTGAATAGGTTCTAATTTCTTGTCTATAAATCTAGGCAGAATTCAATTGCAATTTAAAACATCTAGCACAGCATTCACAGACAACTAAGCATCACAGATTGCACAATGTTTTATAGTGGTTCCCCAAGGTCTGGGTACATCCACTTTCCCCCTTCACCTATCTAGCAATATGCTAGATTCGGCCAAACTTCCACTATACTCAGATCCTCAGATCCTCAGATCCTACAGCTCAGAACCAGGATAGGTTCCTACAACTCAGGCTCAACAGCCCTACCTCAGCCTTGCCTTAAGGCCTACCACTCAGAGAATAATCTTCTCCTACACTCAGGCAAATAGCCCTACCACTCAGAGATCACCTCTCCTACACTCAGGCAAATAGCCCTACCACTCAGAGATCACCTCTCCTACACTCAGCCTTTATAACACAGGCTTACAACTCAGATCTGTGTAAACAGATCCTACAGAAATTTAGAAAAAGATATTTTGATATCTTGCCTTTGTTGAGAGAGAAGAGGACAAGACACTTCTTGATCAGCTGATGAAATCAACTGAATCTGAGCTTTCTTCAAAGCTTCTTGAATCTGAACTTAGCTGAGTTAATTTCCAAACAGCTTCTTGAGAAACCACTGATGGCTTCCTTCTTCTTCTTCTTCAAGATGACTGGATCTCCCTCTATCCAACACCTTTACTGATACTTCAGACTTCTTCTTCTTAGACCTTCTGATGAAGATCTTCTTTAGAGCTTAGCACTTTCTTGAATTGAAACTTCAACAGGATCGTAATCCTTCTGTTTCTTCTTGTAGGATTTTCTTCTAATATTTTTCTTGGCTTAGTTTTTTTTTAATTCCTTCTGAATGTGTCTATTTATAGACTTTCTTCATGGTAACCGGCTGATCCGGTTTCTAACTGTTTTCTGACAGGTCTGACAGCTTCAGTTAAACGGTGGCAACCCACAGCTGTCAAGTCTTCAAACAGTTCTTGTACCTTAGCCTTGGACAGCAAAATGTCGAGACAGTCAGTTAGAAAGTGTCGAGACCAATCTGTCTATCTGTGTCGACACAAGTGACTTTGGTGTCGACACAGTCTTTGATGATGTCGACTAAGTTGCCTTTAAGTCAACACAGCTTCTTCAAAAAAAATAACTTGGTCTAGACTCTGCAGTGTGTCGACACAAGTCCTGTGTGTCGACACAGTTGTTGTAGATTCAGAACTCAGCATGTGTCGACTCAGCCTTCAGGTGTCGACACAGCAATCTTCAATCCTGCCAAAATGTGTCGACTCAGTCTTCTGGTGTCGACACAAGCATAGTCGACTTCTGCCAATATGTGTCGACACAGTCTTCTGGTGTGGACACATCCACCCAGTGTCGACACAGTTGTGGTCGACTATCTTCTTCTGTGAGTCGACTATCTTTCTCTGGTCGACTATCTTTCACTAGTCGACTATCATTCACTAGTCGACTAACTTTCTCTGGTCGACTATCTTTCACGGTGTCGACACTGCTTCCCAGTGCTGAGGTCGACGATTTTCTTTATGTGTCGACACTGCTTCCCAGTGTCGAGATAGTTGAAGTCGACTATTTTCTTTATGTGTCGACACTGCTTCCTAGTGTCGACATAAATGTGGTCGACTATCTTTCTCTGTGTCGACACTGATATTCTGAAGTGTCGACACAAATATTCTGAAGTGTCGACACAATTTCTTCAGGTGTCGACATGTGGACTTAGAATATTTTTCTGCATTATTTAATACTTCTTCACCTGCACATGTCAACTCAAAATAACATCAAATACACCTTGATGTATATCATTGAGCTAAGTTGGGCTTCTTCAAATCAGGTACACATTTTCCAATGTACCCAACAATCTCCCCCTATTTGGAGAAGTCATAACCCTATAGCCAATGATATACACCATTTATAAAAAGTATAAACTGATGATATATGACATAATAGGAATACTTAATATAAACAAAACTAAGTCCCCGGCCAGAGGATCCTTGCTGAGGGATCTCGCCCAACTAAGTCCCCGGCGGGCCTAGGCAAGGAGACCGATCGTTCGCGCAAGGAAAGGAGGGGCGGTCTTCCCTTGGCCTATGAGGGACACTTATCGCAAGTGGTTCTCGGCAAAGGGAGGGAGCGACGTGTCAAAATACCTGGGCTCTCGGCAGATTCTCACCTAGCGGCCGCAAAAAGAGACTATCCTAGAAGGGTCCAGGGGCCCCCGGCGAAAACAATCTTGAACAGCATTCGTTTTTCAACAGTTAGAAAAAAAAAGAGAAGGGAGCAAAGTTACATTTACATTATAAAATGAGTACAGTATTACAAAAATCGGAGCGTCTCGCTCATTACAGAGAAAAAAAGAAACCCCTCAGGGGGAAGCACTATATCCGCTCGAGCTCCCGCTGGGGTCCCTACTTGGGCTTCCACGGGAGCTCTCACCCGAGCTCTCCCCTGATGTCTCGCCAGCAGCTGCGGGAGATCTCGGGACATCCGGGGGCAGAGAGTCGGGCGCGCCTGGGGGCTTCGGGATAGGCTCGAAGAGCCAGGGGACGAGCTGGGGAGCGGTCAGGGTATCGTCACCCTCGTCCAAGCATCCCACGTCCCGCAATGTCTCGATCATCAATTTGGTCGTCGCCTGGGCGTTGACCTGCAAGAGCTTGTCGATGTCGTACTCGGAATAATTCCGGCTCTTCAGCCTTTCATCGAGCGGAGGAGGGGGCGGGACCGCAGCTACCGCCATCTCCAGGCGCTTGACCTAGTCCTTCAGCAGGGCGTTCTCGCACTCCACCCAGGCCAGCCACGCGCGAAGCACCAAGACCTGCGGAGATTCCTGCGTAAGAACGTTTTATCAGCTGCGAGAACGGAGGTGTGGATCTCACTGGCGAGAACAAAGGTTGGAAGGGGTCTCGCTTACCTCCTCCGCCGGGCGCATGGACAGCAGGCGTCAGGCATCCTCTAGCTCGGCCTTCAGGGCCGCCGCCTGAGCCACCGCTTCCTCTCTCGCCTTGTACATATCAAGGAAGTTCCGGTCGATGGTGATGCTTCGGCGAGCACACATGTGCGCAAGCTCGAACCCACGCATCAGGGCCCGGATGGAATCGAAAGCGAGGAGGCGAGTAGACATTTGGTCGTGCAGGCCCGCAAACTCCCGGCTTTAGAGGCCGTAGCCAAGCGCGAAGGCCTCGTCGGTGACCTCGTCGCCCTCTGCCCAGCTCGGTAGCAGCATCGAGAGGGACACTCGGTTGGCCTCCGGGTCCCATTGCAGCAAGGGCTTCTCTTCCGTATCTAGGCTCTTCACGCCCATACCAAAATTCTTGTGCCCCTTCGGTACATGCTTGGAGGGAGGTTGGGCAGAGCTTGCGGCAGCCACTATCTCGGTGCCCGCCTCGCCGCCCGCCTTGATTGCGGCCGGAGGGTTCTCGGAAGGGGCCCCAGCACTACTCCTGGGGATGTCCCTCATTGATGAGTCCTCTTTATATACCTATTTCCGGACTCATCTAGGCTTATTTTCTTGTCTTTGCACACCGTTTAGCGTCATTTGCACTCCTTTTGGTTCGCTACGGTTTTCCACGTCTTGTGCACTTTATTAGCCTATTTCTTTGCGTGTGTGTATTTCCCTTTTTCTATGCATTATATTTATGTCTGTGACTGCCATGTCGACATCCCGTCCAGTTTTCCTGCAGGTTCTGGGATCGTGTGGGCGTCCGGGGTAGGACTTTCACCATTTTTGGCAAAGGAGTCAATGGTCGTGCGTTTTTACCCACGCACGACCATCGACCTCTTTGGCGCACGATCATCGATCGTGCGCAGTCATGACCTCTCCTGTGAAAGTTCTGTCCCGGCATATCGCCCGATCACCAGCCATACCGCGCACGATCACTGCTCGTGCGCTGCCGGTCGTGTGCAGTCACACCTTCTTTTTCCATTTTGCTGCCTCCATATCGCACGATCACGGACCATATCGCGCATGACCATTGGTCGTGCGCTTGTGATCGTGTGCGTGCTTTAATTTCTTACTGCAGGCTCTGCAGGTTCTGGCCGCACGGGCGCTAACATTATTTGCGCACGACCACTGGTCGTGCGCTAGTGGTCGTGCGCGCTGTTTATTCTGCAATCTATAAATACGCTGGTTTCGCCCTAAACTCGGGGAGATCGCCATCGCTCGACATTTTCGGCCGTATTTCGTGCCCGACGAGTTTTTCCGCCGTCCTCCTTCATTCTCCACCTTAGGGAGGGTCTCCGGGCAAGCTTTCACCGCCAAATCAAAGCCGGAGCATCCCCTCGGCCTCCTCCTTCATCCTCGAGCTTCAAGTGAGGTTTGACCTAGCTTTCTCCATCAAGCTAGGAGGAGCATGTGCTTACATCCTCCGCAGCGTGATACGGAGAAGACGGGCCATTGGAAGGTGGTGACAGCCCTTCTCTACCCCGGATGCAGTTGAGGACCGAGCTTGGACTCGGATTGACAACCCGGGATTCCAACCGCGAACCCTCAATAAGGCTTCGGACCCGGTCGATTTCGCGCACTCCTCTTATGTTGTTGTTGATAGCTTAGTTTAATTTCTATGTATTGATGAAGTGTTTTTATTGATTAGCATTTTCACTTATTCATGTCTATGTGAGTTATTGTGATTTTGTTATTATTGCTTGAGGTGCGCCATATCCCATCCACCCTTGCCACACTAGCAATTGCTAGTGGCGTGCGTTGCGAAGAGGTGCTTACGACCCTCATTCCGCCGTTCTCTCCACCTCATCCGCTAGCCTACTCGTCCATCCGCCAAGCGATTCGGTGCATCGCGGCCCGTGTAGTTTCCATCCCGCCTGGCGAAGCATCGCATAGCGGCGTTGCATAGGAGTAGCTTGTAGATTTTACTTCATGTTTCCGCAATAATCAAAACCCCCCTTTTTAGATCCGACCCGAGGACTTCAATCTCAAGTCCTCCTCGACATTAACTCATCCCTTACTGTGTTCCTCAAGAGACCGACACTCGGGGATTTATTCCCAAACTTTATTACTTGTGCGACCGGTGCGCTTGCCGTATTTTCCACGCATCAAGTTTTTGGCGCCGTTGCCGGGGAACACAGTCGTTTGAGTTTTTGAAGAGGTAGATGCGAGATAGTCGCCCGTGTCCATTTGTTCATACCCTGTTTTGTCTTTATTTTAGTTTTTGAAATTGTTTACTTTATTTTTTTTTCTGTCCCTTCCTTGTTTTCTTTTTTTTATATTGCAGATCCGAGTTGTTTTATTCTTGTGTGTAGTAATTTCCGGTAAATATTTCTGTTCGCGATGGATTCTGCTGCCGAGTGCCGTATTTTTGACGCTTTGCGGAGTTGCATCGATGCCATGGCTGTTTCTAATGTCGAGCACTGTTTTCGGTGTATTCTATGTCAAGGTGTGGGCCATATGTTGAAGGATTGCCCTCGCTTGTGCAAGCCTTCTACCTCTGTGGACGCATCCGTAGCAGTCCCTTGTTCGCGGGAGACTACTGTGGATGGGCCTACCAGGGTGTTGCCTGGCCCATACACTGACATGGCGCACCTTGCTCGATCTTTGCCCGTTGAGATTACGGAAGAATCTCTCGCCGCATATAGTTCCTTCATGGGTTCCTCAACCCCTTTTTACGAGCTTCCTTTGAGTGATCACTCTCACTCGGATGTTAGCCCGCAAGGAGTGGATCGGGAACTCATGGACGATCCTGTATGGGACGATGAGAGTGTTCCGGTCATCGACGGGGTGGCATCTGCGGATGATGTTGCGACGGGGCCTGCGCATTCTATGCCTGATTTTGAGAGCAGCTTTGCCCCTACGCAGTATTTGCCAGAGTTTTCTACTCCTTTTTCTTGTGAGTTGGCTGATGAGGCCGTTATTGTGGATGATTCGGTGCCTGAGGTTGTGCCGATGTGGGATGACGATTCTGCTATCTCCGATGGAGAATGTGGATCTTCGAACCACTATGACGCACCCCGGTGGGACGAGGAGTATTACCTTTCGGAAGCGGAGGTTTGCACCTCCCTATCTGATGAGGCGGTCCCCTTTTCCACCGCGGACTTCGAGTTCTCGGATTCTCCCCAATACGACTCATATGACACTGACGATGATCATTGTTTGGATCCTGCTGGCGGTGATACCGGGATCACTCCCCCGATTTCTGATTATTTTTGTCCTTCTTCTCTTTTATTCCTTGATCCCCCTTCCATATCTGAGCCTGTACGGGTTGATTCTCCGCTGGTGTGCTGGGATGACGATGAGTCTTGTGCTCAAGCCGTTGACTCCTACGCACCTGTGTGGGATGACCCCTTGCTAGGCAAGGATATTTTTTGTGGTGGGATGAGTGAGGACCAGGCCTCCTCATCTTACTTCCTATTTCCTCCACCTGTGCGTCGCAGGTATTATTACTCAGGTAGAGGGGTAACTGTGCTATCGTCATATCGGTACCCGTTACCGACACGGATATTAGGACAGTTACCTGTGCATTTTCTATTTCATAGGCCCATTAGCTAGAACTTTTCTTTTGCTGAATAAGTCGTGCTGGGATGACAATAACCCCAGTACTTATCTTTCATTTTCTGCATTTTTTTTATGTCTAGCTTAGTTTAGTATTTATTGTTTTTTTTTGTCTTTTCTTTTCTATTGTTTTTGCGGAGCTCACCCCTGCAGGTTTCCATTGCGAATTCATTCTGGCGGGGTTGTGATTCTTTGTTTGGCGGGCCTGCTGCTACTTTCCACGCGTCTTCTGGTATGCTCACTGGCTGAGCATTGGGTAACCTCTTCCCTTAGCTCATTCTAATTTTAATTTCTCTATCATTTGATGTGTTGTTTAGTTTAAGTCTGGGGGAGAGCATGTTTACCTTTTACACACACACATTTCATGTGCATACTAGAAGCTTTTATAATTATTATTTTGTTTAGTTCATCTCTTGCACATAACTGCACCCACATGAGCGCGAGCTTAGCTATTAGCGTGCCACGAGTTGAACCTGTATCTTTGTTAGATTTGGAAAATTTCTGTGCTAGTTTAGGATTGTGCGACGGAGTAAAATGTTGGCCTTGCTGTGTTTCTAGTCAACTGCTCTCGTTTTGTATAGAAATTTGTGTAGATTTAATTTTTTTCGTATGCTTATAGTTCTATATTTTTCTATTTGCGTACATATTTCTTATTCTACTCAAAAGTTGGTGAATCCGGTGTGAATCAAACGGTAGCGTAGGAATGTGTTTAGCTGCCACTAGACTCGTATTGCTTGAGTCGGGAGAAAGGATTATCTTTCTCGGTTGCTAAGAACTTGCCCCAAGCTATTCTTGAAGCATTGGTACACGGTGAGTCTAGCGTGAGAGTGATGTAGGCCACCTTTTGGCCCGGTTGAGCTTTGTACCCATTCCTAACATCGCCCTAGCTAGCCTCGTTGTGCCTACCCTTTTTTTTGATTTAGCTCCACTATATTCACCAAAGCCTCATAGCCGATCCTAGTCGCACACCCAAGTCGAGCTTAGTGTTTTATATTTTCATGTTGGGTTGTGATGTGGTATTTTTATTCGTGAAAATGTGGAAGCGCGCCCAAGTTTTTATTTTGCTGAGATTTTGAAAATAAAAAGAAAAAGAAAAAGTTTACAAAGAAAAATATTTGAAAAAGAGAAAAAGAGAAAAAAAATGATGAAAGAAAAAGTTTAATTGAAAATCTTTTTGAGATTATTTGGATTTGGAGTAGGCGGTGCACACACCCATTTAGTAAAAGTTAAGTCTGGGGGTGTGGTGCACCCGTGTTTATTTTGTGGGCAGCGGGTACTAGTTATGTACGTTAGCTCATTTGGGTTAGGTGCATACCCTTCATGTTTATCCCTGTTTTCCTCACCGTAACCCAAGCCCCATTATTACCCGAAGTTCTACAGACTTGCGCTTGAGTTGACTAGTGCCGTGGAGAGAGTGCGAACGGGCAAGCTTATGGTTTCCGACATTGGTGGATTCCTTTGGGGGTAATCTTGAGCCCCGGTCTTCGGCAATGCTCACCTTAGTGGCCTGTCTACTTTCTTCCTGCGTAGGACCAGATGATTCACCGTGATTCCACTTTTGAGTAATAATAAATTTTTGTTACGCATTGTGAAAAATATAAAATATTTTGTATACTTAAAAATTTCCTCTACTTTATTTTTATGCACGCGAGCATGCGACTTCGCATGGTACTCCGTTTTGCAATTTCTTTGTTAGCTAGTTCATTTTCCCCGCCTGCTTAGGTTTTGTTTGCTCGGGACGCGCAAACGGTTAAGTCTGGGGGTGTGATGAGTCCTCTTTATATACCTATTTCCGGACTCATCTAGGCTTATTTTCTTGTCTTTGCACACCGTTTAGCGTCATTTGCACTCCTTTTGGTTCGCTACGATTTTCCACGTCTTGTGTACTTTATTAGCCTATTTCTTTGCTTGTGTGTATTTCCCTTTTTGCTGTGCATTATATTTATGTCTGTGACTGCCATGTCGACATCCCGTCCAGTTTTCCTGCAGGTTCTGTGATCGTGTGGGCGTCTGGGGTAGGACTTTCACCATTTTTGGCAAAGGAGTCAATGGTCGTGCGTTTTTACCCACGCACGACCATTGACCTCTTTGGCGCACGATCATCGATCGTGCGCAGTCATGACCTCTCCTGTGAAAGTTCTGTCCCGGCATATCGCACGATCACCAGCCATACCGCGCACGATCACTGCTCGTGCGCTGCCGGTCGTGCGCAGTCACACCTTCTTTTTCCATTTTGCTGCCTCCATATCGCACGATCACGGACCATATCGCGCATGACCATTGGTCGTGCGCTTGTGATCGTGCGCGTGCTTTAATTTCTTACTGCAGGCTCTGCAGGTTCTGGCCGCACGGGCGCTAACATTATTCGCGCACGACCACTGGTCGTGCGCTAGTGGTCGTGTGCGCTGTTTATTCTGCAATCTATAAATACGCTGGTTTCGCCCTAAACTCGGGGAGATCGCCATCGCTCGACATTTTCGGCCGTATTTCGTGCCCGACGAGTTTTTCCGCCGTCCTCCTTCATTCTCCACCTTAGGGAGGGTCTCCGGGCAAGCTTTCACCGCCAAATCAAAGCCAGAGCATCCCCTCGGCCTCCTCCTTCATCCTCGAGCTTCAAGTGAGGTTTGACCTAGCTTTCTCCATCAAGCTAGGAGGAGCATGTGCTTACATCCTCCGCAGCGTGATACGGAGAAGACGGGCCATTGGAAGGTGGTGACAGCCCTTCTCTACCCCGGACGCAGTTGAGGACCGAGCTTGGACTCGGATTGACAACCCGGGATTCCAACCGCGAACCCTCAATAAGGCTTCGGACCCGGTCGATTTCGCGCACTCCTCTTATGTTGTTGTTGATAGCTTAGTTTAATTTCTATGTATTGATGAAGTGTTTTTATTGATTAGCATTTTCACTTATTCATGTCTATGTGAGTTATTGTGATTTTGTTATTATTGCTTGAGGTGCGCCATATCCCATCCACCCTTGCCGCACAAGCAATTGCTAGTGGCGTGCGTTGCGAAGAGGTGCTTATGACCCTCATTCCGCCGTTCTCTCCACCTCATCCGCTAGCCTACTCGTCCATCCGCCAAGCGATTCGGTGCATCGCGGCCCGTGTAGTTTCCATCCCGCCTGGCGAAGCATCGCATAACGGCGTTGCATAGGAGTAGCTTGTAGATTTTACTTCCTGTTTCCGCAATAATCAAAACCCCCCATTTTTAGATCCGACCCGAGGACTTCAATCTCAAGTCCTCCTCGACATTAACTCATCCCTTACTGTGTTTCTCAAGAGATCGACACTCGGGGATTTATTCCCAAACTTTATTACTTGTGCGACCGGTGCGCTTGCCATATTTTCCACGCATCACTCATCTCGCTGACCGCTGCTAGAATCTCGACGAAATACATGCCCGGCGGGAGAGGTCGGGTGGGCGAAGGTATCTTGGACTTCCCCTTCTCGGTGGAGGATGGCTTCGGCCTCTTCACCCGTTAAGACAAGAAGCCACTAGGTTTCCGCTTCGCGGCACCAGGCCGAGGAGGCGGAGCTGGCTCGTCCCGGCAAGTGCAGGCCGCAGACCTCGCGAGAGCCAACAGATCTTCCGCAGTCTGGCCTTCGGTAGTTGGTGTCTCGGGGAAGGGTTGGCGCAAGGGGATCTCCCGCTCTCCTACAAAGGCAACGAATAACACTCAACATCGAGGGACGCTCAAACACCAAACAAAAGAAAAAAGAGGCGAGATCTCACCTTCGCCAGGAGGAACTGGGGGAAGCGAGTCGACGTCCCGCCTAAGGAAAGGGACGTCAAATTCCTTGGTCCCAAAGAACTCGAGGAGCGCGCCCTCGCGGGACCCCTAGGAGGGCGGCTTGTAAGCGGCATCCTCATATTGAACCGGCGTGAGCGGGACGTTCCCGAAGTCGCCGGAGACAAAAACAAATTTCTCGCCCCAATGATGATGCTTGTTGGCGAGACCGGTTGTTTTAAGCAGCTGCCCGGAGAAGAAGACGACTCCTCCCTTCGCGCGGAAGGTAAACAGCTTCCGAAAGATCGAGAGGTTGAACTCTATCCTTTCGGATCGCATGTAGCAGATGAACGCTACAAGGATGGAGACCGAATTCGGATTCAGCTGCGCGGGAATGACTCCGTAGTAGCGGAGGGCGAGGCGCATCTCTGGCCAAAGAGGGAGGCGAAAGCCCACCTCGAAGTGTTTGAGGGGGATCGCGAGCTCTCCCTCTCACGCAGTGTTCACCCTATCGTTTTTGTCTGGGTTTCTCGCGGTGAAGTTGGCGGGAACATATCGGGACGTGATCAGCTGATACTCGTCCAAGGTCAGACGGCACGACAGGAATCAGTGCCTCTGGAAAGCTTCTGCGCAATGAGAATGTCCCTCGTTCTCGCCAGGCATTGTGACTAAAGTGTTCAAAGGCAAAATAGCAAGGGAAGGGAGGCGAGAGCAAGACGTTCTCGGCAGAGCACGAAAGCGAAAGGAAGAGAGGGGGAGGTTCCGGATCAGAGAAATAAATGTGGTGGGTGAATCCGCCTATTTATAGAAAGCTGTGATGAATGATGATTTTCCCGGAATGGGCGGCGGAGGTACAATTATCACGCCCTAAGTCAATGGCGCCTCGGCCCCCCGCCCGAATTGACAGCGATTGATCGACAGCCCTAGTTCGCGCAAAGGTTGCACAGTACGGCAGAAGCGAAAATGAAGAACGTTCTCGCTAAGCGAGACTTAAGATAGCAGCGATAACGACAGTTAACCAATGAAAGCAGTTCACAAGATCGCAAGCAGTCCACGATTCAAAACAAAATTAAGAAACATAATTAAAAAAAACATGGTACATGGCGAGAAGGGAAGGCCAGAGGTAAGGAGAGGCGAGATAGCAAGAATCAATAAGGCTCCCAACGCCAGCGTCCTCGCTCTCGCTGTCGGGTCCTCGGAGGCGCCAACGGGTTGAAGTAGGAGGAGAGCACGGTACACTCTAGATTGATCCAGTGAGCTTGGTCTCGTATCCGTGCAAGGCACCTCCCGGGAGAAGATCCCGCAGTAGGGCAGCCCGGCCGCTCCGCCTCGCTTAGAAAGTAGTCTCGCTCCAGGGCCTCCAGACTTTTCTCCACCGACCTACGGAACTCTCTCGCCGCGTAGGCCTGGGCCCGCTCCCGCCACGCGAGTTTAGAGTGGATGGACGCAACCCTTTTCCCTCGCCTACTCGCGCTTCCTGCGCCAATAAGGATTCCTTCCATCTCGTCAGAAGAGGGGAAGGGAGAGCTGTCGCCATCCTCCTCCAGATCCCCATCATCATCCTCGTCCTCTTCAGCACTCGATCGCAGGTTCGGATCTCCTAAAAAGGCAATCTTGCGGTCAGTACGAGAATAGGATAAGGGCAGCAACAGTATGTGGCATACTAGCATCGGGGCGAGAGCCGTCGGCTGGGGGAAGGAGAGAGGGCTCGGGTTCTCCCTCGGCATCCCTCCCAAACAGGAGATGGAGGGGCTTTCCATGGCCCGGACGGAAGATCTCGCGCGCCGTAATCTCCACAGGGCCCGAAGTCTGGGGGGTCGTGCTCCCTCTCAGAATGGTCCTCCTCCGGCATTAGGGATGGGTCGGCAGGAGCCACACCTACGGAAGGATGAGGCTTGATTGTTGGATCATCGTGGGGGGCAACCTCTGCGACAGTCTCCTGCAAGGTAAGACCCGGGCAGGCGGAAGCAGGCGCCGCGAGAGCCCCACCCAAGGGTTAGAATGACCAAAAGAAAAGCGGACAAAAAAGGAAGGGCTACCTGGAGGTCCCGAACCATCGGCGGGAGCTCTTTCTAGATCCTGCGGATGATCCTCAGACGGGCGAGACGTCAACGGGTCTGGGGGAACCGGTTGAAGCCCAGCACTACCTTCCGGGACCACCTGCCAAGAAAGGTTCAGTGACCAATTCTTAAGTATAGCAGTCCGCTAGTCGGCGAGACATACCCTCTACAGCATAAGAGGATCGGTTGCGCGGCTTGGGGATGGAGTTAGAGAGGCTCGGTGCTCCCGCGAGGGGTCCCGAGGGGCCTTCTTCGTCTTCTTCTTCTCTTTCGGTGGCGGCGGAGGCTCCATAGTGGGTGCCTCTCTCGCCAGCCAAGGATCCACCAGGGCGCTATTGGCAAGGGCTCACGCTTGCCCTGCCTTTATGCGGTCCTGAAGGTTTTGCGAGAGTGGCTTACTAGCTTGTTTGGGGCGCATCGCGAGGTCGCGCGAGATCTCAGGGGGGGCAACAACGGTCAGGGGCAGATTTACGGCCGCCTATCCGCACATATATATAGCTGTGGTATGGCCCACAAAAGATTCTCCTTTTGAAATGACACGTGCCCAGCGAATATTGCTGGGTTGGATGTGTCTTTTCGAGTGCAGGGCTAGCTCAAAAAGAGCGAGGATTGTGTATAACCCCATATTCGCTAGGTGGGACCCAGAGGCATTAACGGTCGGGGTTGGACCAGCCCCAAGTTAGCTCGGGCCTGAAGACCAGAAGAGCTCTCACACCGGAGGAGCTCCTTCCTAGGAGCAGGCGAGATCCCACCCATGGCCAGAAGCGAGCGAGAAGGCACGGCGCTGAGTGAGATTCACTCTCTCAGTGCCATGATCAGCAAGGGCGCTGAGTGAGCTTCACTCACTCAGCGCCATGGTCAGCAGCAAGGGCGTTGAGTGAGCTCCACTCACTCAACGCCATGGTCAGCAGCAAGGGCGTTGAGTGAGCTCCCCTCACTCAATGCCAGGGTCAGTTGCAATGGCGTTTAGTGAGCTTCACTCACTCAACGCCGGGGTCAGTAGCAAGGGCGTTGAGTGAGATTCACTCACCAAACGCCGCATCCAGTAAAAAGGGAGTTGATTGGGCTCCACTCACTCAACACCGCGTCTAGCGACAGCGTCAAGATTAAAGGAGATACTGCCTAGGAGAAGCTCCCGCCTAGAGGCAGGAGAGAAGCGTTCACCCTTGGTCAGCCGGGACCCGCTCTCGGTAGAGCCGGCGAGAAGGCGGGGGCTGGCTCAGCGTGAGACTTGACACTTCTTTTTTGGGCTCCCGCCAGAGGAAGGCGAGAGGGTTCTCGGCGCAGAGCTCTCGCCGAGTGGGGCCCGGGTTCAGGGTAAAATGTCTTAATTTCCCCCGGGTAAAATCACCCTTATTGTAACGTCCCAATTCGCGCTAGGCCCCCTCGCACGAGTTCTGAGTCAAGAGACTTGACTCGAGCTCGGGGCGCACTGGAAAAAGGCATCAAGTGTCTTGAACGGAGTGATGGGTTGAGTTATATCCGATGAATTCGTCGAGAATACCCGGCCATACTCACCGATCGTCGAGAATGATGACAGATCATCGAGTATCGTTGACTGATACTCAGCGCACTCAACGCCAGGATTTCTGATAAAATGGTTAAGGGAAAGTCGTCGGGAATCATTGTTGATACCCAACGAATTCGTCGAGAATACCCGGCTATACTCACCGATCGTCGAGTATCGTTGACTGATACTCAACGCACTCAACGCCAGGATTTCTGATGAAATGGTTAAGGGAAAGTCGTCGGGAATCATTGTTGATACCCGAAGAATTCGTCGAGAATACCCGGCTATACTCACCGATCGACGAGTATTGCTGACTGATACTCAACGCACTCAACGCAAGGATTTCTCATAAAATGGTTAAGGGAAAGTCGTCGGGAATCATTGTTGATACCCGACGAATTCGTCGAGAATACCCGGCTATACTCACCGATCATCGAGTATCGTTGACTGATACTCAACGCACTCAATGCCAGGATTTCTGATAAAATGGTTAAGGGAAAGTCGTCGGGAATCATTGTTGATACCCGACGTATTCGTCGAGAATACCCGGCTATACTCACCGATCGTCGAGTATCGTTGAGTGATACTCAACGCACTCAACGCCAGGATTTCTTATAAAATGTTTAAGGGAAAGTCGTCGGGAATCATTATTGATACTCGACGAATTCGTCGAGAATAACCGTCTATACTCGCCGATCGTCGAGAATGGAAGTTGATTCCCGCCGAATTTGACTTTTTCGTTTTTCCACCCAGGCAGATTCGCTGGCTTGTACAGGAGGACTGAACCGGACTTCGGGATTCGTGTTGGATGATCCCTTGGACCAGTCATTTCAAATAAGCCCTAATTTTGGGTGGTCCAATCAGAGGTTGACACATGGCGAAGTGACATAACCCTAATGAGCTAATATAAATAAGAAGAAAACTGAACCCTAGCGGTCACTTCGATCACTGCCGAGCTGCTATCCGCGCGAAACCATCGGGAGAGAAGCCGATCGTCGGAGTCGGAGCTCAAGAGGAGGAGAGGCTTGCTGGAGCCAGCCAAACCTTGGAAGAGGAGAAACGCCATCGCCGTCAAGGAGGAACTGATGTCGCGGAGGAGGATTACTAGATCCATGGCCGGAAATGATGGTACCGCTGGAAATTAGGTGAGCTTCCTCCCCTCTCCCTTGGTGCTAGATCCGTAGTTAATATTCTAGGAGAGATATCGACTCCATAGAGTCTTGATGGTTAGGAGGAGATTTCTTAGGGAAAAGCCATGCCTAGGTGTTTTCTAGGCTTAGTCTCCTCCAACCTCTTCATGCTTCAAAGTGAAGATGAGAGAGTGATTCGTAGAGAAGTATGGCTTCGTGAGGATGAATAAGGGTGGACGTAATTTCTGGATAAGTTTTTGGGAAATCGATGCAAGGAGGAAGATGAACTGATGCCGTTCATCTCACCTTAAGATGCGTGCAGAAATCTGATTTCTGCACGCAACGATCTTCGTGGCCAATTTCGGGGGTGTTCTGGCCAGATCTAGGCTTTCGACCAAACACAAAATTTGTAGCCCTTGAAATTATCTTTCAAACGAGTGGTTACACGCACTCGTCGGATTTCTGTAGCCACAGTAATCCTTGGTCGAAGTTGCTGCCCGGATTAATGCTGCACCTAAATTCTGGGCTGTATAATGTGGAATTCGGTTTGGAGGAATTTAATGTTGCGATCCAACTCGAGGTTTGGGTGAACTCTTTTGACATAATCATCATAGTGATATGATAAGTTGAGGTTATAAATCTGAATTTGTATAACGAGCTGTGGACAAGCTTAATTCAAGGAATGAGCCTGATATAAATTGGTAGATATATATTGATGCCCATTATCTATATCATGTTGAATTCATTTGGAAGGGCATATAACTGACTTAACTATGGCCATGACGTATGTTGAATGGATAGAAGGGAATTAGTAATCCAACGCTTAGAGTGTCGTCTCCCTACGGGTAGCATTGTGGAAGTTAACAAGTGCGATGTTGACCGTCACTAGTTGGAATGAGGTTGAGATGAGTATTTGATAGATGGTTAGGCTTAGTCCTCAGTGTTCACATCCCGAGGCTCCTTCCATGCCACGATATTGTGGATTTGCATGTGGTGTGAGTTAACACGCAGTGTCGTAATCCCGGGTTAAGGATAGTGTGGCAGGTCTACGGGCTCACCAATCGTCACACCGATGGGAGTTGACGGTTATACCTTGAACGGTTGGGCTTGGTCCTCGTGCTCATTTCTGGGGCTCCTCCGTATCATACCTTAGGCCAGTTCGGGGCTAGGATCTTGGTGCACATTTACCCAAGAGAACCCGTTGAGCCGTAGTACGCATGTGAGCTCTGCTGTTGTGTTCTTAGCGTTGAGGCATACGGAGACCTAGGCCAGGTAGTGTGGAGACCAGCCTAGTAGTAGAGATGCCCGCTCTACTGTCACCGTTTGGCCACGACGGTTGACGCCTGAGAGGTTAGCTGCCTGCTCGAATAATGGGAACTATAAGTCTGTGTCGGCATAGCGATTGCATGTGCTTGATCATGGGTGTGTCATTGCATTGCATACATGGCATTGCACTTCATTACATACACAAGACCCTCATCGTATAAGTTTGTATGAGCACTCCTATACGATGAGTTACCTACTGCTGAACGACCCTCAACTTATATGCTTGTATAGGCATCCATATAAGTTGAGTTACTTACTGTTATAATATTATACTCTCTTGCTGCTGTAGATGGTAGAATTGTAGATTAAGAGGTTGCTCATTTATACATTACTTCTATTGCTACTTATGACATATATACTTACTTCACCTGCTTCTACTACTTCTTTATATATTGTACCTATTCCTTTCTCCGCCCGGTGCCGATGAGTCGCCGGGGGAGCGGATACGAAGCCACTTAGTCTTTATGATTAACGATTGCTACGTCTTCCTTTTTTTAGGAGGAAACCCCGCAGGTGGAGCAGCAGGTCTTGCAGCTGGACAGCTAGGCTAGGACAACAGGGCCTGAGGGGATGGTACTGTTGCTACCGTCGATTACAGATGTGAGTGAGAGAGATTTCATTGTAGCCCTTCGGGCCAATTCTACTTACGTACTCTGATTATGTAGAAGCTTGTTTAGCTTCTCTTTTACTGTACTTAAGGACTTATGCTTAGTGTGGATTGACTTCTTTATATTATTATGGTTTGGTTGGCATTTACATGTTGATATTGGTTGTAGCCGGCAGGATAGGCGTCTTGTGGTACAGGCTGGCCCGAGTGCTAGTGTTACTACAAGGCGGCTGTTCTGGGCATAAGACCCCTCTCATGCCGTGTTTTGTGTTCTAGGAGGGGGTTCTTGTAACGACCCCATCCGTTAAATGACGTATAGTAGAAGGTCCGGCCGGGGCCCCACACTTTATGCCACAAACAGACGGTGAGGTCACAGGATATTACCAAACCAAATACGAATCCTAACTCAGAGCATTCTAGCGGAAGCTTTAAGTAGTACTTTGAGCTCTCAACCGGAATGTCCAATATATATAAAACCACCTTTATATATAAATATCACGGAATGTACACAACCACAAGAGTTTGGCCTTACGGCCTTACAGTTCCTCTGAACATACATCATGTTTTACAAACCTCGGCGCACAGGCCGGCCATACATGAGTAAAAAGAGAAAACAAAACAAAGCCATTCGCTTAGCCTTCCAGGCTAGCCACAGCAGCAGCAGCAACAGCAGTAGGGCTTCAGCCCATCATTTACCACTTGGCTCTCCAGCACCTGCACGGGAACAATCCACCCAACCGGTGGCAAACAATGCAACGGTCAGCATTCAGCTGACCCAATTATAACAATCCTACCCCTTTCTCGGGGCATGAGCATTCTTTCCCTGCAAGCATGGCATCATCAAATAGCAACTATGTGCGCGCAGGCACATTCAAGCCATCACAACCATCGGCCACCCGGCCTGACAGTCCGTGCACTCAGGGCACATTTTCGGTGTACCGGAATACCAGGGTCAACACCACCGTCTACACGGTATTTGAGCATTTCTAGTCTTTCCGGCGCGCGGGCCTAAGACTCTCATTAGGCGCTCCAACAAAACCTATACCAGGCTTCCAAGTCGGACGGACCTAACGCAGGTACGGATCAGCCACCCCCCGTTGCTCAAGTTGCCGAGCCACCTCGAATACGGAAGTATCCATGGCATTTTATAGGCGCGGGTCGGTTTCACCTTTCCTGTTCGGCAATCTGCCTTTTCATCGAGTTGCAGCCCAACGGCTCAACTACTCACAAAGTGGCAACGCATGGCCACAAGAGTTGCCGCCAACCCTCTTCATTTCCTGGACATCGTCCAGTACTTCCTGCCGCACCAAGCAACAGGTAGGAACAAGGCATCACAAGCCATAGGCATCACAAGCCATTATCACGGAGCCTTCTCCGATATGCAAACAAGCATCACCAATCCAGATTCCATCCAGATGGGCTTCACACAGCATGCCTAGAGCCGTACTCCAATTCCGGCCTCTAACAAGGGGGACTTCACATATCTACCCCAAGGGACACCACAACCCACCGCACACTCGCGGGGAAGGGCTTTCCCTATGCAATGCAGAAAAGAAGGACTTCACATGTCCAAGGAGGGAGATCGTTACCCTTGTCGATCTCTTCGGTGCCATCGAAAACTAGCCGGTGAGAAAGAACCGCAGCAGCCTTGCCGTCACAATGCCGGCTTCGAATCACGAATCGGACCACAGGAGCTCCGCCGGTGGCTTGCTCTCCTCCTCCTTCTTCCTCTCTTCCTCTCTCTTTCTCTCTTCCTTAAGCCAAATGAAGAATGAATCTTCATCCTTCTCTCACGACTTAATCCAGCCCAAGAAACCACCTGAGCCTTTGGATCAAAAGAGAGGAAACTGAACGGCCAAGATTTTCCCAAAACTTCACTTTTTGGCCGACACGGCCTATGACACGCCCGTGTCACAGGCCGTGTACCCCTTAAGCGGTACACACAGTTTGAACCGACTGCACAACACGGGTCATCGACACGCCCGTGTCGGACCTGACACGCCCGTGTCAAACCTGAGACACGCCCGTGTCTCCTGCTCCATCGAGCTGCAACCAGTACACGGGTCGGAACACGGCAGCTGACACGCCCGTGTCCAGCCTGACACGCCCGTGTTCAAGGCCGTGTTCAAGGCCGTGTCCGGCTCTGACTTGAATAGGCCAAATTCGCAAAATAAATCGAACACGCCCTGGGACACGCCCGTGTCCCAGGCCGTGTACACCCGACACGCCCTGGGACACGCCCGTGTCCCAGGCCGTGTAACCTGACCTGCTACTCAAACTTCAAGTTGAGTCTTTTGGGGTCTTTTTGGGGTGTTACAACCCTCCCCCCCTTAACAAAATTTCGTCCCGAAATTTGCACGGTAAGGAAACAAAACCAGCAATGCTATAATACTGTTATAACAAAAGTACACGGTCTACAGTTTATACAAATAACTCGGGAAACTCAGCTCGCATGGTCTGCTCTCGCTCCCATGTTAGCTCTTCACGGCCACAATTGTCCCATCGGACCTTGACCATCCCGATCACTTTGTTCTGCAACTGTTTCTCGGCTCGATCCTCGATCCGAATGGGTCTAACCCTCGTTGTTAGCCCATACTCGACCGGTACCCGATCATTCTCCACTACTTGAGCTGGATCCTTTACCGCCTTACGGAGGACTGAGATGTGAAACACATCATGTAATCCACCCAAGTCCGCCGAAAGTGCTAGTCGATAAGCAGCTTCCCCAACTCGCTCCACCACCTCAAATGGACCAAGATACCTCGGACTTAGCTTTTTCAAACGCCGAATCCTGGAAACACCTTTGAAGGGTTTGATCTTCAAATATACCCAATCACCCACCGCGAACTCCACGTTCCGGTGCTTGGCATTGTAGTACTTTGCTTGACGATCTTGGGCTATCAATAGCCTCTCCCGAATAGAGCGTATGAGCGAAGTAGCTTCTTCGACTTCCTTTTTCTCACTCAGCTTCGATTCGCCTGCTTCTGCCCAAGCTAACGGTGTACGACATTTCCGACCATACAACGCCTCACATGGTGCCATACCAATACTCGCTTGGTAGCTATTGTTATAGGCAAATTCGACGAGAAATATATAATCTTCCCATCTCTTACCAAAGTCTAGCGCGCACATGCGGAGCATGTCCTCCATCGTCCTGTTGGTTCGTTCAGTCTGCCCATCCGTTTGGGGATGAAAGGCCGTACTAAACGCCAATTTTGTACCCAACATTTGATGAACGAGCCGCCAATCATTCGATGTGAACCGCCCATCACGGTCACTAACGATGCTTCGAGGAACACCGTGCAGTCGAACAACTTGCTCCACATAAAGCTTGGCCAAGGTTTCCACTGAATCGTCTCTTCTGTTTGGAAGGAAGTGCGCCACTTTCGTCAACCGGTCCACAATCACCCAGATTGAATCATGACCACGTTGAGATCTCGGCAACCCGTGCACGAAATCCATCGAAATATCGTCGAACTTCCACTCCGGAATAGGTAACGACTTCAGAAACCCGCCAGGCTTCTGGCATTCTGCTTTCACCAACGCACAGTTGTTGCACTTAGCCACATAACGAGCCACATCTTTCTTTAGTCCGGGCCACCAGAATAGCTTTTTCATATCCCTGTACATCTTTGTGCTCCCTGGGTGAACTGAGTACTTTGCAAAGTGAGCTTCGTACATCAACTCTTCCCTCAGTTTACCCACACTTGGGACGCACACTCGACCATTTCTCCGTAACAACCCGTTATCCCAAGAGAATTGATCATCCGGCCCATCTTTAGCATAGCGCTGGAGACTTTCATCAAGCTCCGTTGCTCGCCGAACTCTGTCTGTAAGGTCATATTGCACCTCCGTCCAGTTCAAGCACGCATCGGTTGACGCACCCTTGTCAACACACGATATCTCCATTGCTTCCAATTCCTGGATCAAACGCTGATCATGCCTCTGCAACCAGCTTGCCCGTACCGGAGTCTTCCGACTCAAAGCATCAGCGACCACATTTCCCTTCCCGGGGGTATAGTGAATCTCGAAGGTGTAGTCCCCGAGGAACTCCATCCATCTTTGTTGTCGCATACTCAGATCCTTCTGATCCAACAAATACTTTAGGCTCTTGTGATCCGTATAGATATCCACTTTGACGCCATATAGATAGTGCCGCCACAACTTGAGCGCAAAGATTACCGTCGCCAACTCCAAATCATGGACGGGATAATTCCGCTCATGCACTTTCAACTGACGCGAGCCATAAGCAATCACTTTCCCAAACTGTAAAAGAACGCAGCCTAAGCCGCTCCCAGATGCATCACTATAGATCTCATACCCATTGGTACCACATGGCGATGTCAACACAGGCGCCGTGGTCAAACGACTCTTCAAGTCTTCAAAAGCTCGCGCGCACTCCGGCGTCCATATGAACTTTTGATCTTTTCTCGTCAGCGTGGTGAGAGGTAAAGCAATCCGTGAGAAGTTTTCCACAAACCATCTATAGTAGCCCGCAAGTCCAAGGAAGCTCCTGACCTCGGCCACTGAAGACATCACTGGCCAATCTCGGATGGCACTTATCTTCAACGGATCCACCGCGATACCCTCTCCGCTTACCACATGGCCTAAAAAGGCTACTGAAGAGAGCCAGAACTCACACTTTGAGAACTTGGCAAAAAGCTTATTCCTCCGCAGGGTATGCAAGACCAACCTCATATGGTTTGCGTGATCCTCTTCCGACTGAGAGTATACTAATATGTCATCGATAAACACAATAACAAACAAATCCAAATACTCTCGGAAAGTTCGATGCATTAGGTCCATAAATACCGAAGGCGCATTACATAGGCCAAACGGCATCACCGTGAACTCATAATGACCGTAGCGTGTTCCAAACGCTGTCTTGGGAATGTCACCTTCCCGAATCCGTAGCTGATAATATCCTGATTTCAAATCCAACTTGGAATAGACCGTTGATCCCGCCAGCTGATCAAAGAGGTCATCAATCCTCGGAATCGGATATTTGTTTTTCTCCGTCAGCTTATTCAACTCGCGGTAGTCAATACACAACCGTAAGCTACCGTCTTTCTTTTTCACAAAGAGAACAGGTGCGCTCCAAGGTGACATACTTGGGCGTATATAACCCTGCTCCAACAACTCTTGCAATTGGACTTTCAACTCAGCCATCTCTTTTGGCGCGACGCGATATGGAGAGCGGGCCACAGGTTTCGCACCTGGCACCAACTCAATAGAGAAGTCAATCTCCCGCTGGGGTGGTAACCCAGGAAGATATTTAGGAAACACATCGGCAAACTCTGACACAACTAGCACTTCACCGACACTGGCCTTTGGCTCAACAGCCTGAATTAGCGTGAAGAATAACTCCGCGCCCTTCCGAACAGCATTGACGACTTGGAGTGCAGATAACAGAGTCCCGCCAACTCCTCGCATACCAGCGAACTTCGTCACAAGCCCGGTATTCTGGCCTAGTGTAATCTCCTTGGAGTTGCAATCAATAAAGGCACGCTGCTCCGAGAGCCAGTCCATACCAAAGATCACATCAAACTCCGATAACGGTAGCACAGCTGCACTCAAACCGAAATCCCGACTTCCTATTTGCACATCCACATCGCAAGCCCTATCCGCAAGCATCACACAGCCATTCGGCAATAGCACCCTTGTACTATCCACCGTCACATGACTCGGTACCCCAATGCGAGATACGAAATCCTCAGACAGAAAAGAATGCGAAGCACTCGTATCAAACAGGGCTCTCGCTAAATTATTCTGAATCAGGACAAAGCCTGCAGCACACACACATCATGCACAAGCTAAACAAAACCAAAACCAAAAGCACAGCAAGTAAACTAAATCAACTCGTACCTGTGACGACGTCACTTTGCTTAATCGCTTCCTGTTGGCCAAGTTGATAGGTTCGGGGCTGCGCCTGGGAAGCAGAGGAATCCACCACCGCTTTGCCCTTCTCAGCATACGACGCACCCGTCTTCTTTTCCCCTTTGGGCTGCACAACCCGACAGTCACGAGCAATATGCCCCACCCGGCCACAGTTATAGTATGTACGAGCATCCGGCCTTGATGTCGCTCCCGACACAACGGTCGTAGTCACTTGCCCCGATGGCTTGGACCTCTTGCCCCCTTTCTTCTGGTAAAACGACTTGCTTGGGCGAGGTGCTTGAAACTCTGGCTTAGACACCACCAAGCCCTTATTCCCTTGCACTCGCCTCATGTCCTTCTCCAACGCGCACGCAGTATCAACCAATGCCTGAAACCCTTGGCTCACAGAACTCGAAAGCAGGAATCGTAACTCATCCCGCAATCCTTCATAGAACCGATTCGTTTTCCTTTGGTCATCCGCGAAGATTGTTCCCGCATATCGTCCCAACCTGGTAAACTCGTGCAAGTAGATATCCACACTATCGTCCCCTTGCTTTAACCGTTGGAACTCATTTTCCATAGCAATACGTTGCGCCGCTGGGACATGTTTCGCCAGAAATAATCGAGAGAACTCCTCAATCGATACTTGTGTTAATTGCCTGCCCGCCAAATGGTGTAGCTCAACCTCGTCCCACCACAACCGCGCCTCCCCTTCAAGCATGAAGGTGGCTAAGGTGACCTTGAGAGTTTCCTCCGCCCTGATCGCTGTCATTATCCTCTTGACACGCGATAACCAATCTTCCGCCTGCGTTGGGGATCCCATTCCCGCAAACGTAGGAGGACTGAAGCTCATGAATTGCTTCAACTGTCGGTCAGCTGCTCGTGGATCTACAGCCTCAACCGGCTCGGGTCTTCCATCAACACGAACTGGCACTACCGCCGGCTGCGCTTGCCCGGTCGGCTGAATCATGGCAAATAGCGCCTCAGCCACTAAGCGAACAGTTTCCGCAGATGGAGGAGGTGTTGGCACCTCAGCTGGTGCCGCACTCTCATCAAAACGCTGGGGCTCAGACTGCCCAGCACCACTACGTGTCACCTATAGGTGGACAAGACACACATGAGCGTACATATGCAAGCAAAACAACACAAAAAAGGAACGCGCAGATTCCTCAAACAAGATTTTGTACATTCCATAATGGACATTCCAGAGTTCATTAGCGTTACAGCAGGTCGCACAAACACGTGCTCGCCACCCCACAAAAGAATTCGACCACGAATTCGAAAGAGGAAGACCGAGAAAGTCTGATACCAAAATGTAACGACCCCATCCGTTAAATGACGTATAGTAGAAGGTCCGGCCGGGGCCCCACACTTTATGCCACAAACAGACGGTGAGGTCACAGGATATTACCAAACCAAATACGAATCCTAACTCAGAGCATTCTAGCGGAAGCTTTTAGTAGTACTTTGAGCTCTCAACCGGAATGTCCAATATATATAAAACCACCTTTATATATAAATATCACGGAATGTACACAACCACAAGTGTTTGGCCTTACGGCCTTACAGTTCCTCTGAACATACATCATGTTTTACAAACCTCGGCGCACAGGCCGGCCATACATGAGTAAAAAGAGAAAACAAAACAAAGCCATTCGCTTAGCCTTCCAGGCTAGCCACAACAGCAGCAGCAACAGCAGTAGGGCTTCAGCCCATCATTTACCACTTGGCTCTCCAGCACCTGCACGGGAACAATCCACCCAACCGGTGGCAAACAATGCAACGGTCAGCATTCAGCTGACCCAATTATAACAATCCTACCCCTTTCTCGGGGCATGAGCATTCTTTCCCTGCAAGCATGGCATCATCAAATAGCAACTATGTGCGCGCAGGCACATTCAAGCCATCACAACCATCGGCCACCCGGCCCGACAGTCCGTGCACTCAGGGCACATTTTCGGTGTACCGGAATACCAGGGTCAACACCACCGTCTACACGGTATTTGAGCATTTCTAGTCTTTCCGGCGCGCGGGCCTAAGACTCTCATTTGGCGCTCCAACAAAACCTATACCAGGCTTCCAAGTCGGACGGACCTAACGCAGGTACGGATCAGCCACCCCCCGTTGCTCAAGTCGCCGAGCCACCTCGAATACGGAAGTATCCATGGCATTTTATAGGCGCGGGTCGGTTTCACCTTTCCTGTTCGGCAATCTGCCTTTTCATCGAGTTGCAGCCCAACGGCTCAACTACTCACAAAGTGGCAACGCACGGCCACAAGAGTTGTCGCCAACCCTCTTCATTTCCTGGGCATCGTCCAGTACTTCCTGCCGCACCAAGCAACAGGTAGGAACAAGGCATCACAAGCCATAGGCATCACAAGCCATTATCACGGAGCCTTCTCCGATATGCAAACAAGCATCACCAATCCAGATTCCATCCAGATGGGCTTCACACAGCATGCCTAGAGCCGTACTCCAATTCCGGCCTCTAACAAGGGGGACTTCACATATCTACCCCAAGGGACACCACAACTCACCGCACACTCGCGGGGAAGGGCTTTCCCTATGCAATGCAGAAAAGAAGGACTTCACATGTCCAAGGAGGGAGATCGTTACCCTTGTCGATCTCTTCGGTGCCATCGAAAACTAGCCGGTGAGAAAGAACCGCAGCAGCCTTGCCGTCACAACGCCGGCTTCGGATCACGAATCGGATCACGGGAGCTCCGTCGGTGGCTTGCTCTCCTCCTCCTTCTTCCTCTCTTCCTCTCTCTTTCTCTCTTCCTTAAGCCAAATGAAGAATGAATCTTCATCCTTCTCTCACGACTTAATCCAGCCCAAGAAACCACCTGAGCCTTTGGATCAAAAGAGAGGAAACTGAACGGCCAAGATTTTCCCAAAACTTCACTTTTTGGCCGACACGGCCTGTGACACGCCCGTGTCACAGGCCGTGTACCCCTTAAGCGGTACACACAGTTTGAACCGACTGCACAACACGGGTCATCGACACGCCCGTGTCGGACCTGACACGCCCGTGTCAAACCTGAGACACGCCCGTGTCTCCTGCTCCATCGAGCTGCAACCAGTACACGGGTCGGAACACGGCAGCTGACACGCCCGTGTCCAGCCTGACACGCCCGTGTTCAAGGCCGTGTTCAAGGCCGTGTCCGGCTCTGACTTGAATAGGCCAAATTCGCAAAATAAATCGAACACGCCCTGGGACACGCCCGTGTCCCAGGCCGTGTACACCCGACACGCCCTGGGACACGCCCGTGTCCCAGGCCGTGTAACCTGACCTGCTACTCAAACTTCAAGTTGAGTCTTTTGGGGTCTTTTTGGGGTGTTACAGTTCTTACACTTATACCCTCAGGGGTTGTATTTAACACTTCTCATACAGCGGGATTTTGCTATTGGCAGACCAGCCAGGGGTATTTCAGTAACTTCAGGTCAGCAAAAGGTTATAAATAAACCTAGAAGGGCTCCTTAGAAAGCGGACTCTCATTTTTCTCTTTGAATCTCTTGTGCTTTCTGAGGAGATCCTAGCCCAGCTTTTGGCTTTGGAGGGGAAGCTCTCAGAGATCTTCCGGGTGTGAGGTGGGACCTCCCTTCTGAGGCTTTGGGTCAGTTCTAAGTCGTTAGCTACCAGTCGATGGGCAGGGCTTGAGAGAAGTAGGCCTTGGCTGTACCCCTATTTTGAACATTCGTTGAGGTCAATTTTGGCTTCAACAGCTTTTATTTACATGATAGAACCATAACGAATGAGGAATACTAATGAGAAAATTTCTTATATTATTAGATGTACAAGTTTGGAACATGACTTGTGTCAAGCCCCTGAATAACTTAAACAAGAACAAATGTTATCTGAATGCAAAAGCAATGAATAGTCTATTATGTGGGCTTGGTCAAGACATTTTCAAACTAATCTATATGCTTCCTACTGCATATGATATCTGGAAATTTCTTGAGTTATCGTATAGCTCTCCTTCTATAGGCAATGAAATAGAGAAATTTCTTATGGATCCGAGTGAAGGATCAAACGAAGATTTACTTTTGGAGAAGGGCACCTCAAACACATCAAGCCAAGAGGACGATGACAAAGGAACCTCGTGTTCAAATCGTGTCGTGACCAAAATCACTGTAAGGAAGTCAAACTCCTTTACTGTGTGTAACTCTATCTCTGCATTACATATGCTATAAATTGCTAGACATAGAATGAAGAAACTAAAAAGTATTAACTCAAAACTATGTTTAGAAAATAACTGTTTAAGAAAAAATTTTAATGTAAAATCTACCGTCATCGTGCCTAGTTATCCTATGTGCTCTTTAGATAACCTGAATACACCGAGTATAGATCATAATGGACTGGAAGAAAAACATAAGCTTCTTGAAAAAGTGCTCCACTCTGTACAAGAGCAAAACGAAAAATTATGTTTAGAAAACTCATCACTGAAGAGTGAGTGTGCTGAGTGCAAAAAATATAAAGTTGAAATTGAAGAGATGAATGAGACATTCGATGAATTTAGGAGTAAGTATAAAGCTCACACGAATCTATTGTCTCCACTCTCAAAAATAGCACGATTGTCTACAATATGGCTAGACATAATCTCAAACTGAAGAACAAAGAACTAACTATAAAAATCAACATGCTTAAGAAAATAATTCTCAAAACTCGCAAAGCTGAATTCCTAAGCTGCACCTAAAACCCAAAAGCATGTTGAATATGAACCACCGTCCAAAGGTTGAGTTAATCTAAGGGAGTAGAACACGTCAAACAGGTACAAATGAAATTCCAACACAGAAAAATCATCCTCAATCGCAAAAATCAATTATTCCATTTATAAAATTAAATGAGCGCAAATATCCTTCAAATAATTGTTATATGATGAGTCAGTACACTAAGCACATCTATCTTATCTCAGAGAACAATTTCAACACAGTTAAACCACCCACACAATTCTGTTCTATTGAAATTCATCACGTAAGGACTCCTAGAAATCTAAAAGGAAATTTGCAACATAAAAATATCATTAAACAAAAGTTTGAATGGAGGTTCATCATTCAAAATAGCACACCTATTCCACTCAAAAGGGCCCATTAACCGTCATCTCCCCAAGGTGTATCACACTATGTTTGGGTACCCAAAGGAACCGTCACCCCTGGCTCCTTTTGGATACCTAAATCTCTTATCCACTAGTATCCACCAATTGCGTGAAGTAGGAACTAACCAAACCAAAACTACTTGTTAGTCTACTTCACGATATGCATAATGTTCTTTCTATTTTTACTATTTTTTTCTTTTTTTTTTCTTAAGCCAACATGTCATGGACACTATATATATATATATATTTGCCATATGACTTTCTCATATTAGGATTCAAGATAAATCAATCTAACTAAATACATTGGAATAAAAGTCATATCATATCTAAGTGGCCATAATTTACCTTTTATCATAATTCTATCACGTTGTCTTAGTATGCCTGCGATTATTCACCCATTATGTATGTCTCACAATAGTGGGGGCGTAGGTGTGTGTGCTTGAGAAACGCTAACCTATAAACTACGTCTTGTACTTAACTGGGGAGGGTTCCAGTAGGTCCTTGTGTGGCGCTGGGGAGAAAGAGTGTTATGTTGAGCGGGTCCTTCTGTATGCACATGGGATTAAGACACTACCCTACGACACTTGTGCAGCTCCTCATGCCCATCTGTCACTTAGTATGGGGCTAAGGTGTAGACATATAGCTTAGGTATTGTATTATTGGGCATACTTTGGATTCACATATCCACTGCGTGAACATTATTTCACTTATCATGTTCATTACATTTATGCACAATATTCTATCATGCTATCTTGTGTTTGCATCATATATCTCTTTGAGCCTTCATGTTTTTTTAAAAAAATACAAGTATTTTTTTAAATATATATATATAATTATAAAATAATTTAAAAGAACAAAAAAATTATATATCTCTTTGTGTGTTTATTGTTTGGTATTTTTATTAAACAAAAAAAACTAAAAACTTCGTAAACAACAAAAATATGTTAATCTTATTTTTTTTTGCTTTGTTTGTGTTGTGTAATAGTTTTAAAAATATTTAAAACAAAAAAACTATGGATCATTCATTTCTACGGGCACACATGACGTTAACTTAGACCATAACGACTACATACAATGTTTGAGTTGAGCGTGCTAATCCGTGTGAACATTGTCCCCGATCATGGTGTGTCAAATCTATAGATTCTTAGCCACTGAGTGCGACATTACATGTTAGTGTATGTTGACTATGCCTCTAGGTATGTTTAGATAGGGGAATGACTTCACACTATTCACACATCCCTAGACGGAGCACTCATGCACAAATACTAGACTTACATGCTATAACTCGTGACATTGTATCTTAACACGTTAAAAATACCTTGAATAATCAATGTCACGATACATATGTGCTTATATAAAGATTATAACTTTGGGCCAAATCTCTAGTGCTAAGGTCTTATGTATACGAGTTAAAGTATATCTATTTAGGTGGATAGATTTCGATTGACTCCGGGCTCCTTGAACTCATATATATATATATATATATATATATATATATATATATATATATATATAAATATATATATAAGTGATAGCAAACTAAAAAGAAAACTATGCAAGCTATCAACGTCATGTCAAGGACCCCCCAAGCACTACTCATTCCTCCTAATAAGTCTTTATGAGCATTGTGAGGATGAGCACCTTGGTCCAAAGAGTCATTTCGATCTTGTGCATAGACTCTAACTTAAGTTTAGTGCCCTAGTTCAAGTCTTGGTATGGCATAGATAGATATATGACGAGATCATTCACTCTATTTCTCTTGTGTTTGCATTTTAAAAGATCGAGATAAAACATATAACATATGCAATTTTTACTTGGTGTTTTCTCTTTGTTGATGATACACGTACACGTCATTGCCTTATTTAACGCTTCCATGCATAAGAATTGGACTGAAACTACACTATATGTTTTTTGCACATAGGTACTAGCACACGATTTATACTTTTGACGTTTACAATGTTTAAATGTGATCCACTCTATAACTCTCGTTGCATTGTATTGTTTCTCGTTGTGTGCTTAGTCTACTATGTATTGTCTAGTCTATATAAACTCTATAAAATGACTTACTCTATGTTCGTGCACCCTGCTCTTATGTATGCCCATTTGCTTCATATTCTCTGATTTGCATTGTTTTTTGGGTCACCCCTATGTTTCTCACTCCTTGCTTTACTGATTATGTGCACTGTCTGCTGTCTATATCACGCTAATTATTTATACTCATCCCACATGTCTGTTTGGTCTGGCCCGCCCCTTTTGATACAATCAAAGGGGGAGAAGAGAATTGTTCATGAGTATGAGTCACGAGTTAGAAAGGATCACATGTAGGGGGAGCTTGTTACAATGCATGCACATAGATAGGGGGAGCGTGTAGAACACGTAGGTAGGGGGAGCTCGGGTGTAGGACGAGCTATATGTATCCTGTAAGATAACTTTATGTTTAACAGTTATCTCTTATACGCTCTTAACCTGACTATATATTTAACGCTTATCTCATATATGCGCTTTATCATACACTTCATTGTTATTTCTCATGAACGGGATTTGATATTATCAAAAGGGAGAGTTTGTTGCAACCGGTGTTTCACATTCCCGTTGTTTGATAATATCTAATCCTAGGTTATATTTGATTATATCTTGTGTCTGGTAGAGTGTGAAGGTTTACAGGTGCAACAAGTTCAAGGAGCTCTCCTCAGGAACCTACCGCCGAGCGGTGGTAGCTAATGTCGGGCGGTAGTCTGAATTAATTGGACAAAGCTCTCGGGAACCTACCGCTCTGCAGTAGTCCTGCCGCCCATGCTAGCTCGATGAATTTATTTTACAAGCTCTTGTGAACCTACCGCATAGGCACTAGCTTTTCTACAGCGCCGCGGTAACCCACTCAACGCTCCAAAGCATTAAGTGCGTTGAGACAGCACTACCGCCGGGCGCTAGCTTGGTACCGCGCTACTGTAACCCACTCAACACTCCAAGGCATTGAGTGCGTTGAGACAGTACTACCGTCGGGCGCTAGCTTGGTACGGCTTCGCGGTAACCCACTCAATGCTCCAAGGCGTTGAGTGTGTTGAGACAGGCCTACCGTCGGGCGCTATCTACCTAATGTGCCGCGTTAGCATTGGAAAAAGGAAAATATTCGTTTTGAATATGTTCCCTAATTTGGAGGACAAATGGCACATCAAGCGTGCAAACCTACTGCTGGGTGCTAGTCTTATCGCTGACAGTAGCCTATTTTCACGAAGACGTATATAAGGCCGTCTCGGTTTCTATGCCTAATACCTAAGACAAAAAGGACAAGTCTGTGTATTCTAGGATTCAGCCGCCTCTCTGTGTTCCGTTCCAACTGTCTTCATCAAAGGAAAAGAACTCCGCCTCCCTCCCGTTCGTGAACGAAGAACTCCAGCGATCCAAGGACTATGTCAAGCACAAAGAGACGATCGGTTGCAAGCACATGGAGATCTCAAGCACGAATCGTGGATCGCGATATGGAGAAATCATTAAGAGGGAGACTTTAATCTTAGTTTCTTTAAACCTTCTTTTTTGTAATCTTCTTTTCTATTTTCTCTTGTGGTGAGTAAAATCGACCGGTGAAGTTCGTCAGAATCTGGGAAGGATTCTGTGGGAAATCGTGTCGGGGTTGGGATGTCTAAATTGGGTGATCTAGAGAGGTTCTAAGACCCTTCCTTGTGTGGAGGTGAAGGGCCGACTCGAAGACATTTCTTGGAGGGAAAGGGAGAGGGCCAACCGATCCGGGGAGCGGGTCGGTATAGAAAACAAAATAGTGTTTTCTTTCTCACCGCCTTCGATCTCCGGCGTCACGAGAATCACGATTTTGTAACTGTTAAGAACTTATTATTGATTCTATTTTTAATAAAGTTAGTTTCTGTGTTTTTACTCTTCTATGGGGTGTACGATCAAATTCTCTGTAGTGTGCGTAGTTCTCCAAAGGGGTGATTTGCCCAGGAAAACGAGTTATGTAACTTACCGTCGTGCGTTAGCTACCTAACGCCCCGCGATAGCTTCCAGTACTTGTTTTCTGGACTAGAACAATTTGAAATTTTCTAATTGATACGCAAACTTTATTCACCCCCCCTGTAAGGTTGTCCATTAGATCCAACATACTCCTCTCCATGGTTTGCTTGGGCCCTATCCCATGTACCCTTGGGACACCAAAATAGTAAGCCAAAAGAAAAGAAATATGCCATGGGCTAAGGTGAGGCCCAAATCTTTTCTCCCTCTCTTCCTCACTCCCATGCCCAAGCCTATTAACCCCTTTTGTCTTTGATGCTAACACCTGGCTATACCTCATATCCAGATATGTGACATCTGTCCAGCACAGTTGGAGGGAGGAGGAGCTCATTTTCTCCATGGGAGAATAATCCCACATCGGGGAGGGGAGGGGTGGGCACCCTCCCCAAGCCTATATAAGGTCATGACCCCTCAGCCCTTTCCCCCTCCAGCTTAGAACGAGCTTCCCCCACCTAGCTGGAACCCTAGTTCGCCAGGAAATCCAACCTGTGCCCTCCTCCTCTGCCAACTTAATGACAGCTCAGGCCATCACCTCTCGAGCTACACCACCAAAGGTGGAAACTTTCTCCCTCCTCCTTCCTAAATTTTTCGACGTCTTGCATGCGCCTCCCAACGGCCGGAACACCGCCGACACCACCCAAGCCAAGCTCTAGGTTGGGTGGTGAATTGAGGTGTTTAGCATTGCCTAGTGACGGTGTTGGCGCTGGGGAATGGCTTAACCATTGGGGATAACTATCCCCGACAGTGGAAGGCTGAGGTGCCGCCGGAATTCGCCGCTCCGGCGGCACCCGAAAATCGAGTATTTTTCTGAATTATTCAGCAGCGGCGGCCGGCAACGCCAGGCTGCCGGAGCACCACCGAAGAACAGTGCAACCCCCGGCGCTTCGGTTGGGGGTGGTTTCGTGGCTGGGGTAGTCGCCGGAGAGGCGGGGTGGCACGGTGGTGCTGGGAGCAGAGCCACCCGCCACCCGGCTCTCGGTTTCATATCTTCTGGCAGTGGCTGCCGGTGCCAGACCACCGCACAGGTATAACATCTCATTTTGTGCTAGACCCCTCGCGCACGTTTTGAGTCTTGAAAGCTGACTGAAGCTCGGGGTGCACCAGTAACAGGCGTAGAGTAATAATCGACTAATAGGGCAAATATGAATTAGAAATATTATGAATGTTATAGGCATTGAGTGGTCTCAGCACCACTCAACAAATTTAACTAAGAATAATCCTGGATTCAATAAAGCGTCGAGTGTGTCGAGTGGTCTCAATGCCACTCGACGAATTCTGACTCAGAAACATTCTGGATGTTGAGGCGTTGAGTGAACTTGATGCCATTCGACGAGGCATTGAGTGCGTTGAGTGGTCTTAATGCCACTCATCGCTTTTAACTTAGAAACTTGGGAAGTCAACGAGGAATTGAGTGGTCTCAACGCCACTCAACGCTTTTGACTTAGAATATTTCCGGACTCAAAGCGTCGAGAGCGTTGAGTGGTCTCAATGCCATTTGACGAGGCGTTGAGTCATTTAACTTAGAATAATTCTGGACTCAAAGCGTCGAGAGCGTTCAGTGGTCTCAACGCCATTCGACGAAGCGTTGAGTGTTTAAATTAGAATTATTATTGTTACTATAGGCATTGAGTGGACTCGATGCCACTCGACGAAGCGTCGAGTGCGTTGAGTAAACTCGTTATCATTCAATGAATTGTCCTATATAATCTACGATTTTGACTGGACCTTATATACATCGAGTGATCACGATGAATCTCGACGATTCGTCGAGTGTGTATGGTATACACGACGATTTTGACTTAGAACATTTCGGCGAACGGGTTGCGGGTTCATTAGTATGGGCTGAACCGGGTTTTTGGGAAATGTGCCAATTGACTTATTAGGACCCAGTCTTTTCAACAAGACTTAATTTAAATAATAATGGGTGGTCCAATACTAGGGTGACACGTGGCAATGCAGTTTAACCCTAATTCTCCTTATAAATGGGTACTTACAGAAAACCTTTGCCGTCACTTCATTCTCTTGCCGAGCCATTACCTTTGCCGAAACCGTTGGAAGGGAAGAGGATTGCCGGAGTCAATTTCTGGAAGAAGACTTTTTTTAGTAATGAACAAAATCGACGAGAAAGAAGATGCCGCCAAGGAGAGTGACGAGATCCATGGCCGGAAATGAGGTGAGCTTCCTAACCTCTCCCTTGGTGCTAGATTTGTAGTTATTATTTAGGAGAGATCTAAACTCAAAAGAGTTTGACTTGCGAGATGAAGATATCCTAGGAAGAGACCATGCTAGGACCTTGTCCTAGGGATTTGATGTCTTCAACCTCTCCTCTCTTCCTTGTGAAGATGATGGACTTGGTTTCGTGAAGAGGAATGGTCTATTGAGGGTGAATAAGGGAGGAGGAATGTCTGAATATCGTCTTGAACAAATAACTAAAGGAAGAAGATGAACCGATGTCGTAAATCATGCTTTAAGATGCGTGCAAAAATTTGTTTTTTGTGCGCAACGAACTTCATGGCTATTTTCGAGTATGATACGACCAGATCTGGGTTTTTGACTAAACACGAAAGTTATAGCCCCTGGAAAGACCTTTCCAACGGATGTTTACATGTTTTCATACGAGTCATGTAGCCTCAGGAATGTCCAGTCAAAGTTGTTATACAATCATGTCTTAAGTACATGTTGTTCTCGGGTTTGTGAAAAATCGGGTTTGGATTTGGTAGAGAGATCGTAGAAAAATAATGGTAGGTTTTGGTAAACTTAATCTATACATAATCATGATGAATAAATGGTTTGATGAAACATGATTGTGCAAACGGTTTGAAGGATTTTGATAAATAAATGATTTGGGTAAGTTAGTGAACCAATGAATTGATACGTTTGGTTGTACAAATGATATTCTTGTGAAATCAGGTAGGGATCTGTATGATTATAATAAGGAGAATTAAGTAGGTTTTGGAAAGAAGGTGTGATGTCCGACAATTAAATGCATAACCCATAGCTATGCTATCATGCTTGATGTGTATGTGAAGTATCTTTATATTGTTATGGTTTTCATATGGTGTTACACTTCTTGTGAATGCATGGTCATGTGGAAAGGAATTGGATGTGGTTAATGCATGGCCATATGATATGATGATTAATGTAATGTGTTTAGCAGTCCACTACTTTGAGCTGTGTCTCCCTACGGGTAGCAGTATGGGATTGGTGTGCTGTATAAGGTGGTTTGCAACCTGTGTAAATGATGAACCCTTATGTGGTATGGAAATGTGGAAGGGTTATAGTGCATGTGTGTTGCCACACTTAAATGATGTGTTGATAAGGGACTCATTGTGGAGCCCTTAAATAAGAAAATGAATGTAGTGTGAGTTGACACGCGGTGTCATAATCCTGGGTTAAGGATAATGTAGCAGGTCTACGGGCTCGCTAATCGTCACACCGACGGGAGTTGATAGATAGACTTTGGATGGTTTGGTTGTGTTCTTGGTGCTCATTCCCAAGGCCCTTTCCGTGCCAAGTGGACAGTTTGGTTGTGCCCTCGGTGCTCATTCCCGAGGCCCTCTCCGTTCCATGATATAGGCAAGTTTGTACTGTGTTCTTGGTGCACATCTACCTGATACCCCTCTGAGCCATAGTACGCATGTGAGCTCTGTTGTTGTGTTCTTAGAATTGAGGCGTGCGGAGGCCTAGGCTTGGCAGTGTGGTTTTCCGCCTAGTAGTGGAAAGCCCGTTTCACTGTCACCGTCTGGACATGACGGATGATGCCTGAGAGGTTAGCTACCTGCTCAAAAAGTAAGAACAACAGGTCTGTATCGACATAGCAGTGTGTGTGTATGATCATGGGTGAGTCATCATATTGCATTCATATCATTGCATTACACCGCATAAGATCCTTATCATATAAGTTTGTATGGGCACTCTTATATGATGAGTTACTTTACTGCTAAGTCGATCCTAACCTTATATATCTGTCTAGGCATTCATATAAGTTGAGTTACTTTCTTATTGTAGGATCATACTTGTATGCTGTTGTTGATAGTAGAACTGCTAGCGTAGATTGATAAACTCACTTGTTATACATGTTGGATACTTTGATATTGATTAGTCGTATACCACCTGCTTGTACTACTGCTTTTATATATATATATATATATATATATATATATATATATATATATATAATACCCTTTTTCCTTTCTCCTTCCGGTGCCTAAGAGACATCGGGGTGAGAGGATGAGATAGCCACTTAGTCTTTATGACTAACGGTTGCTACGCCTTCCTTTTTAGGAGGAAACCCAGCAGATAGGGCAGCACCAGGTTTTGCAGGAGGGCAGAAAGGCTAGGATGACAGGGCCTGAAGTGATGATACCATCGCTGCTGTCAGTTACTGATGCGAGTTTTTGAGTGACTCATGATGTAGCCCTTTAGGAAAAATTTTATGTACTCTGATATTACAGAAGCCTGTTGATGCTTCTTCTTATTGATGTACTTATGGACTTTTATATTTATGTGGATTTTGACTTCTATTTATATTCAGTCATTGATGATATTAATATTAGCTGGCAGGATAGGCATCTTGTGGTACAGGTCGACCCATGTGTTGGCACAACCGCAAGGCAGCTGTTCTGGGCATAAGACTCCCCTCAGCCGTGTCTTGTGTTTGTGGAGGGGGGTCTTACAAATAATATCAGCTTGCAATGATCCTCAATTAAAGAAGTCATTGAAAAATGGCGCCACCCCCGTTTGATTAGTTAGTTTGCGGTCAAACTGGCATAGTGGAAGTAGTGGTGTGCCAATGTGTAATTCACACTAAGTATGTCTAGTCGTTACCCTAATTTTAGCCAACCTGACCTTAAGTTTGTACCTTTATGTGTAGATTCTGGCACGTGTAGAGCCAGTATCGAGCACTCCCACCCCTTCCGTCCCTACCCAGTTCTAGCAGTCTGAGTTGGGACAAACACATACGGCGAACTTAGATGTCTTCAGGTCTCAACAGGCCCCTGTGCAGCAACAAGCCCTGGGCTCCAACTGGTTGAGCACCTTTCAATCCCTCTCCCCGCCTGCTTATCTTGGGATGGATTTGATGGTCCGTACTAAAGATTGGCTCGACACAGTGCAAGAGTTAATGGCGGGAATCAGATGTCCAACCAATATGGATGTGACCTTAGTAATATTACTCTTGGAACTGCATGCGAAGAGGTGGTGGAAGTCCCTCATGGGTTCCACCTTCCAAGGACGAGTATACATGGAGATTAGTTCGAACGAGTTTTCTGGAGCTTTCTTAGAGCACTTCTTTCCCTCGACCGCTTGAGACAAACTTGAAGAAAGATTCCCGCAGTTGAAACAGGGATCCAGGCCAGTTACAGAATATCAACGGGAGTTTCAGAATCTCGCTAGGTTTGCTGACTCCTACGAGTTGGATGACTGAGGCTATGCAAAATGATTTTACAAAAGCTTGCGAGATCCCCTAAGGCAAGCCCTTTTGTTTATAGCGGACTCAAGTTTGGAAGAGATAATTGATATGATGAAAAGGCTGGAGGCGGATCACTTGGGAAGTAGTAAGAGACCAGCCGAGGGCATATTAGAAGCAGGCCCCAGTTATAAAAGGAGGCAGGAGAACAGAGGAAGAGGAAATAATAGAGGCGGAGGTCGCTTTCATTAGAATTTTAGAATGGAGCGTCTGGCCCCGTAACCAGTACTACCTCTACCGCAATAATTGTACCTACAGCCTAGGGAGCATCACGAGCGAGTTTGCTTCTAGTGCAATCAGCCGGGCCATATCCGGTGCTTTTGCCCACAACTAGATGGAGATGCTCCCCTTTCTCTTCCACCAGCAGCCCCATGAAGGTGGGGACATGTGCGTTGTTGAGGATGAGTACCACGAGGAAGGAATCATGGACCTGCTCGGGAGCAGATGTTTGCTCTAGACATGGCGCAAGGGCGGAATCCTCAGGATGTGATTGTAGGTATGTCGTGATTTGGTTAATATGTTATAAGTATTTCTCTTCAATTGCCTATGATATGCTAGGAGGCTAGCTTTGAGTCTTTATAATTGATATATAGGCACCGTAATGGTGAGTGGGAAACCAGCTCATACACTGGTTGATATCGGTGCTACTCACTCGTTTGTTTCGGCGGACTTTATTAAAGACTTAGAAGGAGTGCAACACTTCACTGGTACCACTTGAAGAGTACGCCTTCCGGATGGCTCCAAGATGATGTCGTCCGCCAAGTGCGACTTGGAAGCATACATTGAGGGAAAACATTTTGAAACCCCTACAATGGTATTGAGAATACCAGAATTCGGTCTTATTTTGGGCATGTCGTGGTTTGATTGGCACCATACCAAGATAGATTTTGCGGCAAAGCAAATCACTTTGAGGCATGGAGACTCGGAGGTCATTTTCCAATGTATCAAATTTGCACCTCGTATGTTATTGTCTACAATTCAGGCCCTTAAAGCCCATATGGGAGGGGATGAAGTATATATGATATGTTTTGAATTAAAAGAGATGGCGTCAAGCGTGAAAGATGTGCGGGTAGTGCGGGACTTCCCTGAGGTATTTCCTGAGAACTTGCCAGGATTACCCTCATATAGAGAGGTGGACTTTACGATTAAATTAGTACCAAGTGTCAAACCCGTCTCTCGGACCCCTTACCGAATGGCTCCAAAGGAACTCACCGAGTTTAGGGTTCAATTACAGGAGTTGGTAGAATCAAGGTTTGTTCACCCCAATTCATCACCATGGGGAACCTCTATTCTATTTGTCAAGAAGAAGGACGGAACGTTAAGATTGTGCATTGACTATCGGGAGCTCAACCGACTAGAGCCGGTGCGGATAGTGGACACCGAGGATAGGAACTTGCGTCAAAAAAGTGTACATTTGGTGAAGGTCCTTTGGTCTAACCATGGGAAGGAATAATATACTTGCGAGTCAGTGGACTTGATGCGGAAGCGCTACCCGAAGTTGTTTCCCTAAGGTAAAATTTTAAGCATATTATATTTCCATACTTTATCTACCCTACAGCGTTAGCCTGATTTTGGGAACAAAATCTTTTATTTTGTTTATAAGATTTGTAACATCCCATTTTGTGCTAGACCCCTCATGCGCATTTTGAGTCAAGAAAGCTGACTCAAGCTCGGGGTGCACCAGTAATAGGCATCGAGTGATGCTCGACTAATATGGAAAATATGACTAAGAAATATTCTGGATGCTATAGGCGTTGAGTGGTCTCAAAACCACTCGACAAATTTAACTTAGAATAATCCTGGATTCAACAAAGCATCGAGTGCATTGAGTGGTCTCAACGCCACTCAACGAATTCTGACTCAGAAATATTCTGGATGTTGAGGTATTGAGTGAACTCGACGCCATTCAGCAAGGCATCGAGTGCATTGAGTGGTCTCAACGCCACTCAATGCTTTTGACTTAGAAAGTTTGGCAGTCAACGAGGCGTTGAGTGGTCTCAATGCCACTCAATTCTTTTGACTTAGAATATTTTTGGACTCAAAGCGTCGAGAGCATTGAGTGGTCTCAATTCCATTCAACGAGGCAATGAGTGATTTAACTTAGAATAATACTGGACTCAAAGCATCGAGAGCGTTGAGTGGTCCCAACGCCATTCGACGAGGTGTTGAGTGTTTAACTTAGAACTATTATGGTTACTATATGCGTTGAGTAGACTCGACGCCACTTGACGAAGTGTCAAGTGTGTTGAGTAAACTCGACACCATTTGACGAATTGTCTTGTATACTCGACGATTTTGATTGGACCTTATAGGCATCGAGTGATCATAATGATTTTGACTTAGAACATTTTGGCAGACTTTATTGTGGGTTTATGAGTATGTGTTGAATCGGGTTTTTGGGAAATACGTTAATTGACTTATTAGGACCCGGTATTTTTGACAAGACTTAATTTAAATAATAATGGGTGGTCCAATACTAAGGTGATACGTGGCAAAGAGGTTTAACCCTAATTCTCCTTATAAAAGGGGACTTACGGAAAACCCTAGCCATCACTTCATTCTCTTGCCAAGCCATTACCTGTGTCTAAATTGTCGGAAGGGAAGAGGATTGTCGGAGTTGATTTCTAGAATAAGACTTGTCTTTTCCGTAAGGAACAATGCCGACAAGAAAGAAGATACTGCCAAGGAGAGTGACGAGATCCATGGCCGAAAAAGAGGTGAGCTTACTACCCTCTCCCTTGGTGCTAAATCTATAGTTATTATCTAGGAGAGATGTCGACTCAAGAGAGTTTGACTTACGAGATGAAGATCTCCTAGGAAGAGACCATGCTAGGACCTTGTCCTAGGGATTTGATGTCTTCATCCTCTCCTCTCTTCCTTATGAAGATGATGGACTTGGTTTCGTGAAGAGGAATGGTCTATTGAGGGTGAATAAGGGAGGAGGAATGTCTGAATATAGTCTTAAACTAATAACTAAAGGAAGAAGATGAAAAGATGTCATTCATCTTGCTTTAAGATGCGTGCAAAAATCTATTTTCTGTGCGCAGCGAACTTCATGGCCGTTTTCGAGTATGATACAACCAGATCTGGGTTTTTGACTAAACGCAGAAGTCGTATCCCTTGTAAAGACCTTTCCAACGGATGGTTACATGTTTTCATATGAATCATGTAGCCACAGGAATATCAAGTCGAAGTTTCTGTACAATCATGTCTTAAGTACATGTTGTTCTCGGGTTTGTAAAGAACCGTGTTTGGAATTGGTAGAGAGATCGTAGAAAAATAATATTGAGGTTTTGGTAAACTTAGTCTATACGTAATCGTGATAAACAAATGATTTGGTGAAATATGATTGTACAAACGGTTTGAAGGAGTTTGATAAACAAATGGTTTGGGTAAGCTAGTGAACTAATGAATTGATACGTTTGATTGTACAAATGATATTCTTGTGAAATTCGGTAGGGATGTGCATGATTATAATTAGGAGAATGAAATAGGTTTTAGGAAGAAGGTGTGATGTCCGACAATTGAATGCATAACCCATAGCTATGTTATCATGCTTGATGTGTATGCGAAGTATCATTATATTATTGTGGTTATCATATGGTGTTACACTTGTTGTGAATGTTTGGTCATGTGGAAAGGAATTAGATGTGGTTAATGCACGACCATGTGATATGATGATTAATGGAATGTGTTTAGTAGTCCACTGCTTAGAGTTGTGTCTCCCTACGGGTACCATTGTGGGATTGGTGTACTGTATAAGGTGGCTTGTCACCTGTGTAAATGATGAACCCTTATGTGGTATGGAAATGTAGAAGGGTTGGAGTGCGGGTGTGTTGCCGCACTTGAATGATGTGTTGATAAGGGACTCAGTGTGGAGCCCTTAAATGTGAAAATGCATGCGGTGTGAGTTAACACACAGTGTCATAATCCTTGGTTAAGGATAGTGTAGCAGGTCTACGGGCTCGCCAGTCGTCATACTGACAGGAGTTGATAGAGACTTTGGACGGTTTGGATGTGTCCTCGGTGCTCATTCTCGAGGCCATTTCTGTGGCAAGTGGACGGTTTGGCTGTGTCCTTAGTGCTCATTCCCGAGGCCCTCTCTGTGCCACGATATAGGCCTTTTTAGGATGTGTTCTTGGTGCACATCTACCCGAGACTCACAGCTGCCGTTTGATTTGACGGTGATGATCGGATGGCAGTAGCTGCATAAAATAATGCGCTGCATAATTTTTCGAAGCCCCGTAGTGGATCCGCCTCTGATCCGCTATGGGGTCAGAAAACTCTTTCCCCTGATCTAGCTTGATATTAGTCACAAGATGAGCTTAAATCTGCTATATGCAGACCAGTTTTTAATCAAAACCTTGGATAGTTTTTATAAAAAAAAATATAGGCTCTTAGGAAAAAAGTGTTGAACATGAAAGTTGTTCTTCTCAATAAGGGATTTCTCCACAAAATTTGAGAATTTTTGGAATTGATTTAGTATTTTTAAAAGTCCAAATGAGTTTTAATTGGCCAAATTGGAGGCCCAAAATTGTTCAAAAATTTTGCCAAAAATTGTGTGCTCTTTTTAGGCCTCCCTAAAGATTGTATTAAAATTTTGGAATCTTGGGAGAAAAATTGGAGTTATTCCAATTTAATTTAAGCCTAGGGTCGCGCACGAAAATTAATGCGTCTGATTTTCCCAAAACAAAAATTTGAGCGCACGACCATTCTTTTGTGTTTAATAATGGGTTCAAATTATTTTACCAATGAGAGTGTCCGAGGAGAATGCCCAAGCTCAGATCATTCTGAGGTTTCATAGAACTACTGAGCGCCTCGTCTTTATCCATTATAAAGCTCTCGAGTAACTTGGACAAGTTTGGGAAATGAAAATACGAGCAATCATGTTCGATGAATAATAATGGTGCAACCCTTAATTCTTCAGGTCTAATTAAGCCACAATAATAAAGGGTGCAACAGAACTATTATCAGACCTAAATAATGGGTGAAACCCAAACTAAACCTCCTAAGAATGGAGATGGAACTAAACTAAACCTCCTGAGAATGGAGATGGAACTGAACTAAACCTCCTGAGAATGGAGATGGAACTGAACTAAACCTCCTGAGAACAGAGATTGAACTGAACTAAACCTCCTGAGAACAGAGATGGAACTGAACTAAATCTCTTGAGAACGGAGATGGAACTGAACTAAACCTCCTGAGAACGGAGATGGAACTGAACTAAACCTCCTGAGAATGGAGATGGATTTGAACTAAACCTCTTAAGAATGGAGACAGAAATGAAGCCTCTTGGATGGAGTGATTGGACAACTAACCATTTTCTTTATGTTTTATTTTAGTCTCATACTGGACCAATTCATTTATTTAATTCAGTTCAGTATTTTCTTTTCAGTACTCCAGTCTTATACTGGTCCTGACTATTTAATTTCAGTTCAGTTCTTTTCTTTTAAGTACTATTCAAGTCTCGTACTGGTCCAGTATCTTTCAATACTTACTTTCAATTCAGTTCTTTAAGTTCAGTACTACTCCAGTTTCATACTGGTCCTTTTTCATTACAACATTTCAATTTTGTAGCTTATACTAACAGCAGCTTCTATTACCACACTTTCATTTCTATAATTTACTATATTAAGCACAGGTCCTGCCTTGATGGACAGATATTTGATAGGTTGAGCCTTAATTAGGGATAATAGGAGTTGAGATGCTTCTCTTAAATCTGCCCCAAATAAAGTGATCCCACTGATAACTCTAATTATTTCTATTTTTCATTTACTAGTTTCTATTAATAGTTAGATATTATATATCAATTTTATAATCTAAAGTTTATAATTAACTACTTTTTGTATTTTATATTTATTTGTTCTAATAAAATTATTTTCAATTTTGTAGGGCTAATCTATAGATTATTTGGAGCAGAACTGGAATTTTTCCCTTCTCGGCCCAGACACGCCCCGTGACACGCCCTCCTTGGGCGTGTTTAAGGGCATGACACAAAGGAGCTAAGACGTAGACCGCAAATCTTCGACCTACGAATGAAGAGCCTTGACATGCCCGTGACACGCCCTGTGCCACGCCATCCTTGGGTGTTTCCCAAAGGCGTGATAATAAGAACCAGCATCGCTCGAAGAACGTCGAGATACCACATACACACTCGTGTTGCTTCTGACACGCCTGTATCACCCGTACACGGGGCGTGCCTGCCGTAGGAAGAGCTGTCAGAGCCCTGCCACATTGGATTAAAATTACACGTCCCCATCACGGGCGTATCAGGAGTGTTTTCTAGCAAATAACTCAACCGTTCTTGTCATTTCCGCCAGATGGCCGTTTCCAGCTTGACACGCCCTGGTCACGGGCATGACTAGGGGGCATGATGCCTCCATAAATAGCATTTTATTCCCGCCGTTTTTAGCTCCCACCATTTTCCAGAAGCAGATCTGACACGCCCTAGGTCACAGGCATAACCTAAGGGCGTGAATCGTCATTTAACAGATTTTCGCGATTTCTCCTCCAATCTTCCCGGGGTTTCAAGATGACGGTTCCGAGCCTGACACGCCCTAGGTCACAAGCGTGACCTAGGGGCGTTACCGACCAACAATTTTTCCTATAAATTCCCGACATCTTCAGATGCTCAAGGTCGATTTTGGAGAGTTAGAGTCTTGTAGTGTGCTATTTTATTTTGCTGTATTTTCCATTTCTTAGTCTAGTTTTGCATTGTGAAAGTTTCAATTCAAGTTTTCTTTTAATTTTAATCATGTCTTTCCCTACCTTATCTTTTAATTCCCTAATCACGATGAGTAGCTAATTTTCATTTAGCACTTGATCATGATGAACTTTGGAATAAAATAAACTTTTTATTTTTATCAAAAGTGTCTTGTTCTTAATCTTGCTCACTAACGATTTATCTTTGAATTATATTTTGTCGAGTTTATATTTCGCGGATATGGTTTTCGATCTAAGATCTGTATCCTAAATGACCGAGAGGTTGCGGATACGAGGAGATCACTCAAAGATAAAAGGAGTTACATGCACCCCTCGAGAGAGGACAACATAAATCTTCTGGATTGGAGTAAAATCCAATAGTGGGGTTCACCGCCTAAAGCAAGCTTAGGGTTTTCGACTGACCAAGAGGTCTTAATCGATCAACCTAAGGTTAGTCAAAAGCATGATCTCGAGAGAGACGCTTTTGTACTTTAGGAACCTCCACGGTCGAGTGAGTAAATTTAAGAACTCGCATTTTTTAAATTTTCAAGAAGGTTTATTTTAGCCCAAGGGAATTCTAGATCAAGTGCTAGCATTCCCAACATCGAATTTATCTTTCTTAGTGTAACGCTTCCTTTTCCGTTTTAAACAAAAACCAACTTTTCATCCGATAAGATAATAGCTCTTTATTGTGAGTACAAGTACTCGACAAGCCCCGAGTCAAAATACGACACTTGATTCTATACTCCGAATGATAGGTATACTTGCCTCATCGATTCGAAACACGTGTTAGCGTGGAGAAAATAATCATCAAGTATTTGGCGCCGTTGCCGGGGAATTTCTTTGTTGATATTTTGAAAGCAAGAATCTATTAATTTTATAATTTTTTTATTTTGTTTGTTTTCTTTAAAAGTTTTAACTTTGATTTTTATAATTAAAGTTTCTTGCGAAAGGGCCGTATCGGGTTTTCATCCCACAATACTGCCTAGTACTTTGCGAACCCGCCATTGGGTTGCCCTTGGGAAGTCTGGGAAATTTTATTTTATAAATTTTAAATCTTAAAAGTTTTACTTTTATTTTATTTTGGTGTATGACCCGAGAGAATCCGTCAAATCTATTTGACTTGGATCCGGAAATCGAGCAAAGCTTACGGCAACACCTAAGACTCCGTCACCTCAATTCTCCATATTTGGTTGAGGAATCCGTAGGTGACACTTTTTCTTCTCCTTCATCTTCGTCTTCTTCTTCTTCGTCGTCTGCTTCTCCTTCTCAATTTTCTTCTTTTTTGGGTAACCAAAATTCAAATATGGTTGAAGAACGGAGTATGTCCTATTATGCCCGACCAAATTTGGATGAGGCGCAATCAAGTATTGTTCGACCCGCTATTGCGAACAATAACTTTGAATTGAAGTCAAACATCATTCAAATGGTACAATAATCAGTACAATTTAATGGGCTTCAAGATTAGGACCCAAATGCGCATATTTTTAACTTTTTAGAAATGTAATACTTTTAAAATTAACGGGGTTTCCGATGATGCCATTTGGCTAAGACTTTTTCCTTTTTCTTTGCGCACCAAGGCTAAGCAGTGGTTGGGTTCTCTACCAAGAGTCTCTATCACTACTTGGGCTAAGATGACAGAAAAATTTCTCACTAAATATTTTTCGCCCGCTAAGACGGCCAAGTTGCGCAATGATATTACTTATTTCTCCCAAGTTGATACGAAAACGTTATATGATACTTGGGAGCGATTTAAGGAATTGCTTCGCCATTGTCCGCATCATGCAATCCCTGATTGGTTGCAAGTGCAAACCTTCTATAATGGCCTTAATCAACAAACGAGGCAACATTTTGATGTCGCCGCCGGTGGAACGTTAAACAACAAGACACCAGCGGTCGCCCAAGAACTTATAGAAGGTATGGCCATAAATACGTATCCGTGGAGTACACCCCGGTCTCGTCCACCTAAACCGGCTGGGATGTACGAAATAGATACGGTTTCTAGTTTATCTCTCCAGGTTGAGAAACTATAAAAACAAATGAACAAGGTGTCTACTTCCTCGTCTACACCTACCTGTGAACCCCAATATTGGGAGCCTTCCACTATTGCCGAGCATGTGGATTACATGGGTAATCCGAATCGGCCACCTTTTAATTCGGGTAATAATTATGGTAATACTTATCACCTGGGTATAAGGAATCACCCCAACTTCTCTTGGAGTAATTCGGGGAACGCGGCGCGCCCACCAAACACATTTCCACCCTATTATTTTCCACCGTAAGCTCCAAAAGCTCCCAATCTCGAGGAGTTGTTTACCAAATATACGACTACAAATGATGACAATATCCAAAATCTCACCGGATCTTTTCGTAATTTGGAGAACCAAATTAGGCAAATCACTAAAATGCTCTCAGATTGCAAACAAGGAGAGCTACCGGGCAATACGGAGCCCAACCCAAAGGAGCAAGTCAAATCCATCACTCTAAGGAGCGGGAAGGAGGTAACCACTTCTCCAATTCCGGTTTATATGGGTGTAACAATTTCTTCATCTTCTCCTCCGCTTAAGCCTTCTAATTCTAATAAACCAAAAGCTTATCAACCACCTCTCCCCTATCCATCTAGAATGCAAAAGGACCAGGTGGATGAGCATCACGGTAAATTTTTAGATATGTTTTAAAAAAATCAAATAAATTTACCGTTTTGCGAAGTGATAGCACAAATGCTGAAATATGTCAAGTACCTCAAGGATCTTTTATCCAATAAAAAGAAACTTGAGGATATCTCTGCGGTTTAGTTGAACGCGGAGTGTTCGGCAATTCTACTTAATAAATTGCCTAAGAAATTACCCGGTCCGGGTAGTTTCTCTATTCTTTATTTATTTGGTAATTTATTAGTAAAACGTGCGTTAGCCGATCTAGGTGCCTCAATTAATTTAATGCTTTATTCTTTAGTGAAGAAATTGGGATTAGGAGAGCCTAAACCCACAAGAATGTGCATTTAATTGGCGGATCGGTCTGTCAAGCTCCCTATGGGGATTATTGAGGATGTGCTTGTCAAAGTTGACAAATTTATCTTTCCAGTAGATTTCATCATCTTTGACATCGAAGAGGACACCGAGGTACCACTTATTCTCGGTTGCCCTTTTCTTGCCACCTCGCACGCAGTTATAGACGTTAGTAACTGTAAACTTCTCCTTAGAGTCGGAGATGAAGAAGTTACCTTTACTATTAACTCGTCTATGAAAAATTCGCTCTCAAATTACGACTCGTGTTATTATTTGGAGGCTTCTCCCGAAGAATTCTTTTCTTTTTCTGAACATTCTTTATCATCTATTGATCATGATGCCGATTTTGAAAATTTAGATTTAATTGCTCATGAAAATAGTGATAATTTTTTGATCACTCGCACACCTATTTTCGAAATTTTGGAAGTCAGTAGTGATCGTTTGAAAACTTCTTATGATGAACCTCCCATGCTAGAATTAAAACAATTGCCCGATCATTTAGAGTATTTATTTTTAGCGGATGATTCTAAACTTCCCGTTATTGTGTCGGCCTACTTGACCGATGAAGAAAAAATAAAATTATCTAATATCTTAAAACATCATCGCCGCGTAATTGCGTGGAAGATTACGGATTTGAGAGGTATTAATCCCTCCTTTTGCACCCACAAAATTTTATTAGAAGAACACGCTCATAAAACTATTCAACCTCAACGTCAGTTAAATCCTAACATGAAGGAGGTAGTTAAGGTGGAGGTAATAAAATTATTAGATGCGAGCATAATCTATCCAATTTTGGATAGCACTTGGGTGAGTCCGGTCCAAGTGATGCCCAAGAAAGGAGGGTTAACGGTAGTGCCTAATGATAAGAATGAATTAATCCCTACTCAAACCGTTACTGGATGGCGGGTGTGCATCGACTACCATAAATTAAATGATGTAACCCGTAAGGATCATTTTCTTTTGTCGTTCATTGACAAAATCCTTGAGCGGTTATCTAGGTACTCTTTTTATTGTTTTCTTGATGGCCTTTCGGGATATTTCCAAATCCCAATCGTGCCCGAGGACCAAGAGAAAACAACCTTCACTTGTCCATTTGGCACCTTCGCTTATCGAAGAATGCCTTTTGGTTTATGCAATGCATCGGCAACCTTCCAAAGGTGTATGCTAGCGATCTTTGACGAATTAGTGGAGGATATCATTGAGGTCTTCATGGATGATTTCTCCATTTTTAGAGATTCGTTTGACTTATATTTGGCAAACCTTTCCCATGTACTCCAAAGATGTGAGGAAACGAACCTAGTTTTAAACTGGGAGAAGTTCCATTTTATGGTATGGGAAGGTTTGGTCTTATGCCATAAAATTTCTAACAAGGGCATAGAGGTAGATAAAGCTAAAATTGAAACTATCGAAAAGTTTCCTCCCCCTTCAAATGTCAAGGTCATTCGTAGTTTTTTGGGGCAAGCCAATTTATTAAAGATTTTTCTAAAATAACTAAGCCTCTTACTCACTTATTAGAAAAAGATGCGCCATTTTTTTTGATGAAAATTGTTTTCATGCTTTTTTTCTTATTAAAGAAAAATTGATTAACGCTCCTATCATGATCGATCCTAATTGGGAACTTCCTTTTGAGATAATGTGCGACGCTAGTAGTTTTGTCATAGGTGCGGTCTTTGGACAACACATAAATAAAAAATTTCATCCTATATATTATGCAAGTAAAACACTAACCGCGGCACAGGAAAATTACACGACCACCGAAAAAGAATTATTAGCTGTTATTTTCGCATTTGATAAATTCCGCTCATATCTAACCTTGTCCAAGATTATTGTTTTTATCGATCATTCGACTTTGAGATATTTACTAACAAAAATAGATGCAAAGCCGTGATTGATTAGGTGGATCTTACTCCTCCAAGAATTTGACTTGGAGATTCGTGACAAGAGAGGAGCGGAGAACTTGGCGGCTGATCATCTTTATTGGTTGGAGAATCCAAATTCGGAGGAGCTTATAGAGGGGGACATTGACGACACTTTTCCTGAGGAGCGCCTTCTCGCTATTCATAAGGTAATTACTCTCCCCACTTCTTGGTTTGCCGATTTCGCAAACTATCTTGTTGCGAGATTCCTCCCGAATGGTTTTTCTTATCAAGAAAAGAAGAATTTCTTTTCAGATTTGAAAAATCATTTTTGGGAGGATCCCTTTTTTTTTGTGTTTGCGCGGACCAAGTAGTGCGGAGGTGTGTTTCTCTTGAGGAAGGCGCCCAAATTCTACAACATCGCCATGAGGGGCCCGCCGGTGGGCACTATAAAGCTAATCAGACAGCTCGTAAAGTACTTGAAGCAGGCTTCTATTGGCCAAGCATCTTCAAGGATGCTCACGCCCATTTAGTCGTTTTGAACAATGCCAATACTCAGGTAATATTTCCCGCCGTGATGAAATGCTATTAAATTTACTTTTAGAAATTGAAGTTTTTGATTTATGGGGGATCGACTTTGTTGGACCGCTACCAATGTCCTATAGAAATAAATATATTTTGGTAGCGGTCGACTACGTGTCACGGTGGGCGGAAGTGCAAGCCCTTCCCCTAAAGACGCCCGAGTCGTGACTCAATTTCTTAAAAAAATATTTTCACGATTTGGAGCACCGCGGGAAATAGTTAGTGATAGAGGCACCCACTTTTGTAACGCACAATTCGCTAAGGTTTTATCAAAATATAGCATTACACATAGGTTAGCCACCCCCTATCACCCTCAAACATGTGGCCAGGTAAAAGTAGTTAACCGTGAAATCAAACGTATATTAAAAAAAATGGTTTCTACTAGTAGAAAGGATTGGTCGGTCAAGCTTGATGAAGCTCTATGGGCGTATCGGACCGCATATAGGACCGCTATCGGTTGTACGCCATATCAATTGGTCTATGGGAAAACATGTCATTTACCGGTTGAGCTTGAACATCGTGCCTTTTGCGCGCTTAAATTTTTAAATCTTGATGAAAATTTGTCCTCCGAGCTCCGTAAATTCCAACTTAACGAGATCGATGAGTGGCGCTCCCTCTCTTATGAGAATAATATACTCTATAAAGAGCGCACCAAATTTTATCATGATAAAAAAATTAAGCACCCAAAGGACTTCCAACTGGGAGACCAAGTCCTTCTTTATAACTCGTGCTTACGCTTATTTCCGGGAAAACTTAAGTCCCGTTGGTCCGACCCCTTTGTCGTAAAGGAGGTTTGGCCCTACGGGACGGTGCTTATTTCGCACCTGAAAAGAGGAGAATTTAAAGTGAATGGGCACCGGCTGAAATTATTTTTTTCCGGTGATAATATTAACGAACAATTAGACAACATAGTGTTGTCAAACCCATAGTACGCGCACACCACTAAGGTCGAGCTCAACGACCATAAACAAAGCGCATGTGGGAGGCACCCCATGGTTATCCATTTTTTTATTTTAATTTTATATTTAAGTTTTTGCAGGTTTGAAGGACATCGATGCATGACGATCGGACGGGGTCGAACGTCAAGTCTACGTGATTCTTCAAGCCGGTAACTTTTGTTCTATTCTATTTTATTTGAATCTAAAAAAACAACAAAAACAAACAACAACAAAAAACAAAAAAAGAAAACTTAAAAAAAAATTCTGTTTTTTTCTCGTACACGCCAATGTCACGGGCGTGGCCAAGATGGTCACGGGCGTGTTTAGCCGGTTTTGCGAAACCCGCGGAAGGTTTCGTTGGCACTTTTCCCGTTTGTCTTTCGAACATGACATGGGCGTGACCAAGATTATCACGGGCATATCATGCCCGTGTCGCGGGTATCCGAGGCATTGACCAGATCGCGCCTCAGATTCCCACGGCATATCAAATTTTGGCTGACACGCCCCAAGCTCACGGGCGTGACAGTGGAATCTGAGGCCAGCGCCTCGGATTCCCGCGCGGACCCCTAGGATACCCCTTACACACCCCAGAGTCATGAGCCTTGGATTCCTTCCCGCATTACCTCGTGCTTTATACTCCCCCTGTCACGGGCGTGACAGGGGGGCGTGACCGACCCGTGAATTCCTATAAATAGGAATTCACCCCCTTCTCTTCTCTCCACACCTCCACTCATCAAACCCCCTATTCCTTTTTCCTTGTGGCCGAAAACTCATCTTCATTTTTTTTCTCATCATGCCTCGCCACCACCCTCGTTCCATGGCCTCTTCCTCCGAGCACCCCGCGGATCTCGCCTCTACAGAAGCCATGCTCCTCTTTGAAAACTCCACCCAGCAGGACCGGAGCGAGCGATTGCACGCCAAACCCTTTGACGTTTTCCGGATCTTGGACTAGGCGATCCTTACTACCTTCAAAGCGGCGGAGTTGTTTCGGGAATTTCTATCCACCCAGGGATGGACTCCCCTCTTCTCTATTTCGGAGCCGGCTTTCCTTGAGCTCACCATTGAGTTCTTGGCTTCCTTTGAGTTTCGTTGGGCAGCGAGTGACGATTTCATCGTCTTTCGCATGGGTGGGATGATACATCAGCTCACCATCCGCCAGCTCAATGTCGTCATGGGATTTTACTCGGAGGCATTTTCCCATTCTCCTGCCTATCTCGACCTCAAAACTGATTTTCCTTCTGATTTCAACTTCCTCATCTTTTGGTTGGAAATCAGTAGTGACATCGCCCCCTACACCCTAAAGAAATCGAAGGGTAGCCACCTCATTTCCCCGGCTTTGCACATTCTCCATAACCTCCTCACCTTTACTCTTACCGGTCACGGCGATATCCATGGCGTGGTGTCTCGGGAAGATTTACTATATTTATATAGTACGTTTTACTGGTTCCCACTCAACCTTGGTTATATGCTCGCAATTTTCTTCCGTCATCAGGCTGAAAATGTGAGGTTGGGAGTAGTTCATGGAGGCAATTTTATTACTTTCCTCGCCAAGCAGACCGGCCTTTGGGATGCCTTTCCGCGACTGACCTGCATGCAAACGCCACAGGTCCTCCAGTTCCCGACCCTTCACGCCCTCAGCCTAGCGCGCCGACGTGATGGCGAGTTTGAGGCTATTCCCCCATCATTCGATGGTGGGGATCTTTATCTTGATCTTAGTGCCGGCCCCAGCGGTACTCATCACTCTCCCCAGATTTTGCCACCTCCGCTGCACTCTACCCCAGTGCCCGATCCTCCAAATTATTGGGATAATTAATTTTGGTTGATTCACACTCGCCTACACCAAATGCAGACTCATTTCGACGGCCGTTTTACTCATTTTGATGGACACTTTGCCGCGCTGGACAGAGTCACGCTTCTTCCGTGGAGCATATTACCCGTGAGTTCGCGGCGATGCGAACTTTCTATCAGCAGCCTAGGGATGATCCCGACCAGGAGTAGCTTTCTTTTCTTTTCTTTGGACTTGTAGTGGGTCACCTATCTCTATATCTGTACCTTTGCTTTTATTTTCATGTATTTGTTTTATTATTATGAAAAATCTATAAAATATTATGGTTTTCTTTATTAATGTCTTACAGTTACCTTTTGGTGCTGCTTTGACATCTTCAGAGAAGTCTCCTTTTCTTTTTTTTTCTTCATTTATACATTGGGGATAATGTATTGCTTCAGTATGAGGGAGGGATATTTCTCAAGCAAAACATACACACACAAAAATTATTTTTCAAAAATTAAAAACTTAAAAAATATATATATCAAAAAAATCAAAAATTATATTTTGTTATGTATTTTGTTTTTCAAAAATTAAAACATTTTTAAAAAACTTAGAAAATTGAAAATTAAATTTCTTAGAAATTGATGTTTGGGATATCACCCCATCTTACCTCCCAGTACCGGTGAGAGCCTTTCGTAGGGTATACCTCGGGAAGTCTAAGAAGTAACAAAAAAAATAGGTTTAATTTTTAATTAGAGAAGTCGTTATTTTTATATTTATTCACATGCAAAATTTCTAGTAATTTAACTTTTATATAGTGTTTAGAGAATTTTGATGTTTTAATTGAAATTTTGAATTTTTGAGTAAAACTATTGGTCATGTTGTGTTTCTAGTTAAGTGCACGTGTAAGTAAAATTTTATGTAGATCTAAATATTCAGCATACAATTAGATTTTCATTTTTCTAAATGCGTGTAAATGTTTTATTTTACTTTCATTTTGAAAACCGGTAAAATCTAAAATAATTTAGGTGAGTAAGTAGAAGTTTACTAGATCTATATTTCGCAGATCAAGAAAGAGGTATCTTACTCGATGTCTAGAACTTGCCCTCTAGCTATTCTCAAGACTTTGTATAAGTTAAACTTATTAGCACAAATATGATTTAGGCACTTCTTTTGGCTAGTTTGAGACTTTGCACCCGTACCTAAAATTTTATCTTTGTTAAGCCATTTTGAGCCTATTACCTTATCTTTTTGTTTTAGCACCACCAAGCATTTTACCAAAGCCTAAAAAGCAACCTAATTGCACACCTAAGACCAAGCTTGAACATAGATTTACAAACACAGTTTGTGAGTGATTAGGAGCCTTTTTATTTTTGGTGTCTCTTTTCTTATAAAAAAAGAGTTGATTTATTTTTCTTTCCTCTTCAAAATAAAGATAAATAAAAAAAATATTATGAAAAAAATGAAGAGGTAGAAGAAAATTTTCAACATGATAAGAGAGTTGAAAAAAAAATAAGAAAAATACAAAAGGATTAGGAATTTGACTACGTTCTTAAAGCCATAGCAAATTATTGTGTGCAACCTCTCTCTAGGTTTTGGTGTGACTAGCCATCGCTTTTATCTTTGACCACCCTCACCAAAAACCTAAGTCTACGTTTCAACCAAATTAAGTCCTATTGATTTATGTTTATAAGTTGAACTAGTGCCACGGCGAGAGAGTGAAAGGGCAAGCCTATGACCATCGACATTGATGGATTTTTTTGGAGGGTATCTCGATCTTCGTTCGTGCAATGTTATCTTAGTACACACGCTACATTCTCCCTAAATATAATTTTAAGATTTACCGAATTTTCATTTTAAAAGTTGTTGCGGACTAACTCGATGCCCCGGTCGGACCGGATAATCTCGGACCGCCTTAGCTCGCGGAGCGGTCGAGCGCGCACACAGTCAGTTGAAGAGCGGAAATGTACACGAGAAGTTTTAGCGTGGAAAACCCTTAGACCGGGTGAAAAACCACGTGACCAGTTCGATGCCGGTCAAAATCCACTAGATTGCAGGAGGTTACAGTATGATGAGTGAGTCGGGGCGACAGGCCGCTCCCGTTACAATCTTAAGAGGAGAGAAGGTGATTATAGCTATTGGCGGGCAACAGACTGCCCCGCCAACATGACTTGAACGGTGGAACGCGCGGGATGCTTCGGGCGCGTGCAGTCGGGGGCGGCGCGTGCTCGTGGGCTACCACTGTCTTCTTTGCTCGGCTTCCTCTGGCTTTGGGGTGTTTCCTTCCTGACGGCGCGTTCATGGGGTGCTAACAGCCAATGATGGGTGCTGATAGCCGCTGGTGGCCGCTGGAGGTCGCGGGTGGCCGCCGGTGGTTGGCGGCGAGAGGTGGCCGCAGGTGGTTGGCGGCGAGAGACGGTCACCACGAAGGACGAGACGGGAGAGCTCCCACTTGAGGAAGAAGAAAGAGAATCATAGGAGAAAACAGAATATCAAATGAAGAGCCCATGGGGTCCTTTAATAGGCTCCAAGGGGAAGTTATGGCGGGCCCCACCACTAACGTAGTGGGTTAGTGGGTGATTTCGCCTCGATCGGATGGTCGGAGGGGCTTCCTCCTCGATCGGACGGCGGGGAGGCCTTCCCGATGGCGGGCCGCCCGGACGGCGGCGACGGCAAGGGGGAGGTCGGCCATGGCCGCGGCCGGTCATGGCCGCGGCTGGCCACGGCCGCGGCCGGCCATGGCTGACCATGGTTTGGCCATGGCCGCGGATGGCCATGGCCGCAGCCGGCCATGGCCGCGGCCGTCCATGGCCCGGCCATAGTTGTGGCCGCGGACGGCCATGGCCTCGGCCGGCCATGGCCGTGGCTGCGGATGGCCATGGCCGCGGCCTGCCGTGGCCCGGTCATGGTCGTGGCTGGCCATGGCCGCGGCTGGCCATGGCCGCGGCGGGCCATGGCCGCGGCCGGCCATGGATGCGGCCGTGGCCAAGGCCGGCCGCGGCCGACTGGACCTGGCCGGGGCCAGGCATGGTCGGGGAGGGCCGGCCGCCGACGGTGGTTCCTCCTCTTGCCGGCGGCGGTTCCTCCCGCGAGGAGCGTAAATGGGACCCGCGCCCATGATCTCCATGAGAGATCATTGGGGGTAAGGGGGGCCCACCCACTTCCTTTTAGTGGAGATCATGGGGGGTCTCTTGACTCCTATAAATTAAGGTGGAACCCATCAATTGCCCCCCAAATCTCTACCAGCTGGGAGCGAAGCGAGTGCGGGGAGATATTTCTCTAACTTTTCGTTGCGGTGGTGAGTGGCGGCGAGAAATCCGAGATGGCGGTGACGGCGTGCGGCTCTAAGGTATGACGACGAGAGGTGGTTGGTGTGCGCGTACAGAGGCCGGCGAGAGGTGGGGCTGGCCGGGTGGCCGTGCGGCCGCACATGCGCTGGTCGCGCGTGCGCGTGTCGTGCGTGCGAGGGCCACGCGCGCGCACGAGGGCCGCATACTGCGCGTGCGCTGACCGTGCGTGAGCAGGGGGTGCGCTCGTGCGGCCGCGTGTGCGCTTCGATGGGGGTGAGCGGATCCTTTATAAAAATTTATGAAATTTGGTATTCAATGATATCTTGATATCCTATAGTGTTCATAATTTTTGTATGGTCATATCTTAAGTAAATATAGTACTTCATGTTCAAATCACCCATGGACCAATTTTTGGGGAAAATTAATTAAATGCCAATTTATTTAGGAAATTCCAAGTTTCTGTATTTAGGCTAAATATATCATGATAGGACCCCCAATAAATATTTTAGGGCTTTTGGATGAAAATTTGGAGTACCTCATATCGTATAAATCATATAGCTTAGATTGGTCTGTATATAGTAAAACGACATAAATTGTAATAGAATGTAAATTGAACATAGGGAGTTGGGGTATCAGTTTTATTATTATGGTGAAATAGAAATGTGCTCATCAATGAGAGTCATGATGAGGAGTAATGATGAGAAGACTAGTGTAGGTGATACTCGTGTTCGACGAAACATCGTCTTCCCTATGGAGAGGAAAGGTCAAATACACTAGGGTTAGATCCAATATAACATTAAAAGGGATCAGGGATTGGGTATTAACCAATAATAGTAAGTGTCTTGCGAAAGAGAACGATGAGCTTCAGCTACCATCATAGTTCTTAGTGCCCTGTGAGAGCCCTTCACCGGGAATACCTAGGGTAGTTCAAGGTTAACGTAACCCGTAAGAATAATCAATGCTAAGAGTAACTAGTGATTCACCTTCACACACCCAGGTGACTCAGGAGGTTAGTTTGTTACGGTTATCCGAGCGGTAGGCTCGATGGTAGTTATAACGGACGGGATAGTCCGGGGAGCCGATGGCTCGGGAGTTCTTGAATACATGAGCAAAAGGTGGTGGGTCTTCGACATTGAATGGCTTTCACACCGACGTCGATACGCTGACTCGGCGGGTGTGGTTTACACTTAGCCAAAGGAAGTCTGGTGGATATGGGTAGCATTAGTACGTGGTGACTCCGTGCATGCGCATGCCGCGCGCACGCATGCCGCGCGTACGCTGACCGTGCGTGAGCAGGGGGTGCGCTCGTGCGGCCGCGTGTGCGCGGGTTGCGTGCGCGTTGCGTGCCTGCCCCACGTGTGTCGGTTTGTGCGTGTGGGGGGGCGGGGTCATGCATGTGTGTAAGCACGAGTTGCGTAATTTTGTCGCTTTGGGCTGACTGATTTTTTTGCCGTGTGTAGGTGACGAAGCGCTCTGCTGGTCCGATGCGTCTACGCTCCTCCTTGACCGAAGATGGTGTGGCTATTTGGAGGGCGAAGTACAGACTTCCTGCTGACTTGTAAGTAAGGATCCTGCGTCCCGAGGAGCGGGTCCAGAATCCTCCCCGCGGCTGGTTGATTGTTTGTGAAGTGTCGCTTAGATCTGGCTTTTGGCATCCCCCCTACGATGAGGTGGTAGAGATTTTGAAGTTCTGCGGAGTACCTATTTCCCAGCTTGCTCCAACTGGAGTTGCCTGTATCATGGGCCTGGTTGCTTTCTTCCGTGAGCATGGGAGCTTGCTCTCTCTAGATCAGTTTTGGGATTGGTGCGACGTGCGCTTCGATGGGGGTGAGCGGATCGAGGTGCGCAGCAACAAGGTTTGGCTGGAGTTTGAGGCCCGTAAAGATCGTCGCCACGGTAATACTTTGTTTGGATATGTGAAGAACTCCTAGGGTCTTCTTGAGGTGTGGAATGCACTTCCCGATCGTTGTCGTCGTGTGAAAGGGAGGGAGCGGGACTTCTCCCCAGTGCTGGGATTCTCTGAGCCTCGTGAGCTGGCTAATCGTCACTTCAATATATATGTTTTCGTGGAGGAGAAGCGACTGCTGGGATGTGGTATCTCGGTTGGTGCAGTTCAGGTGACGATGACTTCTCAGGGAGGGGGCCGAAAGAGAAAGACGGTGACGGCCCCTGTTGATGATGCTGAAGTTGTGGTGGTAGCTTCTGATGATTCAGTTCCAAAGACGCATTTACCTGCTTCCTCGGTTCCTCAGGTGCCCGTTAATGCAGCGGTTCCACGGATGTCTTCCTCCTTGAAGGCGATGAGTGACGCGGTAAGGTGGTGACTATTATTTTTCCTTCCTTTTTTGCTTGAAGGTGACTGATTGTGTGTCTTCCTTTTGCAGATTGAGACCCAGGCGCAGATTGCAGTAACCTGGAATGATCATTACGTGAGCCTGAAGGACGGATATCTATCTTTGCAGGAGAAGCTTCGGTTGTCGATGGGCTCACTCTCCTCCCTGAAGGAGGAACATGACCGGGATATTGCGCGGTACCGTCGAGTTGTCTCAGAGCTGAAGTCTTAACTAGAAGATGCGCGTGCCGCCTTGGACGTGGAGAAGGCCTTGGTGGAGAGGACTGCTCAGATGTTAAAGCATGTGAAGGAGGAGACATCCGGTTTGGGTACCCAGCTGCAGGCGGCGCGAGAGGAGGTTTCAGGCCTTGAGGTTCAGCTTAGGGCGGCGAAGGCGCAGGTGGAGATGCTATCTTCTGATGACCATGCCTCAGAGCTGAAGGCGGCAGGGCTCTCGGAGTACTTGGAGTCGCTGGACTATCTTCGTGATCACAACCTGATCGCGGAGGAGGTTCGTGATGATATCTGGTCCAAGGAGGTGGATCCCCAGATGGATGATATACGCGAGTTAGCGCTCCGTCGTGGGGTCTCGAAGGCCTTTCGCTTTGTGGGAAAGCGCCTTGGGTGTGACACTTCTGGCTTTAGCTTCACCGACGTTTCGGGGGATGAGCGATCTGGCTCAGATGCCGAGGAAGAGTAGTTGTAATGTCTACTTGTCGTTGTATGCTGTGTCGTATGTTTGTTGTTCCTTGCTTTTATTGTAGCTTTTGAGATGGTCGCCGTTAGGGCTGAGATTTGTTATCTCTTATGATATCTCTAGTTTTATGTTATTGTTATACGTTTTGCACAGATGTATTTTGCCACAAAATGGTAGTGTAGGAGGGAGTTGATCTCCGCAAGGGTGTATGAGTCTCGCTCGTGACTTGGTTGCATGGAACTGGCCCATGGTGGGGTGCGCAAGACTGGCTTGCGGCTTGGTTGCGTGGTATTGGCCCACGACTTAGTGCGCGAGACTGGCTCGTGGCTTGGTTGCGTGGTATTGGACCACGGCTTGGTGCGCGAGACTGGCTCGCGGCTTGGTTGCGTGGTATTGGCCCACGGCTTAGTGCACGAGACTGGCTCGCGGCTTGGTTGCATGGTATTGGCCCACGGCTTGGTGCGCGAGACTGGCTCGCGGCTTGGTTGCGTGGTATTGGCCCACGGCTTGGTGCGCGAGACTGGCTCGCGGCTTGGTTGCGTGGTATTGTCCCACAGCTTGGTGCGCGAGACTGGCTCGTGGCTTGGTTCTCCCTAGGTTGCGTGAGTTAGGGAAACCCTAGATCATGTTCAAGTGCACAGTATTTGTAGAAAGTAAAATGCAGAACCTTGAATAAATAATAGTTTGCACGAGATCAGACTCGCGAGTTGTATGGGTCACATAATTTTAAAATTTTTGTATCAAGAAAGTCACAATGTATCACTGATAAAAGCGACGTAGGTTCTGCGTGTTCCATATACGGGGAAGAATTTTTCATTCGGTGTTCCGTAGCTTGTACGTGCCTGGCTTTACCATTGCTGTGACAATGAACGGGCCTTCCCATGTTGGAGATAGTTTTTCGCCTTGTGCTCCCTTTCCGGCGGCTTCCAAGGAGCGAAGGACTAGGTCTCCTACGTTGATTGGGCGGGGCTTCACCCGGCGATTGTAGTAGCGGGTCGTGCATTGTTGGTAGGCGGCGGCGTGGAGAGTAGCTTCTTTGCGTACTTCGAAAACCAAGTCGAGGTTGTCTCGGAGTTCTTCGTCGTTTGACTGGAGATCAAAGTTGAATGCTCGGGAGATAGGGACGCCTATGTCGACTGGGATAATGGCCTCCTTTCCATAGCAGAGATTGTACGGTGTTTCTCTTGTAGGCGTCCTTTCGGTTGTTCGATATGCCCATAGCACGTTAGGGAGAGCGTCGACCCATTGCCCCCCAACACTTTCTAGTCACGTTTTTAGTCCCTTCAAAATGGTACGGTCTGTCTTTGTCAGAGAAAGGGGGACCTCAATTAGGCCTTCGATGGGTGCCCCCCGCTGCATAACTGCTTCGTCTCTTAGTTCGAAGTCATCAATATTTAGTGTGGTAGGCTTGGTGGGTTGTGCTTGTTTAGAATAGCAATTCTTAGCGGCTTCTTGATTTCCGCGCACTACTCCGGTTCCTCCTGGAGTAGGGAACTTCATTGCAAGGTGAGGGATAGAGGGGATAGCTTTGAAGATGGTCTGAATAGGCCTTCCAAAGATAGCATTGTACGCTGAGCTCGATTCCACTACCACGAACTGAACTTCTTGCGTGATCTGTCTTGGAAATTCTCCTAATGTGACAGGTAGGGTGATCGTCCCGATGACTTGGACTGGATGGTTGTTGAAACCGTATACCGATCCAGCTGCTGGAGTTAGTTGCTGCCAGGATATGTTCATACTTTGGAGGGCGGTGGAGAAAAGGACATCGATCGAGCTGTCATTATCGACAAGGATTCGTTTGACGTTGTAGCATTGGTTTCTGATGTCGGCACTGATTACAAGTGGATCTTGATGCGGCGTTCGGATGCCGACGAGGTCTTCATCTCCAAATGATATGCTGGTACTTTTCTTATACCTTTTATCTTCATTGACTTCCCTTCCGGTGTGTACTAACAGTATCTGTGTAGTTAGGATAGGTGATCCGGCAATGGTCTCAATGTTTCCTACCACCTGCCTTCCTTCTCCAGGTGCCGGTGGGGCATTCTGCTGGTCCCTAGGATGCCTTGGCGGACCCTGCTGCTCCTGCACTCTCCCCTGTAAGAACCTACCAAGTAGTCCTAAATGGACCAGATGCTCAATCTCCTCCTTTAAGCAGGCACAATCTTCAGTGATGTGCCCGATTGTCCGATGGTACTCACAATACTTTGACTGATCGTTCTTAGGGTTAGGAAGTGGTTGCCTTGGTCGTTGCAGTGCTGGTTCATTCTGGATGGCATACAACACATTGGTGCGAGAAGTGTTGAGGGGAGTATAATTTCTAGGAGGATCTCTCTGAAAATCTCGCTTGCGCTGTCCGTTCCGATGCTCCCCAGGGAATCTTCCCTCCTGACTTTGAGGGGTTGGCTCTTTGTCCCTCTTTCTTTTTAGTACCCCTTCAAACTGTCGTCGATGAGCTTCAATAGCCTCATCTGCGGCTATCTGTGCTTCAACTCTGTGTACCAGATCTGGATAATTGGGGACGGTTTCCCTCATAAGCGCGGAGTAGAAACCGCTAGGGCGGAGACCTCTCAGGAATACTCCCCGCAGGAGTTCGGGGTCGACTCCTGGGATTTGGCGGGCTTCTGCGGTGAAACGTCAGAAGAACTCCTTTAGGGTCTCTCCTTCGTTTTGGCGGATTTCAGAGAGATGTGATTGATCGCGAACGACCCTTCAGTTGGCTATGAATTGGTCGGAGAATTGTCTGGTCAGTTCGGCGAAGCTGGTAACGGTGCCTGCTCTTAGGGAGTGAAACCACGTCCTAGCCTGCCCTTTGAGGGTGGTTGGGAATACTTGACATAGCAACAGATCGGAGGCATAGAAGATCCTCATGATAGTGGTAAAATGATTAGCGTGCTCAAGTGGATCGTCTGTTTCGTCGAATGTTTTGAGGTTTGGGAGTTTGAATCCCTGCAGGATCGGATGGTCGAGGATTTGGGGGGCCAAGGGGGAGCTATGGTTGAGCGGATGATGCGGGCAAAAATCCCTCCTTGCGACTTGACGGTACTCTTCAGCAACGACCTCCCTGATTTCTTCACGGGTGAGGAGAGGACGGATGCGTGCGTCGTTAACTAGATTGTGGGGGCGCTCCGCCCTTGCTCCCCTCGGATGGGGATGAGTCGAGCTGGCGGCATCAGAGTAATCTTAGAGCTCTTCTTGCCCTTCAGGGGCTTCCTGATTCCTTTGTGAATTGAGTGGCGGAATATTGCTAGCTCGCGGCGGTGATCTTGGTGGAGTTGGAGGTGCTCTTAGGTTCCGAAGTAGTGTGAGCATATCGGTCTGCTGTTCATCCATTTGGCGAACACGCCCCTCCAAGGCGGTGACAGGGGCGAGGACTGCTTCAGCGGTCTGTGGCACGCCCACCAGAGAGTGAGAACGTGCGGGCTCAGTTGGTCCACCAAGTGCGGATCCTTCGACAGTGCAAGCACTTCTCTTTGCCATTGCGGTTGCGGGGATGGTGAGCTTGTTCTGTGAGGAATGCTGGGAATGTTTCCCACAGACGGCGCCAAACTGTTGCGGACTGACTCGATGCCCCGGTCGGACCGGATAATCTCGGACCGCCTTAGCTCGCGGAGCGGTCGAGCGCACACACAGTCAGTTGAAGAGGGGAAATGTACACGAGAAGTTTTAGCGTGGAAAACCCTTCAACTGGGTGAAAAACCACGTGACTGGTTCGGTGCCGGTCAAAATCCACTAGATTGCTGGAGGTTACAGTATGATGAGTGAGTCGGGGCGACAGGCCGCTCCCGTTACAATCTTGAGAGGAGAGAAGGTGACTGTAGCTGTTGGCAAGCAACAGACTGCTCCGCCAACGTGACTTGAACGGTGGAACGCGCGGGATGCTTCGGGCGCGTGCACTCGAGGGCGGCGCGTGCTCGTGGGCTACCACTGTCTTCTTTGCTCGGCTTCCTCTGGCTTTGGGGTGCTTCCTTCTTTACGGCGCGTTGATGGGGTGCTAACAGCCAATGACGGGTATTGATAGCCGCTGGTGGCCGCTGAGGGGCGCTGGTGGCCGCTGGAGGTTGCGGGTGGCCGCCGGTGGTTGGCGGCGAGAGGTGGTCGCAGGTGGTTGGCGGCGAGAGACGGTCGCCATGAAGGAGGAGACGGGAGAGCTCCCACCTGAGGAAGAAGAAGGAGAATCGTAGGAGAAAACAAAATATCAAATGAGGAGCCCCTGGGGTCCTTTTATAGGCTCCAGAGGGAAGTTATGGCGGGCCCCACAACTAACGTAGTGGGTTAGTGGGTGGTTTCGCCTCGATCGGACGGCCGGAGGGGCTTCCTCCTCGATCAGACGGCAGGGAGGCCTTCCCGATGGAGGGCCACCCGGACGGCGGCGACGGTGAGGGGGAGGTCGGCCATGGCCACGGCCGGCCATGGTTTGGCCATGGCCGCGGACGGCCATGGCCGCGGACGACCATGGCCTCAGCCGGCCATGGCCGTGGCCGCAGATGGCCAGGGCCGCGACCGGCCATGGCCCGCTCATGGCCGTGGCTGGCCATGGCTCAGCCATGACCGCGGCCGTCCATGGCCGCGGACGGCCATGGCCGCGGCCGTCCATGGTCGCGGACGGCCATGGCCGCGGCCGGCCATGGCCGGGGCCGGCCATGGCCGGGGCCGGCTATGGCTTGGGAGGGCCGGTCGTCGGCGGTGGTTCCTCCTCTTGCCGGCGGCGGTTCCTTCCGCGAGGGGCGGAAACGGGACCCACGCCCATGATCTCCATGAGAGATCATGGGGGGTAAGGGGGGCCAACCCACTTCTTTTTAGTGGAGATCATGGGGGGTCTCTTGACTCCTATAAATTAAGATGGAACCCATCAAAAGTAAAAATAATAGTGGAAACACATTTAAAAAAAATAAATACCTAATTTGTATTCTGAGTAAGTTTTTATACCAAAATAACTACAAGCATAGGCATAAGATATTATATATAGTTAGATAATATGGAGGTATTTGATAACTCTAATTATTTCTATTTTTCATTTACTATTTTTTATTAATAATTAGATATTATATATCAACTTTATAATCTAAAGTTTATAATTAACAACTTTTTGTATTTTATATTTATTTATTCTAACAAAATTATTTTCAATCGTGTAGGGCTAATTTATAGATTATTTGGAGCAGAACTAGAATTTTCCCCTTCTCGGCCCAGACACGCCCAGTGACACGCCCTCCTTGGGCGTGTCCAAGGGCGTGACACAAAGGAGCTAAGAATGTTGACTGCAAATCATCGACCGCAAATCGTCGACCTGCGAATGAAGAGCCTTGACACGCCCTGTGCCACGCCATCCTTGGTATTGTCCCATAGGCGTGATAATAAGAACCAGCATCGCCGCTCGAAGAACGTCGAGCTACCATGTACACGCCCGTATTGCTTCTAACACGCCCATGTCACTCGTGGATGGGGCATGCCTGTCACAACCCTCATTTTCTTCGAGGAAAACGAATTATCAGAGTAGGAGAAAACACGTGTTATGATGCCACGTCGAGCAAGAGATAACTGCTGACGCTCAGGCAAACCACAATCAACTATACTTTATGAAAATTCATAAGTTAAATGATTAGAAAATCAGTTATATTTTTAAAGGCCGTATCCCTCGGCTCGGTGGATCACCTAGTCCACAATTTAAAAACTATACTTATACGCTGCGGAAAAATACTTTATTCAGGTTTGACATCCTAAAAGAGTGCATAAGTGCCCCTATAGGACAACTTATACTATGCAAGACCCTTCATTTAACTTATACTTTATATATAAAGAAACGATCTTTTTACATTGTTTGAAAAATAGTGATGAGTTTTATAAAACATGTTGATCATGAGTAATACTTATAATAGTGTTTTTAGGTTTAAAAGTAACTAGCAACCTAGCATAAATCATCCCCAGAGCAAGTAGATTAACTCCAGAAAGGTAGCAGCAAAAAGTAACATATCTAGTATCAAGGTAAAAACTATCAGTGGACGCCAACAAACTGACACAAACCCACTGAAAAGTATGTATGTCTGTAAGAAAAACAACACCAAAACTACCTCGCAGAAACAAGAAACTGATCTCTATAGCACCAGAGACCACCAACAACAGCACAACACCACTAGCCGTCAGAGCGGCTACTATCCAGAACCTGAGGCATTCAAAGAAGAAAGAATACCTCAGCAAGCAAACTAGAAAACTGCTCGAAAGTGTCAATCAGAAGATAAGTAAAAGAGGAAAACAAAGCAGTATCAGTCACAACTGCCCAAGGATAGGAAAAAAAGGAAGTGCACTATGTGCGAGGACACAACAGTAACTCTGCCCAAAAGCTGCAGAGTCAACAAGGCTACCATGAGCCCAAATGCTGCAATCTACCAAGGAAGAAACGTCTAACACCCTAAGCTGTGAGAGATGGTAGTAGCAAAAACAACGCGGATCCGGGTTGGAGGCAAACTCAGTCCCCCAACCACCATTTCTAAGAAACCAAGCTCAGGGGTCTACATGTGAAAGCACTAGGGACCTCCCACCCCCTTGCCCAGCCCGTACTTGGAGCAAGATAAAAGAAAAAGGGTGGCTTTGGCTAAATTACACAACACCTCCCCAATTAAGAGCTTCAAACCACTACTAACCACGACCCACGATTCGGCCTTTGGGAAAGAAAACATAGCTGACAATAAACCTCAAAATCAAGGAATTCACTCGGGGGAGAAAATTAAGGTAAGGTAAAAGCATTGAGATGACTCAACATGGCATGGTGTTGAGTGAGCCCCACTCACTCAATGCCTAACCAGACCTTGGCATTGAGTGAGTTAGCCTCACTCAGCGCAAGAAACAACCATGGCATTGAGTGAGCTTCACTCACTCAACGCCCCCGCAAGAACAGCTCTGGCGTTGAGTGAGCTAACCTCACTCAACGCCAAAACAGCTATGGCATTGAGTGAGGTCCACTCCCTCAACGCCTTCAGCAAAACAGGCAGTGGCGTTGAGTGAGCTAACATCACTCAACGCCAAAACAGCTACGGCGTTGAGTGAGGTCTACTCACTAAACGCCTTAGCACTTTACCGCAGGAAAACCCTAAACCAACGCCATCAGGAAGAGGTCGGCGGGAATGCCGACTGATTCTCGCCGAATTGGCGGGAATGCAAATTGATTCTCGCCGAATCGGCGGAAATCCAGATTGATTCTCGCCGAATCGGCGGGAATCCAGATTGATTCTCGCCGAATCGGAGGGAATCCAGATTGATTCTCGCCGAATCGGCGGGAATCACTAACGATACTCGTCGAAATCGGCGAGAATCACTTAGTGATTCCCGTCGATTTTTACTTAGACGAATTTTATCACTCAATCACCTCACTACTTAGCCGCAAAAGAACAAACCAAACTATGGCTTTGAGTGTGTGCACCACACTCAACGCCAAACCCGGGAAGCTTTTGGCTTTGAGTGTGTGCACCACACTCAACACCAAATCCCGAGAGCCTACCAAGACTGGTTCTAACAAGAGCACTACCACAAAAACCTCTCTCTCTCTATCTATCGGCTCCACCCGCAAAAGCACCAAACCAGAAATAAAAATCTGGAGTCTAAATGGTGAAAACAACCAGCGGGTTGAGAAAAAACAGCACAAGGAGGGGGCTCATAAAGGGAAACTGAAGCACAGAGTTTTAAGCAAACAAAATGAGAAAAGCTTGGCTTCTATCCTAGGGCTAACCGGGTAGTTAAGAGGGGAAGATCAAAACAGCAAGTGCAAGAACCACCTGCCTTGGTTTTTCAGCGAAGCTTCACTCGAGCCCTTCCTCTGCCTTGGCACCAGCAACAGCAACACCTAGCCAGCCATCCCGAGCTCTAATGGAGGAAAGAGCAAAAACCGAAAATCCAAACCTCCTAAAAACCCTATGAAACTCAAATCTCTTACCGTAGAAACGAAGGTCTGAGCGAGAGCAATCCAGATCCACTCTCGGAATCGAAATCCACCCACAAACGCTCTCGGAATCGACGTTCGAAGGGGTAGCAGGTCTGACGGTTTTCCTATGTTTTCCGCGAACCGGAGCAGGCGACGGTTTTCGGGAAGAAGAAGAATGGGCCCGCTAATTTGGCTTAAGGCTTTTAAATAAATCCAATCACGCCTAATCAGCCTTAACCGCCTCCTAAGCCGCCGGTTCATTACCAAAGCTTTTGACCGCAGAAATCATCTAAATAGCTTTAAATATACACATTTGCTTTTATTATTAACACACTCAAAACGACGCGAAAACCAAACTACCTCGGAATTCGACGAAACGTGCACCGTAGCTAAATACCCATTCTACGAATGCAACGGCGAAGTCGAAATTAAGTTTCGACGAACAGAACTCGAGTTATACCCACCCGAAGCCAAAACACAAGCATCCCCCGAGAGGTTACACCGGGTCACCCAAAATGACTCGGCTTGCTAGGGAGATCTTGCCAATAGGCTACAAAATTGGCCACCCAGTTCTAAGGAGTTAAACCACACTCCACATATGGCACAAGCCAAGAAAACGCATCGATGTAACGCCAAACAAGAAATAAATAATCGCAGAAAAATCGGGGGCGTTACAGTCACTCCCCATAAAAGAAAGTTTCGTCCCGAAACTTTACGCACAACACTTCTACTATAGAAGGAAAAGTACCAAGCCAAACATTACAAGAAAAAAACAAACCAAACTAATCAGGGAAACAGTTGAGGGTGAGCCTCCCTCATAGCCGACTCTAACTCCCAAGTCGCGCTTTCAAAAAACCTGATTCTTCCATAGAACTTTGACCATCGGGATGGACTTCCTTCGCAGCACCCGATCTTGAGTATCCAAAATGCGGACCGGCACTTCAATAAAAGAGAGATTAGGCTCCAACTGGGGCACAACATCCAATACTTGCCCACTACTGCGCACACACTTTTGCAATTGGCTTACGTGAAATACATTATGAACACCTGGGAAGTTTTCTGGCAAATCCAACCTATAAGCTGACACACCAATCCGTTCAACAATCTTAAATGGGCCCACATACCTTGGGTCCAATTTCCGATTCTTACCGAACCTCTTAACTCCAACCATCGGGGAAACCTTAAGAAACACAAGGTCCCCTACAGAAAACTCCAAGTCTGACCTACGCCGATTGGCGTTCTTCTCGTATCTCTCCTGAGCTATACGAAGCTTTTCTCGAATAAGCTTCACTCTGACTTCCATCTCCTCGAGCGCATCCGGACCCAACAAGGGTATCTCACCTGTCTCAGCCCAAAATAGGGGAGTTCTGCAGCGCCTCCCATACAACGCTTCAAACGGGGCCATTTGCAAACTTTCTTGATAACTGTTATTGTATGCAAACTCCATAAGCCGCAATCTCTCATCCCACGCTCCACCGTGGTCTAGAATGTAACATCTGATCATATCCTCAACTATCTGGTTCACTCGCTCCGTCTTCACATTGGTCTGTGGGTGGTAAGCAGTTGAATACCTCAGATCGGTACCCAAACCCTCCTGCAGACTATGCCAAAAGCGAGAAGTAAACCGGGAGTCTCGATCAGAAATGATGCTAACAGGCACACCGTGCAATCTGATGACCTCATTCAAGTACAACTCTGCTATCTTCTACATTGGATAGTCAATCTTATACGGCACGAAGTGAGCACACTTCGTCAGTCTATCCACTATAACCCAAACAGAATCAAATCCCCTTGGAGATTTCGGTAAGCCCGTGATGAAGTCCATAGAAATACTTTCCCACTTCCAGGTCGGGATCTCTAGTGGAGTCAACTTTCCACCAGGCCTTCCATGGTCGGCCTTCACACGCTTGCAAGTGTGGCACTCAGCAACAAATCGGGCTATATCACTTTTCATGTCATACCACCAGGCAATTTTCTTCAAATCATGATACATCTTCGTAGATCCTGGATGGTAGGCAACACTGGATCCATGAGCCTCTCTGCATACCATACCCCTGATGTCTCCAACAGCAGGGATATAAAATCTACCGCGGTACTTCAAAGTACCCGCATCATCGATGGAAAAATCCGACAACTCCCCTCTCTCAGTCCTGAGGTAAAAGTGTAGAAGGTCTGGATCATCCTTCTGGGGCAACCTAGTAAGGGAAATCCAAGACGGCTCTGCCACTGCCAAACTACTCTTCACGTCGCAGCATCCCACTGAGATATCCATAAGGAGGAACTCTTCCACTAAATGGTCGGCGGAGAGATTAAAGATCTTCCCCGTCTTCCGACTCAGGGCGTCGGCCACCACATTGGCCTTGCCAGGATGGTACTGGATCTCTACATCATAATTGGCCACATACTCTAGCCACCGACGCTGGCGCAGATTTAACTCTTTCTGCGTGAACACATACTTCAGGCTCTTATGATCGGTGAAGATCTTGCACTAAGCCCCATAAAGTAGATGCCTCCATAGCTTCAACGCATAAATCACCGCTGCAAAATCAAGGTCATGCGTAGGGTAATTTCTCTCGTGAGTCTTTAATTGCCTTGACCCATACGCAATCACTTTTCCTACTTGCATCAACACGCAACCTAAACCAACATGCGAAGCATCCACGTAAACGTCATATTCCACACTCTCAGTAGGTGGGGTCAGGATGGGAGTAGTGCACAATCTGTTCTTTAGCTCCAGGAAGGCTTCTTCGCACTTCTCGCTCCAAACAAAGGCCGCATTCTTCTGAGTCAACCTGGTCAAAGGTTCATCTAGGGTAGAGAAACCCTCCACGAACCTCCTCTAGTAGTCGGCAAACCCTAGGAAGCTCCTGATCTCCTTGGGCGTGCCTGGCCTACTCCAATCAATCACTGCTGCGATCTTTTTTGGGTCGACCGAGATCCCATCCTTGTTCACCACGTGGCCCAGAAACAAGACCTGAGGCAACCAAAATTCGCACTTGCTTAACTTGGCGAATTACTTGTGATTCCTCAACTCCGATAGAACCAAGCGCAGATGCTGCTCATGCTCCTCAGCGTTGCGGGAATAGACCAACACGTCATCGATGAAAACCACAACGAACTTGTCCAGGAAATCCTTGATCACCCGGTTCATCATATCCATGAAAGCTGATGGTGCGTTGGTCAATCCAAACGATATCACCAAGAACTCAAAATGACCATGCCTCGATCTAAACGCAGTCCGTGGAATATCTACCTCACGGATCTTGAGCTGATGATAGCCAGAACGAAGATCGATCTTGGAGAACACTGTGCTACCGCGCAGCTGATCAAACAAGTCATCGATCCTCGGCAGAGGGTACCTGTTCTTAATAGTGACTTTGTTCAACTCCCTTTAGTCGATGCAAAGCCGCATCGATCCATCCTTCTTCTTCACAAATAGAACAGGAGCACCCCAAGGAGACGAACTCTGCCTGATAAACCCTTTTGTCAACAACTCATCTAACTAGACTCGCAACTCCTCTAGCTCACGAGGGGCCATCCGGTACGGCGCCTTAGCAATAGGACGCGTACCCGATTCCAAATCGATCACAAATTCGACATCCCGATCGGGAGGAAGAACAGGAAGGTCATCAGGAAACACATCAGCAAAACCACGAACAAAGGGAATCTCCTCTAAGCGCGGTATACTAATAGCGGTCCCAACCACCGAGACTAAACAAGCAAAACAACTAGAAGGAAACAACTTTTGAGCACATACCGCAGAAAAGACAGGAGAATCTTGGCACGGATCAGCATACACGCTTCTCGGCTGACAATTGTCCTTGATGAAGTCCAAGCGCTTCCCTTTGCACTGAATGACCGCATCATACTTAGACAGCCAGTCCATGCCCAGAATGACATCGAAGTCCTCCAGATCAATCATCTTCAAGTCTGCCCTCGCAAGAAAATCCCCTAACAAAATAGGGCAATCTAGAATGCCCAAATCTGATAACACAGATTCACCAGAAGGGAACTTGACGCGAAAGGTACCATAAAATCGATTTAGAGTTAACCGATGTCGCTCCACAAAGGCTCTAGCCACAAATGAGTGAGTAGAGCCAGAGTCGAACAGAACGCGCGCCCAGCGGTTCTTCACCTTAAATTTCCCTATAGGAGTATATACAACTAAGGATCTACCAAAACCCAACTGTAACCATTCTAGCAAATAAAACTTTCAAGGATGAAAAAGAAACAACTAACCTGAGATGACCTGAGTCAAAGCTTGGGCCTCCTCGGAAGAGATCACGTTCAGCTTTCCTTTACCCTTATCCACATGCTGAGGCGGAGGTAGAGCCTGAAGTGGAACTGCATGAAGAGCAGGATGGACCTGAGGACACCTAGACTTGATGTGACCCTTCTGCCCATACTGATAACAGACTTTATCCTTGGACCAGCACTGGGAAGCATCATGTCCGGGTCGCTTGCAAACAGAACAGGAAACATCCCTCCTAGGATCACCCTGAATAGCATGAACTTGCTCCTTCTTCTGAGTTGCTGCCTTCTTGAAGCACCTCTCAATAGGGTGGCCTGACCGACCATAGAAGCTACACACCACCTTGCTCTTCTTTCCCAAAGCAGCATCGGGTACCTGGGGTTTATTCTCCTCGACAGACTTCCTCTTGTCCTTCCTCATTTGCTGGCCTCTGCTCTTTGCAGTCTCGATTGCCTCCACCTTCAGAGCAGCCTCCACTACCCCTACATAGGTCTCCGATCCATAAGCATTGGTCAACTGTTGCACCTCGCTCCTCAAGCCACCAAGAAACCGCTTGACTCGATCAGCCTCAACACTCACCAACCCAGGAGCAAACCGGCTCAACTTGCTGAACTCTATCTCATACTCACCGACCATGAGTTGCCTTTGCTTCAGGTGGAGGAAGTCGTTAATAAGACGGTCACGCTCGACCGAAGGCAAGAACTTCCACAGCAGCATTTCCTTGAATACATCCTAAGAGCAACCAGCTACCAAGCTCTCCTTTTCTCTAAGCCACCAACTCTTAGCCAAACCCATGAGCTGATAGGCGGCTATCATCACTCTCTGATCATCTGCAATACCGGAGTACGAGAACATCTCCTCCATGGAGATCTGCCAATCATCTATGACCATGAAATCTGCCTTCCCATCATAAGTAGGAGGGCTAAGTCTATGAAACTGCGTGATGAATGCCATTTCTGCTGGCACCACCAATGGAGGTCTCAAGGGTGCAGGAGGAGGAGGAACAGCTAACCCTCTTGCAGGGCCTTGCACTCCCTGAGTCTGTCCTGCCACAACTGCCACCAGAGACTGGATATGGGCTCGCACCTCCACCATCTGCCTGCTCAAGGAATAGCTACTCTATCGCAGGCTCTCAATTACCGCTTCATTCTGCGCTCTCGATGACTCACCCTCAGATAGGGGGGTCGATCTAGTCGAAGGGCGTCTCGCCATCCTAAAATCATAGCAACATCAGGCAGATCCTAGTACGACAGCTGAAACTAACTACAAGTACAGATAATACATACATAAATATGAACTTAAAGCAGCTAAACTTGCTCTGGGAGTTTATTTTTATAAGAATTGATGTTATGCCTTAACCTAGGATGGTTAACCACCACCATACTAACTCTTGTGCCTAGATCGGGAATGCACGACTTTATATTATTTTTGACTCGAAAACTTATGTGTGTACATATGTCATCTTGCTAGTCTTTAGCTTGGCACGTTGTGCTTATGCAATGTTATGTTATGCATGTTTGTACTATGCATTCTAAAAATGACCTAATGCATGTTATGAGCGGCGTATACATGAAAATGTTATGCATCCCATACTACATAACATCCTCATGCAACGAAAAGAAAACGAGCTAGTCGCAGCCATGTGGTGAGGTTATGCATCCCATACTACATAACCCTCACATGTTTCCCCTATGGTGGATCCATATACGAACACATATTATGCATCTCATACTACATAACATGCCCCGTATACTTCATGTTATGCTATGAGTGTAGTGTTCGTGCTTTTTCCAAGACATGCTAATGACATATCGGTGTGTGAATGAAATGATGCTGAACTACTAATGCAATCAAAAGGGAAGGTTGCCCGACTAGCCTATCAAGCAACCTCCCTCTGATACCAACTGTCACAACCTGCATTTTCTCCGAGGAAAACGAATTATCAGAGTAGGAGAAAACACGTGTCATGATGCCATGTCGAGCAAGGGATAACTGTCGACGCTCAGGCAAACAACAATCAACTATACTTTATGAAAATTCATAAGTTAAATGATTAGAAAATAAGTTGTATTTTTAAAGGTCGTATCCCTCGGCTCGGTGGATCACCTAGTCCACAATTTAAAAACTATACTTATATGCTGTGGAAAAATACTTTATTCAGGTTTGACATCCTAAAAGAGTGCATAAGTGCCCCTAGAGGACAACTTATACTATGCAAGACCCTATATTTAACTTATACTTTATATATAAAAGAAACGATCTTTTTACGTTGTTTGAAAAATAGTGACGAGTTTTATAAAACATGTTGATCATGAGTAATACTTATAATAGTGTTTTTAGGTTTAAAAGTAACTAGCAACAAAGCATAAATCATCCCCAGAGCAAGTAGACTAACTCCAGAAAGGTAGCAGCAAAAAGTAACATATCTAGTATCAAGGTAAAAACTACCAGTGGGCGCCAACAAACTAACACGAACTCACTGACAAGTATGTATGTCTGTAAGAAAAACAACACCAAAACTACCTCGCAGAAACAAGGAACTAATCTCTATAGCACCAGAGACCACCAGTAACAGCACAACACCACTAGCTGTCAGAGCGGCTACTATCCAGAACCTGAGGCATTAAAAGAAGAAAGAATACCTCAGCAAGCAAATTAGAAAACTGCTCGAAAGTGTCAATCAGAAGATAAGTAAAAGAGGAAAACAAAGCAGTATCAGTCACAACTGCCCAAGGCAAGGCAAAAAGGAAGTGCACTATGTGCGAGGACACAATAGTAACTCTTCCCAAAAGCTGCAGAGTCAATATGGCTACCAGGAGCCCAAATGCTGCAATCTACCAAGGAAGAAAAGTCTAACACCCTAAGCTGTGAGAGATGGTAGTAGCAAAAACAATGTGGATCCGGGTTGGAGGCAAACTCAGTCCCCCAACCACCATTTCCAAGAAACAAAGCTCAGGGGTCTACATGTGAAAGCATTAGGGACCTCCCACCCCCTTGCCCAGCCCGTTCCTGGAGAAAGATAAAAGAAAAAGGGTGGTCTTGGCTAAATTACACAACACCTCCCAAATTAAGAGCTTCAAACCACTACTAACCACGACCCACGATTCGGTCTTTGGAAAAGAAAACATAGCCGATAAGGAACCTCAAAATCAAGGAATTCACTCGGGGGAAAAAATCAAGGTAAGGGAAAAGTGTTGAGATGACTCAACACGGCATGACGTTGAGTGATCCCCACTCACTCAACGCCTAACCAGACCTTGGCGTTGAGTGAGTTAGCCTCACTCAGCGCCAGAAACAACCATGGCATTGAGTGAGGTTCACTCACTCAACGCCCCCGCAAAAACAGCTCTGGCGTTGAGTGAGCTAACCTTACTCAACGCCAAAACAGCTATGGCATTGAGTGAGGTCCACTCCCTCAATGCCTTCAGCAAAACAGACAGTGGCGTTGAGTGAGCTAACCTCACTCAATGCCAAAACAGCTACGGCGTTGAGTGTGGTCTACTCACTCAACGCCTTAGCACTTTACCGTAGGAAAACCCTAAACCAACGCCATCAGGAAGAGGTCGGCGGGAATGCCGACTGATTCTCGCTGAATCGGCGGGAATGCAGATTGATTCTCGCCGAATCATCGGAAATCCAGATTGATTCTCTCCAAATCGGTGGGAATCCAAATTGATTCTCGCCGAATCGGCGGGAATCCAGATTGATTCTCGCCGAATCGGCGGGAATCCAGATTGATTCTCGCCGAATCGGCGGGAATCACTAACGATACTCGTCGAAATCGGCGAGAATCACTTAGTGATTCCCGTCGATTTTTACTTAGACGAATTTTCTCACTCAATCACCTCACTACTTAGCCTCAAAAGAACAAACCAAACTATGGCTTTGAGTGTGTGCACCACGCTCAACGCCAAACCCGGGCGGCTTTTGGCTTTGAGTGTGTGCACCACACTCAACACCAAATCCCGAGAGCCTACCAAGACTGGTTCTAACCAGAGCACTACCACAGAAACCTCCCTCTCTCTCTCTCGGCTCCGCCCGCAAAAGCACCAAACCATAAATAAAAAATTGGAGTCTAAATGGCGAAAACAACCAGCGCGTTGAGCAAAAATAGCACAAGGAGGGGGGCTCATAAAGGGAAACTGAAGCACAGAGTTTTAAGCAAGCAAAATGAGAAAAGCTTGGCTTCTATCCTAGGGCTAATCGGGTAGTTAAGAGGGGGAAGATCAAAACAGCAAGTGCAAGAACCACTTGCCTCGGTTTTTCAGCGAAGCTTCACTCGAGCTCTTCCTCTCCCTCGGCACCAGCAGCAGCAACACCTAGCCAGCACATCCCGAGCTTTAATGGCGGAAAGAGCAAAAACCGAAAATCCAAACCTCCTAAAAACCCTACAAAACTCAAATCTCTTGCCGTAGAAATGAAGGTCTGAGCGAGAGCAATCCATATCCACTCTCAGAATCGAAATCAGCCCACAAACGCTCCCGGAATTGCCGTCCGAAGGGGTAGCAGGTCCGGCGGTTTTCCTCTATTTTCCGCGAACAAGAGCAGGCGACAGTTTTCGGGAAGAAGAAGAATGGGCCCGCTAATTTGGCTTAAGGCTTTTAAATAAAACCAATCATGCCTAATCAGCCTTAACCGCCTCCTAAGCCGCCGGTTCATTACCAAAGCTTTTGACCGCAGAAATCATCTAAATATCTTTAAATATACACATTTGCTTTTATTATTAGCACACCCAAAACGACGTGAAAACCAAACTACCTCGGAATTCGACGAAACTCGCACCGTAGCTAAATACCCATGCTACGAACGCAACGGCGAAGTCGAAATTAACTTTCGACTAACAGAACTCGAGTTATACCCACCCGAAGCCAAAACACAAGCATCCCCGAGAGGCCACACTGGGTCACCCAAAACGACTCGGCTTGGTAGGGAGATCTTGCCAATAGGCTACAAAATAGGCCACCTAGTTCTAAGGAGTTAAGACCACACTCCACAGATGGCACAAGCCAAGAAAACGCGTTGACGTAACGCCAAACGAGAATTAAATAATCGCAAAAAAATCGGGGGCGTTACAATGCCTGTCGTAGGAAGAACTATCAGAGCCCTGCCACGTCGGATTAAAATGACACGCCCCTGTCACAGGCGTGACCCAGGGTGTGTCAGGAGCATTTTCCAGCAAATAACTCAGTTGTTCCTGCCGTTGCCGCCAGATGGTCGTTTCTAGCTTGACACGCCCTGGTCATGGGTGTGACCAGGGGGCGTGACGTCACGCCTTCATCAACAGTATTGTATTCCCATCGTTTTCAGCTCCCTTCCATTTTCCAAAAACATATCTGACACGTACTAGGTCACGGGCGTGACCTAGGGGCGTGACCCGTCATTTAAGAGATTTTGGCAGTTTCTCTTCCAACAATCCTGGGGTTTCAAGACGACGGTTCTGATCCTAACATGCCCTAGGTAACGGGTGTGACCTAGGGGCGTGACTGACCAGCAATTTTTCCTATAAATTCCAGACAGCTTCAGATGCTCCAGGTCGATTTTGGAGAGTTGGAGTCTTGTAGTTTGCTGTTTTATTTTGCTGTATTTTCCATTTCTTAGTCTAGTTTTGTATTGTGAAAGTTTCAATTCAAGTTTGCTTTTCATTTTAATCATGTCTTTCCCTACCTTATCTTTTAATTCCCTAATCATGATGAGTAGCTAATTTTCATTTAGCACTTGATCATAATGAACCTTGGAATAAAATAAACTTTTCATTTTTATCAAAAGTGTCTTGTTCTTAATCTTGCTCACTAACGATTTATCTTTGAATTATATTTTGTCGAATTCATATTTCGCGGATATGGTTTTCGATCTAAGATCCATATCCTAAATGATCGAGAAGTTGCGGATACGAGGAGATCACTCAAAGATAAAAAGAGTTGCATGCACCCCTCGAGAGATGACGACATAAAGCAATAGTGGGGTTCACCGCCTAAAGCAATCTTAGGGGTTTCGACTGGCCGAGAGGTCTTAATCGATCAACCAAAGGTTAGTCAAAACCATGAGCTCGAGAGAGACACTTTTGTACTATAGGAACCTCCACGGTCGAGTGAGTAAATTTAAGAACTCGCATTTCTTTATTTTTCAAGAAGGTTTATTTTAGCCCAAGGGGATTCTAGATCAAGTGCTAGATTCCCCAACATCGAATTTATCTTTCTTAGTGTAACGCTTCATTTTTCGTTTTAAACAAAAAACAACTTTTCATCCGATAAGATAATAGCTCTTTCTTGTGAGTACAAGTACTCGACAAGCCCCGAGTCGAAATACGACACTTGATTCCATACTCCGAATGATAGGTATACTTACCTCATCGATTGGAAACATGCATTAGCATGGAGAAAATAATCATCACCCACGCTCCTTGTCAAAAGTCCAGTCAAATATCGTTTGCCTGAATTATTTAAAGAATAATTGGGCAAGCCACTATAGACCTGGTGCATGCTAGCAAAATTGATAAATTTGATTGCTTGTAAATTGCTTGCGATAAATTGTGGCGGGTCAGTCACTTCCGCAGACCGATCGTACCGGTGCGGGAAGTTCAATGACTCAAGGCGACTTGGAGATGACTACCACGGGAGACCGGCCGTTATATTTTTCTTAGTTGTGTTTCTCCGCTGGTTGGCCAAAATATTGAATCATCGGATGTCGCTCACATCCAAGAGTACATAGGGTTATACGTAAGGTCCTGGGTTGTGCAGTATGATAATCCCCAGAAGTGGCAAGACTGGACACTGTCACCGACGACCATATCAGCGAGGTCCGCAGGGCTCGCTACCCTACTTGAAAAGAAGTAGTTCATACTATATCGATATAGGGAGTTATGCGTGATTGTGAATGCTTGCGATGTGTGCTCGACTGTGAATGCATGTGATGTTTGCATGAGATGTGAATACCTGATGTACTGTTTTGCTAATGGAGTCTAAATTATAACTGACGTATATTGTTGTGCTAGTCCAGTTATACCATGTTGCACCTCTTTTTGGTTTCTCATAGCTTATTCATGAAATAATGTACTAACCCTCTCATGTTTTAGCTATCTACTTTTGTTGGGTGTATGAGCTCGTCCCCAGGATATGGATTTGGGAAGAAGACTTGTTTCTGCTTAGCTCTGTGACTAACGGTTATTTTAATAACCATTCACAGGAGATGGAGCACTGTAGCGACCAGTTGCTATAGGAGGAGACGCCAGCTGATAGAACCACTCAAGCAGAGGCACCCCCATCATCTCCCGAGTTTTGAGACGTGAGTACTAGCAGGCAGAGTTGAGAGAGAGGAGTTGCTAGTAGTAATACTATTATAGCCTACGGGCTCTATGTATAAATAGTGGCTACAGCCTTTTGCATTTTTTATTAAATATATATTTGTTGTGGTCCCTTGTTAATGCTTCTGCAATACTCTATGATGTGATGTGAATGTTGTGATTCAAGCCGAGCAAGGCGACCAACTAGTGCTTAGTAGTGTGGGTTATTACCCCTTAAGGAGCACTGGGTGGACGTCTTGGGACAGCAAGATCCCCTCCGGCCTGACCCAGGTAAAGGTTTGGGGGTATTACACTCTATCTGCTAGAAAAGAGTGGTAGCTGGAGGGGGAGAAGCGACATTTTGTAGTACGGTTGCCTGTGGGGGTTATACAAAAGGTAAGGTTCTATTAGGATTGGCCTTAACTCATTGATTAAATGGACTATTTTCTGTGACTTTTTACACATGGGCACATTATTGCTTTCGCTGCATAGTTTGTCTCCAAACTAATGCTCGAATGGGGTGACCCAGTTTGAGGACTTCTTTCTTATATGATCATTGTTAAGTGATACCAGTTTGTAAGACCCCTCCCTTTACCAAGAAGTTACTTGGTTTTATGCCCAGAACCGCTGCCTTACAGTGATACAAACACACAGGTTAGTCATCTCCTTACGTTGTCGATCCTGTCATCTAGTATGATCATTTAACCTGTAGGCTAATTTGAGAATATAAGTAATATAAACAATTGTATATCAAGTCCACATCACAGATTATCATATATATATAATGAAAAGATATAGTCCAACAACGAGTACAAAAGATAGTAAAGGGCTTATACCTAGTACATGCCAAATTAATAAATCACTATCTAACTCATCACTCTAATCGGAAGCAAAAACTGACACTCGTCATCACCTAATGCTTAACCGTAGTAGTAGTAGTGTGTGGTATCTGCTCCTCAAGTCATGCCACATCATCCTACTGGCTTTGCTGGTGCTCCATCTCCTCGAGATCCTAAAACAATACGGTCACAACCAACCGTTAGTCATAAATACTAAGCCATTTTGTCCTCGCCTCACTCCCGCGACTCCTAGGCACTGTGCTGGAGGAAAAAAGCGGAGGACAATAAAGTAGTATCAAAAGTAGGGTGACAGTAGAACTACTCTATCATGAATAAATCTATCTAGCAGATATAACATTATTCTAGTATTTCTATATAGTATAAGTCATGGAAAGTAAAGAACAGTAGTACTGAAAATAAGAGCAGTAAAGTAAAGTAAGTACTGAGCAGGAAAGTAAATAACTACAGCAATTCTACCATCACAGGAGTACCTCAACTTATATAAATGCCCATATAAACTTATAATTTAAGGTTTTAGGAATTGTAACTTATCATATAAAAGAGCCCATACTAATTTATATGATAAGGATCTGCAATATGAATGTCCTATGTATGTATGTATGTATGTAAAGATGTGTTATGCATGTTATGAATCATACAAATGCAACTCACTCACACGACTCTGTGATCACAAACCTTTAGTTCCCACTTTTTGGAGTTAGCTGAACTCTCTTGTACCACCATTGTGGCTACACCAGCAGTAGAGCAGGCGTCTCCACTTCCTAGGTAGGTATACACACTACCAAACCCAGACCCTTCGTACGCCTCTATAAACGTCCTAGGTGCACTCTAGAGTCTCTGCATACTAATTTGATGGTTATCCCCACCAGTCTTTTTGGTCGAGTGTGTGTTTTCGTGGATTGTCCTCCAGAACGCAGTGCAAAACAATCCACTGGCCCCTCAAACCCTCACACCTCGCCAGAGTCATTTAACTATCATCGGTGTGACGACTGGCCTAGTACCGCATGACTCGCCACAAATTTGTTTCTATACACATGCAAGTTATTTCAACCCGAGCCTCCAGCTCGCAGGACCAACCCGTCTTGATATAACTCTCCCGAGTCTCTAACATATAGGACTAACCCATCCTTATATCAAACACCCAAGCCTCTAGCTCTCAGGACTAACCCGTCCTGATATCAAACACCCGATCCTCCAGCTCGCAGGACTAACCCGTCCTGATATCAAACGCCCGAGCCTCAAGCTCGCAGGACTAAACCTGTCCTGTATCAAATACCCGAGCCTCCAGCTCGCAGGACTAAACCTGTCCTGTATCAAATACCCGAGCCTCCAGCTCGCAGGACTAAACTTGTCTTGTATCCCTCCAACCCTACACGGGTGAGTTTGTCACATTTTTCCCTTAACCCATTAGACTACTCTTGTCTATTTTTTGTTATACATAATAGTTTAGGGTTAATCCTGCACTTCTTGAGATCTACCCAGTGAAGGGCTCGCAGTGGTACTAGGGAATATGATGGGCTGAAGCCCAAATCCCCCTTTCCAGGACACTTACTTTCATTAGTGTCTACCCATATTTAACATCTCACTCTCGTTGTTGCTTTTGTGTAAACCTAAAGACTTAAGGTACTTATTGGGAGAACGACGATCTTTCGACGGACCCGCCCTAGCTATTCTCTTTAGTGACTTGCACTCTAACACTCGATACTAGGTAGTCACATACTTATGATTCTAACCAGGGAAACACATCTCTCAATTCAACTATATCTTATTACCCTGAATGCCCTAATACTACATGTCACTTTTACTAAACGCAACCCTTGACTTGACCCTAACTCATATGAGGTGATTTCTGATTCCCTGGGCCAAAAGCCTCCAAATTTTTATCATAGGTTAATCATATGATTATTAGTGATAGATCAGAATTCCATAATTTTTCTAATTATTTTAGATCATAATTAAAATTATTTAAATGACCTAAGTCACATTGAACATGAACTACCATTACCATAAATCCTCAAGATCCAATTAATTTATTTGATGTTCATATTGGTTAAAAAGATCAGTATGCCAAACATCATAATTTTTTAAAATGATTTGACCCCTGTTTTCTATTTATGACTAAAATCACAATATTACCCTTTACAAATAGAGTAATAAAAATAATCAACTAAAAATTCAGGGAGAATTCCTAATCATTAATATTGTCAAGATAGAGCTCAAAACAAATTTTCATAGTTATATCTAGGGGTTTGACCTAGGATTTCTATAATTCAAAATATCTATGAAAATGTCATTATCAATAAAAGTATCATTAAAAATTATCCAAAAATTCTAATAAAATTTACAAGGGTTCACAATACTGAAATAAGGGTCTGAACAAATTCTCATAATTTTACAAGTACTATTTATTAATCATTCTTTTATTCAAAATCACATAAGGGTATAATAGGAAGTATACTATTTTCACAAGAAATAATTCTCAAAAACTCTCACAAATTGTGCTAGTTTTGAAATAAATCTAAACTATGGGATTTTTTATTCTAAAATTCCCAATTTTCCCATGAAAGGAGTATTCCACCTCCATAAACCTCTGTCCAAAATATCATGGACATGCATTGGGTAAAATGGGCTTAATTGTCATTTTGCCCCTTTTACTATTAGCACACCATTTCATTTATACCTTCACCATGCATGTTGGATCCTCTAACATGCAGAGGTCCAAATGACTCTTAATTTTTACCAAGGTATTAAAATGACATTAGAGTCATACCACCCAAATTTGGGGTTATTTAGAGTTGAAGGTCTCCCTAAATTTCATTTATTTGATAAATCAAATTTTTACTAAAACTATAAAAATTTTCCTCCAAAAATTCTGATTTTTGGCACTATCTAAGTCTAGTATACACACATGTATGACCTAAATTTAACTACATGTGGATATGTAGTTTAGCCTAGGCACACATTTTAATTTCTGCCTTAGCCTAGGAGAATGACCCTACAAAGAGCTATAGTGCTCCAAATAACATGTTTAAGGTGTCTAATTAAAGTTAAGACCTATATCTATAGCTTTCATATTGCTGACAATTTCTAAATGTGCCTCTAAGGGTCCTAGATTTTACATGAAAGTTGATGTATAATATGTGAAAAAAATTAAAACATAATTAAATCATCATATAGTTTAATACGAATTTATTCAACGGGATCGGGTCATCTTCTTCAATGAGCCAACGGCTCATATTCAACCCGCCTATTGTAACACCCTATCCATCACATAGAATATAGCAGTAGGTCCGGTCGGGGCCCGACGCCATATTCCACAGACAGACCGGTGGGTTACTAAATAAAACCATTCTTCTAAACACACGTCCTACACAGAGTACATTCTAGCAGAAGCAAATTAATAAGTTGCAAAGAAAGAACCCAGCCAAAAGCATGAATGTCCACTAACAAACCCAATTAGGAATGAACGTACAAATACACCAAGTACTGGGTCTTATGGCCTTACAAAAGTTCACTTAAATAAAATGTGTCTTCCATACAACGACACGCAGGCCGGCCACACATGAGAATAAAGTAAACAATACACTTCGGCCTTCGAGGGACAGTACTGCAACAAGGTCTTTAGCTCGCTATTTTCCACTCGGCTGCGCAACACCTGCAAGCAACATTCCACCGCACGGTGGAAAACAAAAGCAACGGTCAGCTAAAGCTGACCAAATTATAACGACCACACCCCTTTACTTGGGGTGGCGGTGCTCCTTCCCTACAATGCGTTAGTATAAACAAGAAGGATAGTGAAATTAGAATTGAAGCACACTTCACCACAGGCGTAGGCATACACGGTCGCACGCCCCGTGCTCTTAGGGAACTTACATGGTGAACTCGGTTCACCACCGCCTCTAGGAAGGCAAATTTCGTGAGCATTTTGGTCCTTCAATCCTAAGCCTAAGACCCTCCATCTATGCCAACAGTAAGTGCCACATATTTTAGGTCTCTTTAACCGAACGACACAGAGCGGGTACGGTTCCGCCTAACCCGTTGCTCAAACCGCAACGTCAATTTAATCCATATGCGCGGGTCAAGCTTCCCCGAGTCCCAAAGCGATTACAAAAATCTTACATAACCCAGTTATGTACAAGTTGGCTCCAAGGCCACCAAGTTGGCAGAATCACGCTTCTTCCCAGTTTTTCGGGTGTACCTTGGAGTTAATCCCCAAGATTCCCTGATGCAATCTACTGCGTAGAAAACCCGAAAACAACTATCGGCACGGAGTCTTCTCCGACCATTCACGTATAAAGAAACATCACCGATCCAGACCAACTTGTCTAGGTAGGCTTCACACACCATGCCTATGTCTGTACTTCGATTCCGGACTCTACATGCAAAACAACGATTACTATTCATATCAACCCGAAGGAACACTTAAAACTCACTACATACTCGCGAGAGCGGGCTTCCTATGCAAAAAGGAAAGGGGACTTCACATGTCCAAGAAGAGAATCGTTACCCTAGCATTTCTCTTCGGCTCCATGAAGATCTAGCCGGATGGAAAGCATTGTATCGGCCTCGCCTTCGCAGATCTGGACTCGGATAGAGAATCGGGGCTCCGAAGCTTCTCCGATGGCAAGATTTCCTCTTCCTCCTTGCTCTCCCCTCTCTAAAGTATTAGAAAGAGAATGCTCACTTGAAATGAGGGTTTAGAAACCCTATTCCCGGCCTAAATCCCAACATAGACCAACCTGAGCCCTTTGACCCCAAAATAAGGAAACGAACGGCCAGGATTCGCACTTAAAGTCAAATTACTGGGCTGAACACGGCTTGCGACACGCCCGTGTCCAAGGCCGTATTCCACACTCGCAGTAAAGCAGGAAATCCAGAATAGGACACGGCCTGTGACAGGGCGTGTGACACGCCCGTGTCACCCATAGAAATGCCCGTGTCATGGTCCGTGTGCCTCAATCGACGCTGAAACCATCACGTCCCGAACAAGACACGGGCTTAGACACGCTCGTGTCAACTTCGACACGCCCGTGCCAATCAGTACATGCCGGTGTTTCTGGTCGTGTCCCTCAATCGACACAGGACCAAACTTCCAAAAGAGGACACGGCCATGTGACATGCCCGTGTCACAGGTCGTGTGCTTGACACACCCTTGGACACGCCCATGTCCCAGGCCGTGTACCCAGCCCTCAACGATCGTCTACCTCGCCTCGACGGCCCGAGCACGACATGGCTGTAACACCTCGAAATATAGAGTTGAAATGGGCAGTGTTTGTACCAAGTTTGGATCTTGGTAGGGTGAACACGGCCTGTGACACGGGCGTGTCACACGGCCGTGTCAACCTCAGGTCATCCAGTGAAGGACACGACCTGGGACACGGGCATGTCCCAGGGCGTGTCAGTGCACACGGCATGGGACACGGGCGTGTCACCTAGCCGTGTACTTCTCTGGAATTTTCTGAGTTTTGTATCGACTATCGAACACGGCCATGTACTGGTTGGCACGGGCGTGTCAAATCCGACACGGCCGTGTCGTCACCCATGTCCACCAAGCGATGTGGCGGTTGGCGTGGCAGTTATCCGCGACACGGCCCCATGACACGGGCGTGTCGATGACCTGACACGAGCGTGTCAGGTTGGGACACGGGCGTGTCCCAACCCGTGTCCTTTTCTATGCTCGATTTGGGTGGCTGGAGCGAAACACACGGCCTGGAACACGGCCGTGTGCAAAGCCGTGTTCGGCCCAGGATGAAAGTTTTCAGGCTAATCTGAGCCGTTCATTTTCTTTAAATAAGATCCAATGGCCCAGATGAGTTCCTGCTTATGTTTAATCCGGGCTTTGAGGTTTTATTCCTCATTTTCACCTGTAACTCCCTCTTTCTAATAAGTTAGAGAGAGAAGAGATCAAAGGAGAAGGAAGGGAGGAACCCGGCCGCCGTCGGAGCATCGGAGCACCAATCTGAGAATCGAGACCGGATCCGTGGAGAGAATTTCTTTGTGAAGCTTTCTATCCGACTAGTTTTCATGGCGCCGAAGCGGACTTCAAGGGTAACAATTTTAAACTCAAGCACTTGAAGCTTTTCTTCCTTTGCATGGGAAAACCCGCTCCCGCGAGTGTGCGGTGACTGCGTGGTGTTCCTTGGGGTAAATATGTGAAGTCCCCCTTGTTTAGAGTCCGGAATCGAAGTACGGGCATAGGCATTGTGTGTGAAGCCTACCCAGACGTATTTGTCTGGATCGGTGATGTGCATTGCATGAATAGCCGGAGAAGACTCCGTGCGTTGTTTTCGGGTTTCTACGTTGTAGATTGCGGCAGGGATCCTTGGAGATTAACTCCAAGGCGCACTTGGAAAACTGGGCGGAAACGTAATTCTGCTAACTTGGCGGCCGGGGAGTCAGCCTTGAATATAACTGGGTTATGTGTTGTTTGTAAATGATTTAGGATCCGGGAGAAGCTTGGCCCACGCGTACGTCTTAAAGTGACTATGTGGCGTGAGCAACGGGCAAGTGGATACGGACCTGGGCTATGTGGTTCGGTGCTAGAGGCCCTAAAGTGGAACTGGCCGTTGGCATAGTCGGGAGCCTTGGACTACGGTCGGAAAGACTCAAAAATGCTCACATTGTTTGCCATCCAAAGGATGGTGGTGAAGCCACAGAATTGACTGGATTCACCGTGAATGTGCCCTGAGTGCACGGGGTGTTTGGCCGAGCGAGCCAACACCTGTGGCAAAAGTATTTTTATGCACTTTATTATTTAGCTGGGCTAACGATATACAGGGAAGGAGCACCACCGTCCCAATTAAGGGGCGGGGTCGTTATAACTTGGTCAGCTTTAGCTGACCGTTGCTCTGTTTGCCACCATGCGGTGGAATAATTGCTTGCAAGTGTTACGGAACCAAGCGCCAAGTAGCGGGTTGAAGTCTAAGCTGATGTGTAGGCCCTCGAAGGCCGTAGTGAACTACTATCTTTACTTTCTGTCATGTTTGGCCGGCTTGCGAGCCGATGTTTGTAAGACATTACTTTATTAAGAGAAACTTTGTAAGGCCATAAGGCCATGTACTCTTTTGTAGATTTGTTTTATTTCATTCCTATGTTGATTAGTGGACATTCATGCCATGCTTGTTCAAATTTTGTGTTCTATTAACTGTTTAAAAAGCTTCCGCTAGAATGCTCTATGTTAGGACAAGTAGATGGGTATTTGGTCATATTTTGTAACCCCTCTGACTGTCCGCTATATATGGCGCCGGGTTCCAACTGGACCTTCAGTTATATGCCATACGACGGATGAGGGTGTTACAATTTGGTATCAGACTAGGGTGTCGGTTGTCTGTTTTCGAATTCGTGGGCGAATTCTTTTTAAGGAGTGGTGAGCACATGTATGTGCGTCATCGTTATAACATAAAAGAACCCATGAATGTCCACTTAGGAATAAAAAAATGCATTTGTTTTGGGAACCTAAGTGTTCCAATGATTGCTTTTAGTAATTTGTGTGTCGCCTAATCAAGGGTTTATGCTATTATAGGTGTCTATAAGTGGTGCGGGGCAATCAGAGCGTCTGCAGTTAGAGGAAAGTAGTGCGCCAAGGGACGTGCCTACAATACCTCCTTTAGCTGAAACCATCAGATTGGTGGCTGAAGCAGTTTTTGCCATGATAAATGCCCAGCAAGTGCAGCACGCACCACCTGTTAATGAGCAAGAACCGATTAGAGTGGCAGTGTCGGGAGTAGTAGAATGCGGGGCAATTGATCTGGTAGCACCAAGAAGAGCAACGGAGAAACAGCTCAAGCACGTGATGAGATTTAGTCCTCTGATATTCGATGGGTTGGGAACGCCAACTCAAGCTGAGGATTGGCTCTCTACGATGAAGAGGGTCATGACCGCCACAGAAACTGCAGAGTGGCAGAAGACCACAATAGCGACCTTCCTATTGGCCGGTTAGGCAAGGATGTGGTGGGACGAGTTGGAGGTTCATCTCTTAGTGGGAAGACAACTTGCTGATGTACCGATGGAGGAATTCTCAAGGTTGTTCTTAGCCAGATACCTACCTTCTACCCAGAAGCTTGAGATGGAGAATTAAGTACCTTGGTTTGACTCAGGGAGCGAGTAGCATGGATGAGTATCTCCACGAGTTTACTCGGTTAGGTCGTTATGCTGGTGTTATGTTTACTGAAGAAGAGAGGAAGACCAACTGATTTTATGAGGGCCTATAGAGCGACCTACAGCTACTCCTTGCTGGGCCTAAGGCGTAGGGCTTCCTAGCCTTGGTAAATACGGCTCGGTCTTTGTAAAGAGTTGCAAGGAAAGTACAAGAGAAGAAGGACCCAGTGGAGAAGAAGTCAGAGTTTAAAGTGCCAAGTTCAAAGTCAGGTTTCCGCAGATGGAACAAGAAACAGAAGATTTCGAGCTCAGCCCCGTCGTCTGGTACGATGGGGGCAAACCCAAGTCGAGTCCCAGGAGCCTGTTATAATTGTGGAAAGGTGGGACATTTTGTAAGAGATTGTTGGAGCGGACGTGCAAAGTCCGAAAGGAGGCAAGGAGCAACGTATGAGGAAACGGGGAAGGCGGCGGAGTCAACCGCATCCCATCATGCTCAAGCCCAGCCTAGAGTGTACAACCTTGGCCTGCAAGAGGCCATCAAACAAGTTGACGTGGTGACAGGTATGAGTTAAATTTATTATAGTTTAGCTTTTGTTGTAACTATTACCTTTGTATGTGTTAGCTTATTTGTGTTTGTGTTAGGCTTTGTATTGATTTTCGATCGTCCGGCGAGAGCCCTATTTGATACGGGAGCATCGCATTCCTTCTTGTCCGAAAGATTTGTATCGCTCATCGGAGTCCCTTCTTCGATGGCAAAAGACAAGCTGGATGTGTTGTTGCCCAATGGGTGCTCAATGCGCGCGGATAGAATCTGCATGGTAAAGTTGCGGATTGGGGATCAGGAGTTCGATTTGCAAGCATCGGTGTTGCCGTTTGTAGAGTTCGACGTAATCTTTGGTATGGACTGGCTTTCGGAGCAGCGAGCCTGCATTGACTGTAACCGAAAAGAGGTTAGGTTAGGACTGGATACTGAGCGGGAGACAATGTTTGCAGGCATGAAAGGGTCGAGCAAGATTATGATGTTGGCTCTTCAAGTGATTAAGGCAATTCGTCTGGTACTGAGCTGTTTGTCATTTCAGTACAGGCTTCAATGCCTAATCCTAGTCTAGACAGTATTGCAGTGGTGTCCGAGTATCCTGATGTTTTTCCAGATGATCTCCCGGGAGCCCCTCCACAACGGGAGATTGATTTTATAATTGAGCTGGTGTCGGGTGCCAAACCGGTGTCACGCTCTCCGTATCGGATAGCGCCTAAGGAGATAGCGGAGTTGAAGGTACAACTGTAAGAGTTGTTAGAGCAAGGGTATGTGCGTCCAAGTTCGTTGCCTTGGAGCGCACCGGTCCTTTTCGTTAAGAAGAAAGATGGGAGTTTGCGACTTTGTATTGATTATCGGGAGTTGAATAAACTTACGGTGAAGAATAAGTATCTGATCCCAAGGATTGACGATCTTTTTGATCAGTTAGTTGGGTCAACAGTATATTCAAAGCTAGACCTAAAATCCGGATACTACCAGTTAAGGATAAAGTAATGTGATATACCTAAGACAGCTTTCAGCATGCGGTTTGGACATTACGAGTTTACGGTCATGCCGTTTGGGCTGACCAATGTGCCATCCGTGTTTATGGATCCAATGAACAGGTCGTTCAGAGAATACCTGGACCAATTCGGAGTAGATATACACCATAATGTTTGTTTATTATAAATGGTGTATATCATTGACTAAAGGGTTATGACTTCTCCAAATAGGGGGAGATTGTTGGGTACATGGGAAAATTTGTACCTGATTTGAAGAAGCCTCACTTAGTTCAATGATATACATCAAGGTGAATTTGATGTTATTTTGAGTTTATATGTGCAGGTTAAGTATATGCTAATATGCAGGAAAAAGTTTCTAAGTTCATGTGTCGACACTTGAGAAGGTCTGTGTCGACACTTGGAAAAGCTGTGTCGACACCAGAAGCAACTGTGTCGACACACAGAATTTATTAGTCAACATCAACTGTGTCGACACCGGAAGGCAGTGTCGACACACAGATTTAATAGTCGACATCGTCTGTGTTGACACCTGGAGGCAGTGTCGACACACAGAATTCTTAGACTACATCAACTGTGTCGACACCTGCAGGCAGTATCGACACACAAAATTCTTAGACTATATCAACTGTGTCGACACACAGGACTTGTGTCGACACACAGCAGAGTTTCAACAATGTTGATTGCTGTGGTGTGAAGAAGTTTCTATGTCGACACAAAGAAGCAGTGTCGACACACTCTACAAATGCAGTGTAAGGAAGCAGTGTCGACACCAAAGGATCTATGTCGACATCACCAAAGCTTGTGTCGACACTTAATCTACTTGTGTCGACACATAATGACAATCAGTCTCGACGCTTTGCTGACAAAGACAAAAGTTCAAGAACTAACTGGAGACTTGACAGTTGTGTATTCCAATAAGTTTGCTGAAGCTATCAGACTTGTCAGAAGTTGGTTAGAAATTGGATCAGCCAGTTACTATGGATGAAGTCTATATATAGATTGAACCTATCAACAGTAACAACAACGTGAACAACAATAACAACAACACAAACAACTATTGAAGTATTGATCATTGATCAAGAAAGTGCACGACACACAGGAGAAGATTTTTGTGAGAAGATCTAAGAAGACAATCTGAAGTGGCAATCTACTCAGAATTTGGCTAAGGAGAATTCAAGCTAGAATTCTGAAGAAACTTCAGAAGTTCTGGAGATTGAGAGAGATCTTCAGCTGTTGAAGTAAAGGAGGAGACATTTACAAGTCTCTTAAGAAGCAGATCTTGAACTAATCTGCTAAGAAGAATTCAGTTCTATTACTGAAATCTAAGAAGGAAGCTGCCAGCCAGTCAACTTCAAAGGAGATCAACCCTACTGAGTTCAGATTAAAGAACTTTGAAGAAAGCTAAGAACAGGTTGATTTCAGTCATCAGTCTTATCAAGAAGCTGATCAAGAAACATTTTATCCCTTCTCTCTCAACAAGGGTAAGAGTCCATCTAAAACACTTATCAAATTTTGTAGGATATTTTCAAAGATCTTAGTTGTAAGCCTATATTATAAAGGCAGAGTGTAGGAGATATAGATCTCTGAGTGGTAGGGATTTTGAGCCTGAGTGTAGGAGAAATTATTCTCTGAGTTATAGGCCTTGTGACAAGGCTGAGGTAGGGCTGTCAGCCTGAGATGTAGGAGTGTGGATAAATTCTGAGTTGTAGGAACTTTTCAGGGTTCTGAGCTGTAAGATCTGTGGATCTGAGAAGAAGAAAGAAGTTAGGCCGAATCTAGCACACTGCTAGATTCGTGAATTCTGTGCTGTGATTGTTTTAGAATAGTTAGATTCTATTTAAAGAACTAAAAAATTATTCTGCCTTAAGTAAAAAGGAAAAGAACCTATTCACCCCCCCCCCCCCTCTAGGTGTTTGGGTTATCTTGAAATCAATTCTATCATATAATTATCACGCTCTTGCTGGATGGTATTGTAAGACTATGTTGGGAAGGCTTGGAGCTACACCATCTGAGGGGTAGACAGCTTGCTGACGTCTCGATTGAAGAATTTTCGAGACTGTTCTTGGCTCGATACCTCCCCTCAGCTCAGAGGATATCAATGGAAAATGAGTTCCAGAAGCTGGTACAAGGTGAGAGCAGCGTGGATGACTATCTCCACAAGTTTACTCGATTAGGTCGGTATGCAAGCGCTACCTTCGATGATGAGAAGAGAAAGACCAACCGATTCTACGAAGGTCTAAGGGATGACTTGAGACTGCTACTATCGGGGCCGATGATGCAGGGTTTCCTGACCTTGGTCAACACAGCCCAGTATTTAAAGAAAGACATGAAGAATGTTCAAGCAAAGAAGGACTCCAGTGGTAGGAAGTAAGAGTTCAAGTTGTTGACTTCAAAGTCTGGTTTTTGAAGGTGGAATAAGAAGGCTAGAACGTCGGGTCCAGCCCCTTCCTCAGGTGCCTCGAGGGCAACTACCAACCGAACCCCGGGCACTTGCTTTACTTGTGGTAAGACGGGGCATTTTTCCCGTGACTGTTGGAGCGGACGTGCAAAGTTAGAGAGGAAGAAGGGAGCAACCTACGAAGAAAAGGGCAAGGCGGTGGAGTCAACCGCATCCCATTATGCTCTAACTCAACCAAGAGTCTACAATTTGGGCCAGCAGGAGGCCATCAAACAATCGGATGTGGTGACAGGTCTGGTTTAAATTTATAGCAAGTTAGCTTTAAATACTGTTACCTTGTGTTTGTTAGCTTATTACTGTTTGTATATGTAATACCCCATTTTTTTCTTTTAAACACCGGAGTCTTAGGCCAAGAACCGCCGCTTTGCGGTGGAACCGACTCACGGTAAGGTCGCCACTACAAAACGTCAATTCTGCCGACCCTTTTCGATCACGACGAGAGAGAAGTAAGTATACATAAAATGTAAACAGGTCCACAGAAATACACATATAAAATGAAATCACATCCAGTCCATCAATAGATAATAATAGTCAGAGTACAAAAGGAGGGCTTGTGCCTAGTACATGTAATCCTCACTACAAGTCACTCGCGGAAGCAAAACAAAAACTAAGCGTCACTATAAGTGTCACTGAACTAAGAGCACCCAAGCTAGACTAGCCCATCTCCACCAACTCCGTACTCAGCTGGTGCTGTATCTCTAGGTGCTTCTTCCTTTTCGGCCTGCAGTCGCCGCCTCACAATCCACGTCTGCGTCTACGTCTTCGGCCTCCTAGCTGCTGAGCTGGTGGGATCCCACCCATCAAGGGGCATTTGACCCGTGTATGTCCCGGGTGGTGACAATGGTAACACGGTCGCGGAGTCAACTCTGTCAGAAACTGCAAAACCCGTGACCCTTCCATATGGTACACCTAAAATGTTGTGGTTCGAAAACCGTTAGTCTAAAAGACTAAGCCATATCATCCCCTACCCCTCCCCCCATGGCTCCTAGGTACCGAGCGGAGAGGAAGAAAGGGAAGGACATGAAGGTAGAGAATAAGTCAAAAGCAGGTGACATCGGACCTATGCTAGCAATTCCATAGTAAATATGACAGAAGCAGAAAGTAGGAAATGTAACCTTAACTTATGCGGAAGCGCATAAGCTAAGGGATCTTTTGCAGGGCTCCCATCTATAAAGTGTCCCATGCCACTTATACGTTGGGGTGTCGGTTATCAAACAGCAGCATACACATATAGAATTTAACTCTAATTTATAAACTTATCAAAGGTAAACAGTAAGGAGTAGCAAGTAAGTAAAAGCACAAGAAATATAACCATTGATTTATAGGGATTACCCCTATAGACCAAGGGGTCGTTTTGCAGGGCCTATCGTATAAAACGTACCATACCATTTTATATGATAGGTGTCAGGGGTTATATGCAATGTTTATGCTATGACACGCAAATATGCTATGGAATGCACAAGCAAGTGCAACACACCCACACGACTCCATGCGCACAGACCTTTAGTTCCCCCTATTCGGGCAGCTAGCTTCACTCCCAGGAACCTCTGTAGTAGAAAACGGAGACAGTGGGTCGGGCCCCCCACTCCTATGCGGGTAACCACACTACCAGGCCTAGCCCTTCCGTACGCCCCTAGAAGAACACAACCTAGAGTATCTGCGTACTAGTGCTGGCTATATCCACCAGGCTTTCTTTGGTTAAGTGTCCCACACCGCAGAGTCAACGTACCGACGTCGGTGTGATCGATCGACCAGTACCGATGACCCACCACTTTTATGCGCATGCAATCATGACAGTTATATTTGTACAAGTTCTCATGTTATCGAGCCTCCAGCTCTCTAGGCTACCAAGCATATACCAAGTCACCGAGCATCCCGCTCCATGGACTTCCAAATTTATACCAAGTCCCCGAGCATCCAGCTCCCTGGACTTCCCAATCACAAACAAGACCATTGACATTACTAGTAGGCCCTTAGACCACGGACCTACTCTACCCATTCCATGCCACTTCTTCTTCCTAAGTGTACAAGTGTAGGTGTGAGGTGCAACTATTATTAGGGTTACTCTTGATCATTTTATTCCTAAGATTTCAGGTTAACCTTGGACTTCCCGAGGTTTACCCGGTGAAGGGCTCGCAGCGGTACTAGGAGCTATGATGGGGTGAATCCCAAAGCTCCATTTCCAAGGCACTTATTGTTTTTGATTTCTACCCTTGAGCCAAGACCCTCTTTATATTAAGTAGCTCTACTCCTAGGTGACTTTAACCTCCGAGCTAGCCTACTCCGGTCCTATCACTATATGCAGACCACACTGAGCTACATGGTGCTCCCGTTAGGGGGTACTCCAATTTCTCATCCAAATGCCCTAAAATCAATACTGGGAGTCCACCATGACCTAATATAACTAAGACCGAGATTTCCAATTTTTTCCTATTTATCGGGCATTTAATTTATTTATTCTAAGCCTCCCAATGCCCTAGTATGAACATGAAGTGCACTAATGAGCCAACAATAAATCACCATAAAATCATTAGAAATCCTATGAGGCATTTGAGCAATAATTCCAAATTTTGAGAAATTTCAGAGGTGTTTAGGCCTACATTTACTAATTTACCATTTTAGGCCACTTTTACTATATTGTGAAGCAAGTACTGTAAATATATATCCAAAAATCACAATAAAATTATAGAAGCTTTATGGTGACCTAAAACCATTCGAAACCAAGTCCCATAATTTTTTATCTAATATTTGGGCTCTGAATTTATTTTAATGTAAAACATTAATTTTACTAGCTTAGAGAAGGAGGTACTATTTTTAATTATCTAAAAATCCATAGAAATTTACAGGATGACTATCATGGTCTGAAACACCCGCTGACCAAATTTCATAAATTTACAAATAATAAATTGGCATTATTTGTATTTTTGACTACATATCACAATTGGTACATTAAAGAAGCAAGGGCCCAAAATAATCAGATAAAACTCCCAATAAAAATAAATAAGGTATAACATGCTATAATATGCCCTAATCCAAGATTTCATAACTTTTCAGTGAATATAAATTCCAAAATCATCAAATCAAATATCTAGGGCACAACTAGGTTGTGAATGAAGTACTATATAAATTAACCCAAAAGCCTTAAAAATATTATATTATGGCCATTTAGACCAGAAAATCACCCTGCCCAAACTTTACTTGATTTGAAGTTCATTTGATAGCATAATAGTTCAAATTAAGGTTGGTGACCTAAACTAGGGTTAGGGTTTTAGGTGGGCTAAAGGTATCCAAATACCCTAAAATTTTGACCAGAGGACTTTAATACCCTTATTGTCCTCTTCACCAAATCTCAAGTCAATCCAAGGTCATTTGACCCCACGACCCTCACAACCCTAAAGATCCCCATTAAGGTACCTACCCTAGGGATCTAGGGCTACCCTACCCCAAACCACCCCAAATGACATTGGAGGGTGTGTCATGCCCAAAAAGGTCAGTGGCCAAAATATCAGCCTCTGTTGAGGTTGTTTGACCACTCAAATCCCAAAAGGAATGAATTGACCCAATTAACCCTATAAGGGCCAACCTAGGGTCGGGTTAAAACTTAATCAAAAAACTTTCAAATGAGGTGAAATTTTTATCTGAGTTCTTACATTCCCCCTAAGACCTCCCAACCAAATTTAGGGGAATTTTGAGGTGTTTAGGACACCTAATTAAATTATACATGAATTATTAAATTTTACAAAACCTATAGAAAAATATTCTCCAAAAATTCTGATTTTTGGATAAGTCCTAGGTATGGCTAATAATAGCCCATATCCCAAATTTCAAGTCATTTGGATGTCTAGATTGGTGTGGGCATCCAAATCAATCTTAGGAAAACCCTATGGACAGACCTCACCAAAATGTGTGTTGTGGTCTAACCAGGACTCCAAATAGAGTGAAATCAATTTTGAATTAAACTAGACGTCAAGGGCTACATTTTCTATGTTGACCACTTTTTATGTTTCAGCTCCTACGAGCTATAATTTTAAGTTCAAACCTAGAGCACAGTAAAGGGGATTACTTCACTAATTATACCATATATAATATAATATAATAAAATATACTGTTCATCTTCTTCTTTACCCGAACCCGAGCAGAACCAGAAAATAAACACTTCCTGTAGCTTTTCTAAAACTATTTCCGGCCACCCATCCATCTCCCTAGCCGGCCACCACCACCACCACCTCTGTTGAGGTGAGGGCTACCGTCGGGCGGCGGCACGGCCGCCGGAGAGGCTATTTCCGGCGAACCCGACCACCATAAATTTTTGGAAAAATCATGGAAACGCTCACCCAATCCAGCTCTTTTGAGCTCGATATCTCTCCTAATGATTCCTAAGATCTATCCATAGAAGAAAAGGTATAGGAGGACCTTATTCGCGGCTTGAAATCGAGTCGATCGTCAGGATGCTATTTGCGCGGTGGTGGCGTCGCCGAAATTCTTCAACAGCAAGGTTATGAGCTCTAGCTTTATCAGGCAAGGGTGAAACCCTCCTCTCTAAGTCTAGGGAGTCTTTTATAGGAGAAACAAGGCTGCGGGTGGGGATATAAACGGTCCAGCCATTAATTCCTCTTACATGCATGCTTCGGCCATGGTGGAGGGGAGCTGAAACGGCTCCAAAACAGCTAAGAGAAGGCTGGAAACTCCTCCTCTCCCTGAGAGGAGTTGAATCCAGCCGTTTCAAGGGGGAGAGGGTATAGCCGAGCCTTAAAATCCATAAATGGCCAGGCAAACCGTCGCTCGGCCATGGCTGGAGGAGGAAACGGCTGCCACATGGCACAACCGGTCAAATTCACTAAATAAGGTTTTAATTAAGTCTTAATAAGAGAAACGACCCATTTAAGACATCTTGGCCCGCTCGTAGACCGGCTCGATTCAGCTGAACCAGCACCCAGCCAAAACAGATCTGCCAGAAAAACCAAGTAAAATGGTGTTGAGTGAGCTCTGCTCACTCAACGCCATCCATGCTACAGTGTTGAGTGAGCTCTGTTAACTCAACGCCATAAGAATGGCCTCCTAGACTATGGCGTTGAGTGAGCTCAGCTCACTCAATGCCATCCGGATCATGGCGTTGAGTGATCTCTGCTCACTCATCGCCATCCAGAATAAGCCCCTTTTAAACGATGGCGTTGAGTGAGCTTAGCTCACCCAACGCCGTCCAGATTATGGCGTTGAGTGAGCTTAGCTCACTCAACGTCGTCCAGATTATGGAGTTGAGTGAACTTAGCTCACTCAACGTCGTCCCGATTATGGCGTTGAGTGAGCTCTGCTCACTCAACTCCCTCCAGACAGCACCAAATGACGTTGAGTGCAGTCAGTGCACTCAATGCCATTCAACTTATGGCGTTGAGTTCACTCAACGCACTCAACGCTATCCCGTCTGACAGCTTACGGCGTTGAGTGAGCTAAGCTCACTCAACGCCATCAAGTCTACGGCGTTGAGTGAGCTAAGCTCACTCAACGCCATCCAGTCTACGGCGTTGAGTGAGCTCAGCTCACTCAACGCCAACAAGACGACATCAGATGGCGTTGAGTGCACTCAGTGCACTCAACACCATTCAACCTATGGCGTTGAGTGCACTCAACGCACTCAATGCCATTCCGCCTGAAAGATAGCATTGAGTGCAGCCAGTGCACTCAACGCCATTCTACTTATGGCGTTGAGTGCACTCGACGCACTCAACGCCCGAGTCTTAATCCTATTTTAAGCAAGTTTGACCCCACTATTTGCAGACCAAGGTGATTTTCACCTTTCTTCCTAAGCTTCCTTGGTCTTTTGGGTTTCCTAGGGTTTTGTCGTGACCTAGTCATGACAAAACCACTCCCGGGGGTCTAGCCGGAAATGGGATGTTACAGTATAGGCTTTGTTCTGATTTGCGATTGTCCGGCTAGAGCACTATTCGATACGGGAGCTTCGCACTCCTTTTTTTCCGAAAGTTTCATATCGCGCATCAGAGTCCCTTCTTCGATGGCGAAGGACAAATTGGACGTGTTGCTGCCGAACGGGTGTTCTATGCGTGTGGACAGAGTTCGTGCCGTAAGAGTTCATATTGGAAGCCAGGAGTTTGACTTGCTAGCATCGTTGCTGCCGCTAGTAGAGTTCGATGTCATCTTTGGTATGGACTGGCTTTCGGAGCAGAAGGCATTTATAGATTGCAATCGTAAAGAGGTCAAGCTGGGTGCTAGGAGGGAGACGACGTTTGCGGGATTGAAGGGGTTGAGCAAGATGTTGGTGTCTGCTCTTCAGGTGGTGAAGGCGGTTCGTGCTGGGCAGAGCTATTTTTCACGTTAGTGGAGGCTATAAAGCCTAAGCCCACTTTGGATAGTATCCCAGTGGTTTGCAAGTACCCCGACGTGTTCCCGGACAATCTTCCTGGAGCTCCACCGCAGCGAGAGATCGATTTCACGATCGAGATAGTGCCACGTGCCAAACCTGTGTCACGCTCTCCTTATAGGTTGGCGCCTAAGGAGATGGCTGAGCTAAAGGTTCAACTGGAAGAGTTGATGGAGCAAGGTTATGTGCATTCAAGTTCGTCGCCTTGGAGCGCACCGGTCCTCTTTGTTAAGAAGAAGGACGGGAGTTTGCAGTTGTGTATCGACTACAGAGAACTAAACAAGTTAACAGAAAAGAACAAATACCCGATCCCAAGGATTGATGATCTTTTCAATCAGTTAATCGAGTCGTCGGTATATTCAAAATTGGATCTGAAGTCGGGTTACTATCAGCTGAGGATAAGGGAGAGTGATATCCCAAAGACAGCGTTCAGCACAAGGTATGGGCATTTCGAGTTTACGGTCATTCCATTCGGGTTGACAAATGCGCCATCAGTATTATGGATCTGATGAACAAGACGTTTAGGGAGTACCTAGACCATTTTGTGATCGTCTTTATTGACGACATATTGGAGTACTCGTAGTGCGAAGAAGATCACTTCAAGCATCTGCATTTGGTTTTTGAGACATTGAGCAGGAACGAACTATATGCAAAGTTCTCCAAATGCGAGTTCTGGTTGTCCTCAGTGGCGTTCCTTGGTCACATAGTCAGTGGTGAAGGGATTGCAGTAGATCCAGTGAAGATTGTTGCGATACGGGAGTGGCCTGTGTTGTCTTTGGTAGCGGAAGTCCGCAGTTTTCTGGGGCTTGCTTGCTATTACAGGCGCTTCATAGAGAACTTCCCGCAGATAGCGTTACCTCTCACGACGATGACAAGGAAAGATCATAAGTTTGTATGGATGCAGGAGTGCGCACAAGCGTTCAAAGATTTGGAGAGTCGGTTGACCACAGCGCCAGTGCTAAGTTCGCCGAGTGGGACCGAAGGTTTTGAGATATACAGCAATGCCTCAGGCAGTGGTTTGGGTTGCGTGCTGCTACTGCATGGTAGTGTTATTGCGTATGGCTCGCGTCAGCTGAAAGTGCACGAAAGGAATTATCCGATCCACGACTTGGAGTTAGCGGCCGTGATTTTAGCGTTAAAGCTGTGGAGGCACTATTTGTACCACATAAAGGTCGATATTTATACCGACCACAAGAGCCTGAAATACCTGTTGGATCAGAAGGATCTGAACATGAGACAGCAGAGATGGATGGAGTTCCTGGGGGATAATACATTCAAAATCCATTATGTGCTCGGGAAAGGCAATGCAGTTGTAGATGCGTTGAGTCGCAGAGCTCCCGCCCAAGACAACTGGTTGTCGGTTCATGATGAGAGATTGATTCGGGAGTTGGAGGCGTTAGACATCTGTTGTGTTGACAAGCAGACTAGCACTGAAGTGCTATTGAACTGGACGGAAGTTAAGTATGACCTGGCTGATCGGATTCGACAGGCTATGGAATTGGATAGCAGCATAAAGGAGATCATGAATGCAGCTTCGGATGGGCCAAATTCTCAGTTTTCAGTTAAAGATGGACTGCTAAGGAAGGACAGTCATTTGTGTGTCCCAAACGTGGGAAATCAATAGGAGGAGTTGATGTACGAGGCTCATCATACCAAGTACTCAATTCACCCAGGGAGCACGAAGATGTACTGAGATCTAAATAAGTTGTTCTGGTGGTCAGGACTCAAGAAGGATGTGGCACTATTTGTGGCTAAATGTCAGACTTGCGCCTTAGTGAAGGCAGAGTGCCAAAAGTCAGGGGGTTTCTTGAAATCTTTGCCTATTCCGTAGTGGAAGTTCGACGACATTTCGATGAACTTTGTGCATGGCTTGCCAAGGTCGCAGAAGGGAAACGACGCCATCTGGGTGATCGTAGATCGGTTAAAAAAAGTATCGCACTTCATTCCACATAGGAAGGAGGATTCTGTGGAGAAACTGGCGAAGCTATATGTGGATAACATTGTTAGACTGCACGATGTACCCCGCAGCATCGTGAGTGATAGAGATGGGCGTTTTACGTCCAATGACTGGAGGTTGGTGCAGCAAATGTTGGGGACTAAGTTGAAGATCAGCACAACCTTTCATCCGCAGACGAATGGGCAGACCGAGAGAGTCAACAGGACGATGGAGGACATGCTTCGCATGTGCGTTCTAGACTTCGGAAAGCAGTGGGAAGACCATCTGTATTTGGTGGAGTTTGCGTATAATAATAGCTACCAAGCAAGCATACAAATGGCGCCCTTCGAGGCCTTATATGGTAGAAAGTGTCGCACGCCGTTGTCGTGGCTAGAAACGGGTGAGGCAAGGTTATACAAAAAGCAAGAGGTGGAAAACGCTACTTCATTGGTGCGATCCATTTGGGAGCATTTGCTGATCGCTCATGATAGACAAGCTAAATACTACAATGCCAAGCACCGGAATGTGGAGTTCGCGGTTGGAGATTGGGTGTATTTGAAGATAAAGTCGTTCAAGGGTGTTTCACGGGTACGACGCTTGAAGAAGCTGAGCCCGAGGTACTGGACCATTTGAGGTCCTGGAGCGAATCGGTGAAGCGTCTTACCGTCTAAAGCTATCGATGGAGTTGAGTGGTCTACACGATGTATTCCACATATCAGTTTTGCGGAAGGCGGTGCTAGAGACTTCACAAGTGATCGCAGTTGATCAAGTACTAGTGGACAAAGGATTGATGACTAGGGTCAAGCCCGTTCGTATTGAGGACTCTGAAGTCAAGCGACTTTGTAACAAGGTGATCAGGATGGTCAAGGTCCGATGGGAAAATTGAAGTCGGGAGGAGCTCTCTTGGGAACGGGAGCAGACCATGTTGGAGGAGTACCCGGAGTTATTTCACTCAGGTACCACTTTTGGTTTTGTGTATCTTTCCTTTGGTAATTTCGTGGACGAAATTCTTTTAAGAGGGAGAGAGTTGTAATGCCCCGAAACTCAAAAGAGTGACGGGTGGTGTTTTGAGCCAAATCTGGGATTTGGTAGAGGTGACACGGTCTGGGACACGGGCGTGTCCCAAGGCGTATCGTGCTCGGGTTCGGCAATGGTCGTGTGGTCGACGAATTTCCAGTCAGCAGTCGTCAGAGTAGTGAACACGGCCTGGGACACGGGCGTGTCACAGGGTATGTCAGCCACTCAAAGCTTTCCACTCAACGATCATTGAGTGAGGGCACACAGCCTGACACACGGGCGTGTTAGTGGCCGTGTGCTTCTCTGGAAGTTTGCGGGTTTGTGCTGAGGGAGCTACACAGCCTGGGACACGAGCGTGTCCCAGGGCGAGTCTAGCACATGGCATATGACACGGGCGTGTCACATGGCCGTGTCGTACTCTGGACGTTTTGGACCTGTGTCAGTGGAGGAACGCACCCAGCTACACGGGCGTGTACTCGATGACATGGGTGTGTCAAGCCTGACACGGGCATGTTGAGTGCTTGTATTCTTTTCGAGACGCGACAGTTTTGGGGTCGATTGAGGCACATGACCTTGGACACGGGCGTGTCGCAAGCCGTGTTCGGCTTAGGAAGTTTATTTTAAGTGCGAATCGTGGCCATCCGTTTCCTTGTTTTGGGATCCAACGGTTCAGGGCTATTCTTGCTGAGATACACCTGAGAATAGGGCTTTGAAACCCTCATTTCTTTTGGGTTCACTCTCTTACTAACTTATAGAGAGAAGGTAGAGCAAGGAGGAAGAAGGAAGAGAGATCCGGTCGCCGGAGGAGATTCGGAATGCCAAATTGCAAACCGAGCCCAGATCAGCGGAGGCAAGATCATCGTGGTGCTTTTCATCCGCGTAGTTTTCCATGGCGCCGAGGAGAAACGATAAGGTAATGATTCTCACCTTGAGCATGTGAAGCTCTTCTTCCTTTGCAAAGGAAAACCCTCTCATGCGAGTGTGCAGTGAGTTTGCGATATTCCTTGGGGTAGATATGTAAAGTCCCCCTTGTTTATAGTCTGAAATCGAAACGGACATAGTCATGGTGTGTGAAGCCTACCCGGACAAGTTGGTCTGGATCGGTGATGTTGCATTGTATGAGTAGCCGGAGAAGACTCTGTGCCTTTGATTGTTTTCGGGTTTCTATGTGTTAGATTGCAGCAAGGATCCTTGGGGATTAACCCCAAGGCGCACCCGGAAAACTGGGCGGAAAACGCATTTCTGCCATCTTGGTGGCCTGGGAGCAACCTTGAACATAACTGGGGTATGTGCTTGTGTGATCGAATTTGGGATCAGGGAGAAGCTTGGTCGCGCGTATGTCTTAAAGTGACTAGGCGATGTGAGCAACGGGAAAGTGGAAACGGACCCGGGCTATGTGGTTTGGTGATAGATACCTGAAAAAGGGACTTGCCATTGGCATAGTCGTGCGAGTCTTAGGCTTAGACCAGAAAGACTAAAAATGCTCACGACATTTGCCGTCCAAGGGACGGTGGTGAGACCGTGGTTTTTGACTGGGTTAACCGAGTTAGTGCCCTGAGAGTACCGGGTGTGTGGCCGTGTGAGCCTGCACCTGTGATGATGTGCTTATTCACTATATTACTTGCTATGCTAACAAGTGCATGGAAGAAGCTTTGCCGCCCTGAGTTTGGGGGCGAAATCGTTATAATTTTGTCAGCTTTAGCTGACCGTTATTCTTGTTTGCCACCGTTGAGGTGATTTGTGCTTGCAGGTGCTTCGGAGCCGAGTGGTAAATAGCAGGCCAAAGCCCAAGATGCTGAGTTGTCCCTCGAAGGCCTTGTTTGTTTGCTTATTTAAATCATGTGTGGCCGGCCTGCGAGATGAAGTTTGTAAGACACTATTTATTTAAGTGAACTGTTGTAAGGCCATAAGGCCAGTACTTTTGGTACTTTGTATTTCATTCCTGTTTGGTTAATTAGTGGACATTCCTTCTTGTTGGCAGGGTTCTTATTGCTGCAACTAAATAAATTGCTTCCGCTAGACGCTCTGTGTAGGACGTGTGTATTGGTTGAATGGTTTCATTGAGTAACCCACTTGTCTGTCCGTGGTATATGGCGTCGGGCCCCGGCCAGACCTACTGCTATATGCTATGTGACTGATAGGGGTGTTACACAAAGCCTTATCCAAGATTTGCTTCATATTGCTATCCAACTCCAGAGCCTGCCGAATCCGATCAGCCAGGTCATACTGCACCTCTGTCCAGTTCAGCTGTGCTTTGGCACTAGTCTGCTTGTCCATACAAGAGATCTCTAATGCCTCCAGCTCCCGAATCAACCGCTCGTCATGAACCGACAACCAGTTGGCCCCCGCAGGGGCCCTGCGACTCAATGCATCCGTAACTACATTGCCTTTCCCAGGTATATAGTGAATCTTGAATGTGTAGTCCCCTAGGAACTCCATCCATCTCCACTCCCGCATGTTTAGATCCTTTTGATCAAACAAGTATTTCAGACTCTTGTGGTCGGTATAGATATCGACCTTCACCCCGTACAGGTAATATCTCAACAGCTTCAGAGCAAATATCACGGCCGCTAAATCCAAGTCATGGGCCAGATAATTTCTCTCATGTACCTTCAGTTGGCGCGAGCCATAAGCTATCTGTTGGAACCCCTAGGTGATTTGGGCTAGGTTCTCTTCTTAGGTTGTGACCCATATTGTATAGAAGGGTCAAAAGTTTATGTGTTTCTAGAGTGTAGGTCATGTTCTTAGAGTCAACAGATCAAAGGACCAACCTACAACACTGCCAAAGACTCAAGACTTGGAGAAATCAAGAATTAGAAAAAGAAATCTACATTCGTCAATCTCAGATCGACGATAGTCGTGCTCAGCTCGACTAACTCAGAGTTAAAATCTATGAGCTGAGCTCAACGAACTCCGTTCTCAGATCGATTAATTCTTCAACACTCAGCACCATAATTCACTCAAAGCCAAGGCTGACTCAGAGACAAAGAACACTCAACGCCATAATTCACTGAAAGCCAAGGCTGACTCAGAGACAAAGAACACTCAACGCCAGATGTGCTATTCACTCAACGCCGACAGATTGACTAAGTCCTTAGGTCGACTAACTTCACAGTCTCAGGTCGACGAACATAGAGCGCAGAATTAGTCAGTTTATGCATAGCAGTTGATTCACAGAGCTCAGGTCGATGAAACCTGATCTCAGTTCGACAAAGGCTGATCAGAGGTTGACGAAATCTTAGTTCGACGAAAGCTGATTGGAGGTCGACGAAAGCTGATCTCAAGTCGACGAAAACTATAAGACATTTTGTTATTTATTCTTTCTCTTTCTGTCTCATCATTCTATATCTATTATAGGCTATTAATTCCCTTGTAAATCAATGCACTTATATTCTCTGAATAGAGCCGTTACTGGCAGCATTGATTGTTAACATCCTCCAGGGAATTAATTGCTTATATCTCGGGACAGACATAGAATAGAATAATTGACAGCATTCTTGTCGTTTTTCATTCCCAAGATTTTGGCTGAACATTTATTGCAGAGTTTTTGAATTCGACCAAGTTGCCGTTATTTGATACATATCTCCCTGCCAAGAAAAGAATACACAAGAGCAGAGTTTGATCATCAACTAGAGTCACAGCAAAGAAAACATCCCAAAGTGCAGTGAAAAACATCTCTCAGAAAATTGACTGCTCTCAAGAGAAGAAGAAAGAACAACCATCACCATCACGAGTCTTTCTTTCTCTCTCTCTTTGTTTTCAGGGATCTCAAGTGACAGCAACATTCAAATCAGTCAAGGATCTCTGAAAATCTGAAGGCCTACACCCTGAAGCAAAGCTTCCTTCTTTCCTTAATAGATCAACATTTCAGGGGGAGCTTTGACACCATCAATAATCTACTAGTCTTCTCTCAGTTGTATTTGAGAAAGAGAAGAACATCATCACTCTCTCATCCCCACCTCTGTACAGGGTTTTAATTCCCTTCAAAATTATTCTGGTTGCAAGTCTCCTTCCAAAAGACTTGGTTTGGTTTTTGGGCACCTGATCAAAAGCTCATTGGTGGCAGTCACCTGATCAAAAACCTGAGTGGATTCCTACCAGAGTTGTAGAAGAGTGGATGTACCCAAGTTTGGGGAACCACTATAAAATTCTTGTGTTGTCTGTGTGTCTGTGATATTCTCTTGTGCTTGTGCAGTGATATAATGTTTGCTGTGTAGCTTAGTTACTTTTCTCTAGTTCACTTGCTACACTTGTACACTTACCTTTTATTTCAGCAATAGGGAAAAGTTTTCAAAAACTTTATTCACCCCCCCCCCTCTAGAGTTATTCAGAGCTTACCCTCTCTTTCAATTGGTATCAGAGGAGGTTAATCATATCATACATGCTTACACCTGGATTAACCAAGATCCTCAGGATAAACTCTGAATAAGCTTTAGTAGTCTTTCTGATTATATTTTAGTTTCTGATATCATGGCACAAAATAAGGATTATGTCAGCACAAGACCTCCAGTTTGCAACTTGCAAAAGTTTGGAATCTGGAAGGCAAGAATCAAGCTGTACATGAACTCTATTGATGAGGATATTTTTTATTCTATCTTGACAGGACCACCAGCTCCAGTAGCCTCTACCTCAACTCCATTAAATCTCAGTGCATTGCCTCCTCCATACCAAGCTAATGCATATAAGAAGGCAAAGATTGCTGATGCCAGAGCCATGAACATACTGGCCCAAACTATGTCAGATGATATATTTCAGAAGGTTGTTGAATGTACATCTGCCAAAGCTATTTGGGATTCCCTCAACCAAATGGTAGCAGGATCTGCTGATGAGAAGAAGGACAGAAGATCAAACCTCATATCCCAATATGAGAACTTCAGAAAAGATGAAGCAGAATCTGTAGAAATAATGTACAACAGGCTGAGCTCAATCATCAGTGAGCCCATCAAAGAAGTCAGAAGCATGACTAAAATCTCAACAAAATCTCTACTTGGAAAGCTCAAATCCTATGAGCAACTGGTCAAGTCAAGAGAAGCTGCAGTTGAATCAAAAGCTTCAACACCTACCAAGAAGGAACAAAACTTAACACTCAAAGCTGCAGAAGAATCTCCCAGCCTATCTGTCAATGAAGAAATTATGAGTCTCTTTGCTAAGAGATTTTATAACATGGCAAGAAAGGACTTCAGGAGGAAGTCTTCAAGGAATGAAGATAAACCCAGGTATGATAAGACCCCTTCTAAAGAAGTTGTCTGTTTTGGGTGTAGGAAACAAGGACATTTCATCTCAGAATGTCCAGAAGCTCAAAAGAAAGACAGAAGGCATTATAAGGAGTCAAGAAGACATCAGCACAACAAGGCCTCCTCCAGCAAATACAAAAAGAAGGAGAAGGGCTTTGTGGCTGAAACCTGGAGTGATACTGAAGATGAAACATCCTCATCCTGTTCCAGTGAAGATGATACAGAAGAAAAGAAGGCAAGAGAATGTAAAAGTAGAGAGAAAACGACTAGAAAACAAGCCGGAACTTTGAATAATGAAAATTTTATTATCCAAAAAGATATCATTTACAAAGGTATGGCCTCCCTTTTATAGAATGGAGGAGATAGAGGAGAGTACAAACTAACAATGTGGGACTAAATAAATGTACAAAGACTGGGCGGTTTGATATGTACAGACCGCACAGTCCGCGCGGTTAGATAACAGGCTAACCGCCCGGACAGACCAGAGGGAGATGCAGAAGGAGACCGCCAGACTGCCAGACCGCCAGACCGCCAAATATCCAAGTCGTTGTAGACAAACCGCTAGACCGCCGAACCATAGCAGCAACCACCTGGATATGCAACTGCTGGAGAGAAACTGCTAGACCGCACGGTCAACAACTCGCCAGATCCAAACCGCTAGACCGCACAGTCAACAATCCGCCAGGTCCAAACCGCAGACCGCCCGGTCTCATGCTTCAACACTCCCCCTCAAGCTGGAGCATAGATATCAATCATGCCCAGCTTGTCACAGATGTGGAAGAATGAAGTAGAAACCGGCTTGGTAAAGATATCCGCCAGCTCTTTATCAGAGGTGACGAACGGAGTGCAAATCTGTCCCTTCAAGACTTCTTCCCGGATGAAATGGCAGTCAACTTCTATATGCTTCGTTCTCTCATGGAAGACCGGATTTTTAGATATGTATATAGCGGCCTTGTTATCACAGAACATAGGAAGAGGATAGTCGTAGACCTCTCCTAGGTCAAACATGAGAGCCCTCATCCATTTTAGTTCACACGTGGTTGACGCCATACTCCGATATTCAGCTTCTGCACTCGACCTTGAGACAACAGACTGCTTCTTGCTCTTCCAACTCACAAGATTACCTCCAATAAAGGTGCAAAACCCAGATGTAGACTTCCGATCACCTTTATCATCCGCATAGCTTGAGTCTGAATAGGCTTCAACTCTCAGATGACCATGCTTCTGAAAGAGTAACCCTTTTCCTGGTGCTGCTTTGACATACTCTAATATCTTTAAGGCAGATTGAAGATGACATTCCCTGGGAGCCTGCATGAACTGACTAACCTTGCCTACAGCATATGAGATGTCAGGTCTGGTCACTGTGAGATAAATGAGTTTGCCTACCAGACGTCTATACCTCGTGACATCAGATACAAGAGGTGAGTCATCTGTCCATGTCTTGTCTTCTCCAATAGCCATGGGATACCGAGCTGGTTTGGCACCGGTCAGTCCTGCATCTTGTAGAAGATCAAGAGCATACTTCCGTTGAGAGAGGACCAGCGAGTCAGGCTTCCGAGAGATTTCTATCCCCAAAAAGTACTTTGGGGAGCCCATGTCCTTCGTAACAAGGTGTTGACGGAGGTGTTTCTTTGTTAAGTCCACCCCAGCTTGGTCATCGCCGGTCAGAAGAATATCGTCTACATAAACTGCCAAAACCACAAGGCCCGATGCGGTTTTGCGAATAAACAGAGAGTGATCAGCTGAACTTCTCGCAAAGCCAATAACAGCCACAATGCTACTGAACTTGTCGAACCATGCCCGAGGGCTCTGTTTTAGTCCATAGATGGCCTTCTTCAACTGACATACACGTGTCTCCCCCTGAGCAACATACCCGGAGGTTGCTCCATGTAAACATCCTCGTGAAGATCCCCATATAGAAAAGCATTTTTGACATCAAGCTGAGAAATAGGCCAATCCCGGTTGACGGCCACAGAGAGAAGAACACGGATGGTGCTGAGGCGAGCAACTGGGGAAAACGTATCAAAGTAGTCAACCCCATAAGTCTGAGTATAGCCTTTGGCCACCAGTCGGGCCTTGTAGCGTTCCACAGAGCCATCGGGGCGAAATTTCACAGCAAACACCCAGCAACAGCCAACGACATCAGTGCCCACTGGTGGAGAAACAAGGGTCCAGGTACCTCGTTCAGTAAGAGTGGCGATTTCCTCATCCATGGCAGATTTCCAGTGAGGAATAGCAAGAGCCTCCTGGTAGGTGCGAGGAGTAGTAGTAGCCGAGATCGCCAAAGCAAAATGCCTGCGAGAAGGAGTAAGCTGATCATAGGAAACAACAGCCGCAAGCGGATGTTGGGTGCACGCCCGCACCCCTTTGCGAAGAGCAACAGGGAGATCTAGGTCGTCTTGAGCCTCAGGAACCGGAGCGTCCGTGGCGGAGAAAGCTGGCCCGGGACTGGAGAGAGACGGCGGTGGAGAAACGGGAGAAGGGGAAAGAGGTATAACAGGTAGAGGAGGCGGAGCAGACATGGGAGGGGAGACGTCGATATGCGAGGAAGGAACACAAGGTAATGGTGGAGAGGAAGAGAGGTCAGGAGGAGGAGGAGATGGAGATGAGAAGTAGGAAGCATTTTCAAAGAAGGTGACGTCCGCGGAAACAAACTGTTTTCGCAGAATGGGGTCAAAGCAACAATAGTCTTTTTGAGTGGCGGAGTAACCCAAAAAGACACATTTGGTGGAGCGGGGGGAAAGTTTATCCCGGGTAGCGGACGGAGCATGCACAAATGCCGTACACCCAAAGATACGAAGGGGGAGAGGAAAGGGTTCCTTGCCGGGGTAGAGAATGGAGAAGGGAGTCTTGCGATGAAGGACAGTAGAGGGAATACGATTGATGAGATAGCAGGCAAGAACAACAGCATAGCCCCAATAGGAGCGAGGCACATGCATCTGCATCATAAGAGTGCGAGCGACGTCGAGGAGATGACGGTTTTTACGTTCCGCCACCCCATTTTGTTGGGAGGTGTAAACACAGCTGGTCTGATGGAGAAGACCATGTTGCATACAAAAGGAGGAAAACTCATGACTAAGGTATTCTTTAGCATTATCAGAGCGAAGAAATTTAATAGAAACCTCAAATTGAGTTTTAATCATATTATAAAAAGTTTGCCATACAGAAAAGAGTTCAGAGCGATCTTTTAACAGATACACCCAAGTACATCGAGAGAAATCATCAATAAAAGTTACAAAATAAGAGCTACCCCGACCAACGGTGAGAGTAGGAGCAGGTCCCCAGACATCAGAATGAATGAGATCAAAGGGGCGAGAGGAACCACGGCCTTGCTTTGGTGGGAAGGGGGAACGGTGATGTTTGCCCAACTGACATGCATCACAGTCGAGCGGAGGACCTGTGGAAGGTAAGTGGGGAAGAAGCTGACGAAGAATCCGAGCTGGAGGATGGCCAAGGCGAAGATGCCATTGAAGCAGGTCGGTGGACGAGGAAGAGAAGGCGGACAGATCAGAGACATTGTCGAGGAAGTAGAGGCCGCCGCTCTCAGTCCCAGTAGCAATCGTCCGCTGGGTCCTCGGGTCCTGAAAACAACAAGAAGAAGGAGTGAATAAGACGGAGCACTGAAGTTGCTTGCATAAGGTAGTAACAGAGAGTAAGTTGCAGGGAAATTTCGGGACATAGAGAGTGTCCATTAAACAAAGCGACGGGGTAACTTGCACCATGCCCGTCCCATGAACTGGGGAAGGAGAACCATCCGCAACAAGAACTGGGGGTAACCTATCATGTGTTTCAAGAAGAGAGAAACATTGAGGATTGCCGGTAATGTGATTTGTAGCACCAGAGTCAATCAGCCATTTACCTTGGGTAACGACGTGAGCACTACCTGAGGTCGTGGCCACAGAGGCAGAGGGCCGAGAGGAAGAATCAGCAGAGGGGCGAAGGTGAGGGTGTTTTTGCCAGCAGCGGTCAACAGTGTGGCCGGTACGACCACAATGAGAACAAAGAAACCTGGACAGTCCACGCGGCCCGGTGTGACTACGGCCACTAGTGCCGCCCCGCTGAGTTTGGAGAGCATAGGTCTCTGGCGGAGGAGGGGAGGCCAACAGAGGGCGCTGGAGAAGCGAAGTAACGGCGGCGATGCGAGCCGCGGTGGCATCCAAAGTGGGAGATTCGGCTTCACCCAAGATCTGCTGGCGGATCATATCAAAGGACTCGGGAAGCCGCAGAAGATAACAAACAACCAGGAGCTCCTGGAAGTGTTTGTGTTGGGTGGCCACGTCCGCGGAGAAGGGCTGATTTTGAAGAATCTCGGTGCCAAGAGCCTGAACTTGCTGATAGGCTGCTGCAGGAGTCATGGAAGGACGGGCGAAGAGGTCGGCATAAAGGGTGTAGATCCGGGACGTCTGGGTCCCCTTAGAGTAAAGAGCGGCAAGGTGAAGCCAAGCGGCCTTGACCGTCTCATCATGGCGGATGACGGGAAGGCATTCATCAGAGAGGCTGTTAGCCAGCCAAGTGCGGACAAGAGCATCACTCGCATCCCATTCGTCAAATTGAGCAGAATCTGGAGGGGGAGGGTCATCGGTAAGGTGATGACGTTTGCGCTGAGAGCGAAGGAGAAAGGTGAAAGAAACGCTCCAATCCGGATAATTGGAGCCAACAAGTTTAGAAACAGTGCCAAGATTTCCGGAAAGAGTAGGAGGAGGGGGGAGCCGGATTGGCAACAGGAGTGGTGGCAGTAGAAGTCTCAGAGTGAGCCATAGAGGAAAACAAAGGGAAGCCGCACGGTTAAGAAACAAGCCGCGGGAAGAAGAGATGCAGCGGTCAAGATGTCAGACACCAGCGGCCAGAGAGGCCACGACCAAGCCGCAGAACAAGCAGAGGGAGAGAGGTCGGGCGGTAAGAAAGCAGACCGCGCGAACAGACGAGAAAGGCGATAAGGCAGGTCGCGGCGACTAAAGAAGAGAAGAAGAGCACAGCGACTAGAACAGGTCGCGACAAAGGACAGGTCGCGGGCAGACAGAACAAGCCGCGTGGAAAGAGCGGACAGAATCAGGAGCCAGAAAACCTGGCTCTGATACCATGTAAAAGTAGAGAGAAAACGACTAGAAAACAAGCCGGAACTTTGAATAATGAAAATTTTATTATCCAAAAAGATATCATTTACAAAGGTATGGCCTCCCTTTTATAGAATGGAGGAGATAGAGGAGAGTACAAACTAACAATGTGGGACTAAATAAATGTACAAAGACTGGGCGGTTTGATATGTACAGACCGCACAGTCCGCGCGGTTAGATAACAGGCTAACCGCCCGGACAGACCAGAGGGAGATGCAGAAGGAGACCGCCAGACTTCCAGACCGCCAGACCGCCAAATATCCAAGTCGTTGTAGACAAACCGCTAGACCGCCGAACCATAGCAGCAACCACCTGGATATGCAACTGCTGGAGAGAAACCGCTAGACCGCACGGTCAACAACTCGCCAGATCCAAACCGCTAGACCGCACAGTCAACAATCCGCCAGGTCCAAACCGCAGACCGCCCGGTCTCATGCTTCAACAGAGAAGTTTGTCTTATGGCAATAGATGCTGGAAGCAGTAGATCAAACTCAGATGAATCAGCAGATGAAGAATTCCTCTCTGAAGAGGATCAGGTAATTGCTTCATATGATTTTCAGTCTAAAGAATTCAAATCTGAATTTAAACTATTGTGTTTAGACCTAATAGGATCTGAGAAGGAAATCAAACTTCTCAGGGAAAACTATTAGAACAAGAAAAAATCATTGCTGATAATGAAAAATTAACTGAAGAATTAAACCTAGCTAATCAACAAATAATGTTCCTAAAATCTGAATTAAGTAAGGCTAAGGAACTAGAAGAAACCTTAAATGGTAGAAGTTTACAACTGATAGACATAACTAGCACAGTCAATACAAGATCTAGTAATAACAAACTAGGATTAGGAGCCTCATCTAGTGAACGAATCTTTATTCAGAAAAATCAACTATCAAAACCCATAAGTTTTATTTCCTAAAATGGTAAGAAGAATACTGAACAAGTAGAGAAAGTCAATGAAGTGCTTAAACAACTAGACCTTAAGAAAACAAGTCAGAAAAAGAAAAACACACAATACAACTATGTTCAGCAAATTTCGTCGAACTCAGAACGACGAAATGGGTATAGTTTGTCGAACTCAGAACGACGAACTCTGAACGCAAATAATAATGTAATCTATTCTTCGAACTGGGATCGATGAAACCAATATGGTTCGTCGACCAGAGATCGATGTTTTGGGGCTCTGAGAATGGATACTTCCATTCTTCGAGCAGAGATCGAAGAACTCAACCCCGATCGTCGAGCTCAGGTCGACGAACATACCTAAATTTGTCAGATCTAGTTCATAACCAGAGTAGTCTAAAAACTAATAAATCCTTTAATCCCTTTAGTCAGTGGTTCATACCTCCTAGAAGGTATCATCCTTTAGGTTATAAGGATCAACCTGAATGCTCTTTTATTTCTAGTTTTGGCTATGTTAAACAATAAGGACCCAAGGTAACCTGGGTCAAAAACTGCTAATCCTCTTTGCAGGTAGAAGAGAATCCTGTCACTCAAAACTAATGGTACCTGGACAGTGGTTACTCTAAACATATGACAGGTTACAAAGAATGCCTAATCAACTATAAAACCAAGACTGGACCTAAAGTAATCTTTGGGGACTCAAGCTTTGGACTGATAGAAGGCTATGGTGACTTCAACTATGGAGCTGTCACATTCAAAAAGGTGACTTATGTAAATGGTCTAAAACATAACTTAATATCAGTAAGCCAACTATATGATACAGGTTATCAAGTAAGCTTTACTAACTCCTTATGTACTATTTCTTTAAACAACACAACAGTTTTAACAGGAACTAGACAAGGCAACATTTACTTAGTAAATTTTGAATCAGCCAAATCTGATATCTGTTTATTCAATTCTATTAACTTTCAAACTAGTTTATGTCACAAAAGACTAGGTCATGTAAACCTTAAGAATATAGCTAGGTTATCTAAGGACAATCTTGTCAGAGGTTTACCTTCTGGTCCCTATAAGAAGGAAGGCCTCTATAGGGCTTGTCAACTAGGCAAGCAAACTAAATCTAATTTCAAATCCATTAATAAGAGTGATTCACCTAGAATTTTGTATTTGCTCCATATGGACCTTTTTGGTCCTATTGTTGTACAAAGTCTAGGAGGAAAGTCTTATACATTAGTTATTGTAGATGACTTCTCCAGATTCACATGAGTTTTCTTTTTGAGAGCGAAGTCAGATACTTTTCAAGTTCTTACAAATTTTCTCAAGAACATACAGATTGAGTATTCTACTCAAGTTGCATTGATCAGAAGTGATCATGGTACTGAGTTTGAATCTCTTCTTATGCTGGAGTTCTGTAGGAAAGAAGGTATAAGACACTGCTTCTCAGCTCCCAGAACTCCTCAACAAAATGGGGTAGTTGAAAGGAAGAATAGAACACTTATTGAAGCTGCAGGTACATTGCTTGCAGATGCTTACATGCCTCTATCCTATTGGGCAGAAGCAGTAAGCACAGCAAACTATATTCTGAATAGAAGCCTAATACAAAAACTAAAGCTTAAGACTCCCTATGAACTCCTCAAAGGGAAGAAACCTATAATCACATATTTTAAAGTATTTGGATGTATATGCTATATTCACAATAATGACAAGAAACATCTTAGAAAGTTCGAAGCTAAGGCTGCAATGGGAATTTTTCTAGGATATTCCCAAGTTAGTAAGGCATATAGGGTGTTTAATAAATCAACACTAAAAATTGAAGAATCTATGCATGTGACATTTGATGAATCTAACATGTTTTACAAGGAGAGAGATATCCCTACCAATAGTCATTTGCAGGTACAGAATTTGTGTAAGAGCTTGGATGATCTAAACCTTACCTCAAAGGTTGAATCACATCCCTCTCCACAAGTTATATCAGAAGCTGAAAGTGAAGAAGAGATTGTGGAAGCAACTCAGTCTTCTACAACAGTTGAAACAATTCCACAAGAGGAATTTAATCAAATAACTGTTGCTGAACCAACTTCTCTTAATGATTTTATCACACTTAGGGATCACCCTAGATCTCAAGTAATTGGAGACATATCAGCAGGAGTGCAGACAAGGCATCAACTCAACCCTGATGTGATGCTTGTCTGCTTTCTCTCTAAAATTGAGCCTCAATCTATATCTGATGCAGAGCAAGATCCAAACTGGATTATTGCAATGCAAGAGGAACTCAATCAGTTTGAGAGGTGTAAAGTTTGGGACTTAGTTCCAAGGCCTAAGGGCTATCCAGTAATTTGGACTAAGTGGGTATTCAGAAACAAACTTGATGCCCAAGGTGTGATTGTGAGGAACAAGGCAAGGCTTGTTGCTCAGGGATACAGGCAAGAGGAAGGAATTGATTATGATAAAACCTTTGCACCTGTTGCAAGACTTGAAGCCATCAGAATTTTCTTGGCATATGCTGCTCATAATAAATTCAAGGTATATCAAATGGATGTCAAAAGTGCTTTTCTCAATGGGGAACTAAAAGAAGAAGTATATGTGGAACAACCACCAGGTTTTATCTCTTAAACCAGCCCCTCTTATGTTTTTAAATTGCATAAGGCTCTCTATGGTTTAGAGCAAGCTCTAAGAGCTTGGCATGAGACCTTAGCCAGCTTTCTTTTGGAGCATTGTTTTTCAAAAGGCATGGTTGATAGAACCCTTTTTACAAAACTACATCATGATAAAATTCTATTAGTACAAATATATGTAGATGACATAATCTTTGGCTCTACTGATCCAAATCTGTGCAAAATATTTTCTGATCTAAGCACTCAAGGTTTGAGATGAGTAGCATGAGTGAGTTATCATATTTCCTTGGTCTCCAAGTGAAACAAACCCCTGAAGGAATCTTCCTCTCTCAGTCTAAATATGCTAAATAGCTTATTAAGAAGTTTGGGATGAATGATGCCTCTATTATGAAGACTCCCATGGCTGTCAATGCTGTTATAGATGCTGATGAATCTGGAAAACCAGTTGATCAAACAAAGTATAGGGCCATTGTTGGATCCCTACTGTATTTAACAGCAAGCAGGCCAAACATTATGTTTATCATGTCTTTGTGCTAGGTTCCAGGTGAACCCTAAATAATCTCACCTTATTTTCTTAAAAAGGATTTTAAGATATATAAAAGGTTGTCCAGATCTAGGCCTCTGTTATTCAACAGAATCAGCATTTGTATTAACTGGATTTTCTGATGCTGATTATGCTGGATGCAGAGTAGACAGGAAAAGCACCTCAGGAACTTGTCAGTTCCTTGGTGACAGACTTATATCTTGGTTCTGTAGAAAGCAAACATCTGTTTCAACTTCCACTACTGAAGCTGAGTATATGGCTGCAGGCAGTTGCTGTTCACAGATTTTGTGGATACAAAACCAACTACTAGATTATGGTGTCAACTTAAATAATTCAACTATACTATGTGATAATACAAGTGTCATTTCAATTGCACAAAATCCAGTATTGTATTATAGAACCAAGCATATAGACATTAGACATCATTTCATTAGAGATTGTGTTGACAAACATAAGATTAAACTTGAATTTATCTCTACTAATTTGCAAAGAGCAGACATATTCACTAAGCCATTGGACTCATCCAAGCATCTGTTCTTTGTCAATCAGCTTGGTATGATAAATGGTCAGGATTTAATCTAATGCTTTGTTTGTAGTCAAAGAACTATCTCTGTTCGTCGACCTGAGATCGACGAACTGATAACTATTCTTGAGAATTTTCGTCGACCTAAGATCGACGAAATCTCTTAGTATAGCTCATCCGTCGATCATAGGTCGACGAATTATATCTCTACAAGTTTTCTGCGAACGACGAAAACTTTCTCTCTCTTCGTTCTTAGATCGACGAACTTTGTCCTTTACATAATTTTCGTCGACCTAAGATCGAAGAATCTTGAGTTTTCGTCGGATTGAGATTGTCGTTTCATATTCCAGAAAATACTATATCTGGCTTTTCTTCGATTTCAATCCTGCGCTTTCAGAATTCCGCTCCTGCACTTGATCTTGTGTTTTCTCTTATAGGTGTGTTGTTTCTCTCTCTCATCTGATCTTAACGTCACAAATGGCCGTAATTGGATCAACCGACATAAAGTTCGATCATAGTTTCGATATTGATTTTGACTCTTTCCAACAGTTAGATCAAATTTTCATAGATATTCTACAGCTATTTGAGCAACAAAATCTGAAGCAATTCATGTCTGATAGAATCAGGATTCCTATGACGGAAATCAACGAATGGGTTGGCTCTTCTTCTTCAACAGAGACTGAAATGACTGGGACAATCAGTGGTACTCAGGTGATTCTTTCTCCCTCCATTCTCTCTAAACTTTTCGATTTGAAAACTGGAGAAGATGATCTAGAACTAGATGATAAGGAATATAAAGATATGCTGGCTGTTATGGGTCACTTCGGCAAAACCCTAACAAACTGTATAAGAAAAATTTCTCCCCGACATATAAATTTCTTACGGATGTCGTTGGGAAGGTGCTATTTGCTAAGCATACAGCACATGACTACATCTCCAGGCAACAGTTCCTGGTTATGGCTGCCCTGGTCAGTAAGAGAAGTGTGAACTGGCCACAAATTCTGTTTGACCTAATCAGGAGAAAGAACAACAAAAAGGAGGTTTGCTATGGAAGAATATTGGGCTTGTTTCTGACAGCCAAGGCTAATGAATTGTTGGTATCTCAGACCACCTTCATTAATGCCTCTAAGAAGCTCACATCTGCTCTCTTTGGCAGATGGGAGAGGACTATCATAAATCCATCTAAGGGCAAGTCCTCTTCCTCTAAATCTTCTGAAAGTACAATGGCTACATCAGCCACTCCTCACCACTCTGCAGAGATTCCATCCACCCCTCCACCTCCTCCTGATTCTCAAGCTCCATCTCAGCCTCAAGTTCAACAAACCCCAGCCTCCACTTCTATTCTAATACATACCCCTACACCACCAACATCTCCAATTCCTTCTTCCCCTACACATATTCCATCCAATTCTCCCTCTCCTAGGGCTGATACATCCATCCCTACTCCTCCCCAATCTCCTTGTCCATCTTATCTTGATGATATCCCCCTCTCAACTCTCTCTTCAATCCCATCTTTCAATTTACTTTCATTTTCTCTAAACACTCCGTCTCCTCACCAATCTCCTCAACAGGACCCCTTGCAGACACTTCCAACCAACGATCTCCTCCAGCAACTATCTTCACTACCTCTATCCCTTCTCAACCACCTCCAGCCCAAACATCTAACTCCACATCTTTGAATCCCTCTATCATCCAACCACTTCTTGAGCTCCTCAATCCTATCCTCCAAACCATCATTGCAGAGGATATTTCCCCTCTGTCTATCTCCATATCATCTCTTTATGCTCAAATCTCTACCCTCACCTCCACCCTCTCTTCATCTGGGGGCATAGCTTCAGTACATACTGAAACCAGGTAGGGGGAGATACTTAATGATGAAGTAGCAACAGCAGCACCAGCAGCAGCAGGAATAAATGTTGATATGGAACCAGATTTTCTACATTTTCTTGATACTGATAAGGAATCAGATGATATAGAGATAACTGACTCAGTAGCAGATGTAGATAATCAAGGTATAGATATTATAGTATCCAATGCTCAAGAGAACAGCTTGCCAGAAGTTCTGCCTGGAAGGGTCTACTTCATTAAATCTAAAGTAAATCTACATACTCTGCTAAAATTTTTTGGACCTTATATTCAGTTCTGCCTCTCCTCTCCCACTCAATCATCTAGAGCAATAGTATGTTACACCTCCCCTGCAAGTTCAGAAGTGTTAGCCATTATAAAGAAAAATCTGATAGCTCCTCCAGTGGCATTATATGAAAAAATATCTAGCCCTCATAGGCCAACTTATATCATGGATAATAGCACTATTCCTAGTTTAGATGATCTAATAAATCAGGACATTTATATGGAAGCTTTGTATGGAAGCTGAAGCAGCTGAAGCTGAAGTTGTTCCCACTCAAGCTAGCAAAGAAATTCCCAAGGATCTGATCAGTTAGATTGATTAAATGTATGACAATCCTTTGTCTTCTGATGATGATGATGATGATTCTGATGATGCTCCTAAGAGGAAGCTAATCTCCAAGAAAAGGAAAGCACCTCCTCCACCTGCTCCAAAACCTAAGTCTACAAATGATATTCTATACTACATTCTGCAAAACATAACTCCTTATAAGGGTATGTCAGCTTGGATGTGGTTTTCTAAGAATGAACAAAAGAGAAGAAAGAAAAGCAGAAGATACTCTCCTCTACCTGAGAAATTCAAAAGGCATCCTCCTCCTCCTCCTCCAGCTACAAGTGCCTCAGGAAACTTATCTCAGAGCTCAGAAGGATTCACTAAACCTACTCTCACTAAAACTTATCAGAGACAGGGAAGACCTTCTCACTCTTATGGAGACAGAAAGCATAAATAGAGACATCAGTCTTATTCCAGACATCAGTCAGCTCAACAGTCTATCCCTCAACAAACTTTTTCCCCTCCCCCATCTCCTGGCAAAGCTAATGAACCTGAAGAACCTCCAATTCCAGCTTATGATCTTGAAACTAGTCCAACTACAAGAATGGCTAGATTCAAGGAATCTGTGGCTCTCTCACAAATCAGGCAAGCCAAAGAAAATGTCAAGACTCTTCTCAGTTCTCTGTTATGTCTAGCTATAGGAAGAAAGAGTTTGAAAGATATCAAGTAGGAAAATTATTCAATGCTGATGAATACATGAGTCTACATCCTGAAGCAGTGGTTCCAAGAACTACCTCACAAAAGACTCTTGGTGATGCTGATATGACCATGACTATGAAGCAAGCTCATGATCCAAACAGGATAATCAAATTTACTAAGCCTTCTGATTCTCACAAGAACATTTAAATTGTTTATTTTTTGTGCTTTCTGTGAACAATCTGGGTACATAGCTTTATAAAGGTACTGATAGCTTATTTATTCTATCAGTTATCTCAGTTTTCATGTTATGTTTACCTCATTTTGTCTTATGATCTTTATCTATTTTTGGTTGAAGTAACCTCACCCAAATAGGGGGAGATTGTTGGAACCCCTAGGTGATTTGGGCTAGGTTCTCTTCTTAGGTTGTGACCCATATTGTATAGAAGGGTCAAAATTTTATGTGTTTATAGAGTCTAGGCCATGTTCTTAGAGTCAACAGATCAAAGGACCAACCTACAACACTGCCAAAGACTCAAGACTTAGAGAAATCAAGAATTAGAAAAAGAAATCTACATTCATCGATCTCAGGTCGACGATAGTCGTGCTCAGCTCGACTAACTCAGAGCTAAAATATCTGAGCTGAGCTCAACGAACTCCGTTCTTAGATCGACTAACTCTTCAACACTCAGCGCCATAATTCACTCAAAGTCAAGGCTGACTCAGAGACAAAGAACACTCAGCGCCATAATTCACTCAAAGCCAAGGCTGAATCAGAGACAAAGAACACTCAACGCCAGATGTGTTATTCACTCAATGCCGACAGATTGACCAAGTCCTTGGTCGACTAACTTCACAGTCTCGAGTCGACGAACATAGAGCGCAGAATTAGTCAGTTTATGCACAACAGTTAATTCACAAAGCTCAGATCGACGAAAACTGATCTCAGTCCGACGAAGGCTGATCAGAGGTCGACGAAATCTCAGTTCGACGAAAGCTGATTAGAGGTCGACGAAAGCTGATCTTAGATCGACGGAAACTGTAAGACATTTTGTTATTTATTCTTTCTCTTTCTGTCTCATCATTCTATATCTATTATAGGCTATTAATTCCCTTGTAAATCAATGCACTTATATTCTCTGAATAGAGCCATTACTGGCAGCATTGATTGCTAACATCCTCCAGGGAATTAATTGTTTATATCTCGGGACAGACATAGAATAGAATAATTGACAGCATTCTTGCCATTTTTCATTCCCAAGATTTCAGCTGAACATTTATTGCAGAGTTTTTGAATTCGACCAAGTTGTCGTTATTTGATACATATCTCCCTGCCAAGAAAAGAATGCACAAGAGCAGAGTTTGATCCTCAACTAGAGTCACAACAAAGAAAACATCCCAAAGTACAGTGAAAAACATCTCTCAGAAAATTGACTGCTCTCAAGAGAAGAAGAAAGAACAACCATCACCATCAAGAGTCTTTCTTTCTCTGCCTCTTTGTTTTCAGGGATCTCAAGTGATAGCAACATTCAAATAAGTCAAGGATCTATGAAAATCTGAAGGCCTACACCCTGAAGCAAAGCTTCCTTCTTTCCTGAACAGATCAACATCTCAGGGGGAGCTTTGACACCATCAATAATGTACTAGTCTTCTCTCAGCTGTATTTGAGAAAAAGAAGAACATCATCACTCTCTCATCCCCACCTCTGTACAGGGTTTTAATTCCCTTCAAAATTATTCTGGTTGCAAGTCTCCTTCCAAAAGACTTGGGTTGGTTTTTTGGCACCTGATCAAAAGCTCATTGGTGGCAGTCACCTGATCAAAAACCTGAGTGGATTCCTACAAGGGTGGTAGAAGAGTGGATGTACCCAAGTTTGGGGAACCACTATAAAATTCTTGTGTTGTCTGTGTGTCTGTGATATTCTCTTGTGCTTGTGCTGTGATATAATGTTTGCTGTGTAGCTTAGTTACTTTTCTCTAGTTCACTTGTTGCACTTGTACACTTACCTTTTATTTCAGCAATAGGGAAAAGTTTTCAAAAACTCTATTCACCCCTCCCCCCCTTAGAGTTATTCAGAGTTTACCCTCTCTTTCACTATCACTTTCCCGTGCTGTAGTAGAACGCAACCCAAACCACTGCCCGAAGCATCATTGTAGATCTCAAAGCCTTCGGTCCCAACCGGCGAGCATAGAATAAGCGTTATGGTCAACCGACTCTTCAATTCTTTGAAATCTTGCTCACACTCCGGCAACCACACAAACTTTTGATCTTTCCTCGTCAAAGTCATGAGGGGTAACGCAATCCACAAGAAGTTCTCTACGAAGCGCCTGTAGTAGCCGGCAAGCCCCAGAAAACTCCGGACTTCCGCTACCGAACACAACACAGGCCACTCCCGTATCGTAATTATCTTCGTCGGATCCACCGCAATCCCTTCTCCACTGACTATATGACCATGGAACGCCACAGAGGACAACCAAAACTCGTATTTGGAGAACTTGGCGTATAGTTGGTTCCTCCTCAGCGTCTCCATCACCAAATACAAATGCTTGAAGTGATCCTCTTCGCACTGCGAGTACACCAATATGTCGTCGATGAAGAAGATCACAAAGTGGTCCAAGTACTCTCTGAACATTCTATTAATCAGATCCATAAACACTGATGCCACATTAGTCAGCCCAAACGGCATGACAGTAAACTCATAATGCCCATATCTCGTGCTGAACGTTGTCATGGGGATATCACTTTATCTTATCCTCAATTGATAATACTCGGACTTAAGATCCAACTTAGAGTACACTGATGACCCATCCAACTGATCGAACAGATCATCAATCCTTGGGATCGGGTACTTGTTCTTCTCCGTTAACTTGTTCAGCTCTCAATAATCGATATAGAGCCGCAAACTTCCATCCTTCTTCTTAACAAAGAGGACCGATGCGCTCCAAGGCGACGAACTTGGACGCACATAACCCTGTTCCAAAAGCTCTTCCAGTTGAACCTTCAGATCCGTCATCTCCTTAGGCGTTAACAGATACGGAGAGCGTGACACAGGTTTGGCACCTGACACTAGCTAAATTGTGAAGTCAATCTCTCGCTGTGGTGGGGCTCCAGGGAGATCGTTAGGGAATACGTCAGGGTACTCGGATACCACTGAGATACTGTCCAAAGTAGGCTTAGGCTTCGAAGCCTCCACTTGCGTGAAGAACAGCTCTGCATCGGCACGAACTTCCTTAACCGCCTGAAGAGCAGACATCAATGTCTTGCTCGCCCCTTTCAAGCCTACAAAAGTCGTCTCACGACGAGTTCCCAACTTGACAACCTTGCGATTGCAATCAATGTATGCATGCTTCTTCGACAGCCAGTCCATACCAAATATTACGTCGAACTCCACCAATGGTAGTAACGATGCGTGCAAGTCGAACTCCTGACTCCCAATCCGGAACTTTATGCAACAGATTCTATCCGCGCGCATTGAACACTCGTTAGGAAACAACACATCCAGTTTGTCCTTATCCATCGATGAAGGTACTCCGATGCGCGATATAAATCGTTCGGATAAAAAGGAGTGCGAAGCTCCCGTATCGAAGAGTGCTCGTGTCGGATTATCAAAAATCAACACAAAGCCTAGTACAAACAGTAGTAAGCTAACATGCGTAAGGTAACAAGTATTTAAAGCTAACTTGCTATAAATTTAAAACGTACCTGTTACCACATCCGCTTGTTTTATGGTCTCCTGCTGACCAAGATTGTAGACTCTTGGTTGAGTTGGAGCATAATGGGATGCGGTTGACTCCACCACCTTCCCCTTTTCCTCGTAAGTTGCTCCCGGCTTCCTCTCGGACTTTGGACATCCGCTCCAACAGTCACAAGCAAAATGCCCCGGCTTCCCACAATTGTAACATACACCCGGGGTTCGGCCTGTAGTTGCCCCCGAAGCACCAGAAGAAGGGGTTGGACCCGAAGTCCTAGCCTTCTTACCGAACTTACGATAGCCAGACTTTGAGGTAGTCGGCACCTTGAACTCTATCCTCTTAGAACCAGAGACCTTCGCCTGCACATTCTTCATATCTTTTTACAAATACCGGGCCGTATTGACAAAGGTTAGAAAACCCTGCATCATAGGCCCCGAGAGCAGTAGCCTTAAGTCATCCCTCAGACCTTCATATAATCGGTTTGTCTTTCGCTCCTCATCGGCGAATGTAGCGCTTGCATACTGACCCAAGTGTGTAAATTCGTGGAGGTACTCGTCCATGCTACTCTCTCCTTGCACCAGCTTCTGAAACTCGTTCTCCATCGCAATCCTCTGAGCTGAGGGAAGGTACCTTGCCAAGAATAGTCTCGAAAACTCCTCCATCGAGACGTCCGTGAGTTGCCTCCCCACCAAGTGGTGTAGTTCCAAACCTTCCCACCACAGCCTTGCATCGCCGTCCAATAAGAAAGTGGCTATAGTCGACTTCTGCCACTCCTCCGTCTCCGTAGCTGTCAGGACTCTCTTTATCCGGGAGAGCTAATCTTCAGCTTGGGTTGGGTTTCCCGTCCCCGAGAACACCGGAGGATTGAAGCCCATAACATGCTTCAGCTGCTTTTCAGTTGCTCTTCTGGGCATCAATGACTCCACTACCACTTGCTCCACCCTCCTCGGTTCCGCCACTTGAAGCGGTACTTGCTCCACAGTAGGGGCAGGATGTTGCACTTATCTTGTAGGCTGAGCATTGATCATAGCGAACACCGCTTCAGCCACCAATCGTATGGTTTTTGCCGAGGGAGGTATTGCAGGCTCAGCATTTGGTGCGCTACTTGCCTAAGAAACAGGATGTTCTGACGGCCCTGCACCACTCCTGGTCACATATAGTCGTACAAAACACCATTAAGTGACCAAACAATATTGCAAAAAGCAATTATAGGAACATGCAGGTTCCTTAAACATGTGTATTTTCATTCCTAAGTGGACATTCAAGGGTTCTTTTTATGTTATAACGATGACACACACACATGTGCTCACCACCCCTTAAAAGAATTCGCCCACGAATTCATTTAAGCATGATCGAAACCGGTAGTCTGATACCAAATTTGAACGGGCAGTGTTTGAGCCAAGTTTGGGTCTTGGTAAGGTGAACATGGCCTGTGATACGGGCGTGTCACATGGCCGTGTCGTGCTCAGGTCATCAAGGCGAGGTCGACAATCGTTGAGGGCTGGTTATACGGCCTGGGACACGGGCATGTCCCAGGGCATGTCAAGCACACGACCTGTGACGCGGGTGTGTCACATGGTCGTATCCTCTTCTGGAAGTTTGGTCCTGTGTCGACTGAAGGACACGGCCCGAAACACGGGCGTGTACTGATTGACACGGGCGTGTCGAAGTTGAAACGGGCGTGTCTAAATCCGTGTCCTGTTCGGGACGTGACAGTTTCAGCGTCAATTGAGGCACATGGCCCATGAAATGGGCGTGTCCATGGGTGACACGGGCGTGTCATAAGTCGTGTCACAGGCCGTGTCCTGTTCTAGATTTCCTGGTTTATGGCAAGTGTGGAACACGACCTTGGACACGGGCGTGTCGCAAGCCGTGTTCGTCCCAGTAATTTGACTTTAAGTGCGAATCGTGGTCGTTTGTTTCCTTATTTTGGGATCCAAGGGCTCAGGTTGGTCTATGTTGGGATTTAGAGAAAGTATCTAGTGTCGACTAAGTCCACCTATGGGGGGGAGGATAGGTGTCGTGCAGTCTTTTGTGGAAATTAAATTACCTGCACAAATAAAAAAACACAGCACAGAAAGACACACAGAAAGTTATAGTGGTTCCCCGATTTGGGTACGTCCACTTTCCCCCTTCGACCTATCTCCCACCAAGGGACGACTCGGTCACTTCACCAAACGGATTGAAATCAAATCCTCACACTACGGAAGGAACCCTTTCAACCAAAAGAGTCACTACTCCTCCACTACAGGTTGCACCCAACCCTTACAACTAGGAATAAAAATTCCTTTACAACAAAACAAAAATTGAATGTACAAGAAATACAAACAACGCTTATGGAGAATCCAATGTCCCTCTTCGTTCGGTGAAGATTTCTTGAAAGAGACGAAGAGTCCACGACCGGAGTACTCTCTTGGAGAGGATCTTGTCAATATCGGAGGCGGCAAGTGATTGAGGCGGCGATGCTTTGTAGATCCAAACTTCTTGACGAAGCAAGCAAGGTCTATCAACAATCTCAATCGGATCAGTCGTCTCAATCGATTCGGAATGAAGAACTAACCTCGTTCAACAAATAGAGAGACAAGAGATCTCAAGAGAGAAGCGTGAGACGCTAGGCTTGCCTCGGTACTGTCGTCGGAAGATCAGAGATGATCGGAGAAGATGTCGACAACGTACTGTGAGCGGCGATCGGCGATCAGCGGTTTCCGCGATCTGCTAGGGCACGCTCGGCTGCTTTTTGTTTTTCGTGAATCGATTCCTCGGTATGTTCAAATACGCGAGTATATATACTGGAAGCCAACTCTAAATGATCGTTGTGGGGCCCACAAGGAGAAGCCCTAGTCCCGGTCAAAACGGCGCACAGCGAACTTGGTTCGGTCTAGCGAACGGGAATTTTGCCTAAGGCAAAATCGGCGAGAATCGTTGGTGATTCCCGTTGAAGTCGGCGGGAATCACTCACGATTCCCATCGATTCTTCCTTGGCCGATTTCCAATTGTAAAACTAGTCAGCCTGCGGGAATCGGCGAGAATGCAAAGTGATTCTCGACGAATCGGTGGGAATCACAACGATTCCCGACGAAGTCGGCGCGAATCACTTGGTGATTCCCGTCGATTCTGCCTTAGCAGAATTCTTGTAGGTGGACAGTCAGGCGGATGAAGTAGGAGGGAATCACTAACTGATTCTCGACAATTAGGCGAGAATCACTAATGATTCCCGTCGAATTGGCGAGAATCACTTAGTGATTCCCGTCGATTTTGACTTAGACGATTTTTCTCTTCCTTCCTATGAACTTGGTCTTTGACCCATCTTTGCTCCTCTTCTACTCTTGATCTATCTCGACCCTGTACTTGAAAATAAGTACACTCCAATAGAGAGAGCACACGTGAGTCAACACACTGATCTGCTCAACGAGGGATTACGTTGCGCAGACCCGTGTATATTGACCCACTGCACCCTGACATTGGTGTGTACTTAGCATGGAATAGCTGCAAGCACAACTTGATAGAAAATCATCAAATACATTGTCAATTAAACTTAGCTTGTTCAGAGGCTTCTTCAAATCAGGTACATTGTGGATACAATACCCAACAATCTCCCCCTATTTGAAGAAGCCTAAACCCTACAAGCTAAGGTGAATAGAACATATGGGAATGAAAATCATAAACTAAAAATTCAGTTGAGAGTGAAATTCATTACCATTTTCCTGAAAGCATACTTAACATTGGCAGCCACCTTAGCCTTAGCCGAGAGGGTAATGACAGCCACCTTAGCCTTAGCCGAGAGGGTAATCTCCCCCTTTTCGGCTTCTGCAAATTTGGGACTTCACTTGGAGCCAAATGCTCCCCCTCAGTTCTTACATCCGTGCTCGATCTTGAGTTCCTTGCTGATGCTCCCCCTTGATCCAAGAGCCTTGAGCCCTTTAATCTTCATAGTTCAGCATGCCTAGTTCAGTTTTGAAGAGACTGAACTTGGCCTCGTCTATGGGGCTTTGTGAAGATATCTACAATCTGCTTATCCGTGGGGATATAGTAGAGAGAGATATCTTTGTTTTCCACATTCTCCCGAATGAAGTGGTAGCGCACTTCAATGTGCTTTGTTCTGCTATGCGACACAGGATTATTCGCAATTGCTATTGCGCTCGAGGAGTCGCAATACATATGAACTTCTCTGAACTGCAAGTCATAATCTTCGAGTTTATTTCTGATCTATAGAAGTTGTGCGCAACAGCTGCCTGCTGAGATGTACTCAGATTCAGCCGTGGAGGTTGCGACACAGTTTTGTTTTTTACTGTTCCATGAAATAAGCCTTCTTCCGAGGAATTGGCACGTCCCGGCAGTGCTTTTCCTATCATCCTTGCTTCCTGCAAAGTCAGCATCTGAAAAGCCTATCAGCTCGACATCATTGTTTCTTGGGTACCACAAGCCAAGATTTGGTTTACCTTTAAGGTATCTAAGAATTCGCTTTGTAGTGACATAATGAGATTCCTTAGTGTTCACCTGATATCTGGCACAAACGCATGTGGAAAACATAATATCCGGTCTACTAGCAGTAAGGTAGAGCAGGGATCCAATTATGCTTATGTATTTGGTTTCATCAAAAGGTTTCTTTTTCTCATCCTTGTTTAGAGACACAGTGGATCTCATTGGAGTCCTCATAGAGGTTGCATTCTCCATTCCGAATTTCTTGAGGATTTCATTTGTGAACTTCGTCTGAGAAATGAAAATTCCATCCTCAGATTATTTCACTTGAAGTCCCAAGAAATACTTTAGCTCTCCCATGCTGCTCATTTCAAACTTTGCTTGCATAAGTTTAGAAAACTTCTTGCAAAGATTGTTGTCCGTTGAGCCGAATATTATGTCATCGACATAGATTTGCACCAGCAAGATCTTGCCTTTGACTTCCCTAAAAAACAATGTCTTATCTATTTTTCCTCTCGAGAACTTGTTCTCAAGAAGAAAACTAGACATAGTCTCATACCAAGCTCGAAGAGCTTGTTTTAAGCCATGTAATGCTTTATTAAGAAAATAGACATGATTAGGGAGCGATGGATTGACAAAACCTGGGGGTTGCGCGACATATACTTCCTCTTTCAAATTTCCATTTTGAAACGCAGATTTCACGTCCATCTGATAGACAGTGAATCCTTTGTGAGAGACATATGCCAGGAACAATCTGATCACCTCCAGCCTTGTAACTGGTGCAAAGGTTTGGTCGAAGTCAATCCCCTCCTCCTGTCTGTAACCTTGAGCCACCAGTCTGGCCTTGTTCTTTATGATGACACCGTGTTCATCCAGTTTGTTTCTGAAGATCCACTTGGTGCCGATCACATTCTAGTTCTTTGGTCTGGGAACAAGCGTCCAGACGTTGCATCGTTCGAATTGATGCAATTCATCTTGCATGGCCAATATCCTTGACGCATCTTTGTTCACTTTGTCGAACTTCTTTGGCTCAACCTGTGACAGAAAACTAAGGTGCAAAATCTCGTTAATTGTACCTCTCCGAGTTCTGACACCGTCACGAGGATCTCCTATGATCTGATCTCTGGGGTGATCCCTCACGTGTCGGAGCTCTAAGAGTCTGGCATCTGGAGCTCTGACAGCTTCTCGGGCTTCTCCTTCTTCTGGGATATTTTCTCCATCCTGATCGTCAACTTCTCCAGTTGGCGTTGAGGTGGAAACATTGACGTACTTGGGAGTTGCACCTTTTGCAGTCTCATCGAGACTTAGCTGTTCAAGACTTGCACCGTAGTTAGCGTTATCTCTTTTCCCATAATCTTGTTCCATGGCAAGCCTGGAACATCTCTTGTCTAGGTCCCATCATGTTCATGGGTACCTAGACTATCCTGCAAAAAAGAATTACCTTACCTTAGGAACCCAATAGGTATTGGGTCCTAGGTTCTTGTCAGCATAGAATACAGCATGCCTTCCTACAGGATTTCTGTCAGGAAGGCTGTCTCTTGTCAAAGGATGTGGACATACCCTTGCCATTGGCACAGAAGGATTGTGCCAACAATCTATGGCAAAGTGACCCATTTTGCCACAACAGCAACACTCATGGATATTATACCTCCTTTTCTGACCAGATCTACTAACAGAGTTAGTCACGATCCTAGGTCTGAAAGGGGCAGATCTGGATCTGCTCTCAGATTTTCCCTTTCCACCGAGACTCGAGGGGGGTCTGATGGTGAACATGTGGTGAGTGTCATGAGGCCTGGGAGGTGATGCTTTCTTTTCATCCAGCACACATCCGGGGGCCCCATTGATGCTTGTTACATGTTTGCCAACTCCCTTTTCCTTTGTCCTAGGGTGGGAAGATGTTCTGTGAGAGCTGGTTCCTGCAATGTCATGAAGTGTGGGAGCTGGGGCCGTAAATACAAACGGTTCATGATGAGCCGTGTGTATTTTATCATGGGTAGCCATAACAACACTTGCACTATGGGTGTTTCCACATGAGACCCGATCATTCTTGTAGTGACTATAGTTGTTCTTATGGTCATACCTGAAGGAATGATGTGTGCCCTTCCTACTCGATGTGGGGGGTCTGAACACAATTTCCCCATTTCTCCACAATTTTATAATTCGTGAGATCCACCCATTTTCTCCCTTTCTCTTGATAACATCTATCTTGGAAAGATTAGATACTATACTCTTCTCGGTCTCTAGATGAAACTCTAGATGCGAAATCTTTGAGTCCTTCACCTTGATGGATTCCAATTAGAGGTCCATCATGGTCCTCAACTGAGCAATTTCCTTAGCTTGTTCCTCAACAAGCAAGTTGCTCTTCTGAAGGGCACAACGAACGGAATCAAGAGTTTCAATCTCTTGATTAAAACTATCAATTTCCCTTGCATCAATTGACGGACAAACCTCTGAACTTCTCATGTCTTCAGGAGATACAAAGGGAAAGGAGCATGAAGACGAAGATACCTGATCCTGATTGGGCTGATCAGGGTTAGAGTTATGGTCTGCAGAGACTGATGTTTCAGCTTCATCACAACTGCATTCCTCAATCTCTTCTTCAGTCTCTAATAGAGAAACGGGAGCCCTGATATTGACAGGTTTTTCTTGACTTTCCTCTTCAGAGATGAGGAACCCCACATATGCTTCATCTTCTTGCTGGCATTCATTCCAGGTAGTCTTCTTTCCCTGCATGAGATCAGAGATAGTTTCCCACATGGACTTTGCAGTCTTACACTTGTCCAATCTAGTAAGAGATGATTTTGACCAAATATCAGAGATGATCTGTCGTACCAGCTTGTCCAAGTTGAATAGTGAGAGCTCAGTTTCAGACATCTCTGTGGTACTCTTAGGGATTTGGAGATCTTCTCCAGAGTCAGAAGCCTTCATGGGAATGAAGGGACCCTCTTCCACATTGAATAAGGCACGGGGGTCAATGGCTTCCAGATGAAACTGAACCATCTTTTTCCAGATGGGATAATATTCTTTTGTACAGGCAGGCAGTCTCAGGGGAGAGACATCAGTGTATAGCTCAATGCTTGAATCTTGTTTTCTTCTTGACACTAAACACGGGATCTTACTCAAGGTGTTAACCTTATTGATGAGCAACCTCCCTCTGATATCACTTGAAAGTATCTAGTGTCGACTAAGTCCATCTATGGGGGGGGGGGGGAATAGGTGTCGTGCAGTCTTTTGCGGAATTTAAATTACTTGCACAAATAAACAAACACAGCACAGAAAAACACACAGAAAGTTATAGTGGTTCCCCGATTTGGGTATGTCCACTTTCCCCCTTCGACCTATCTCCCACCAAGGGACGACTCAGTCACTTCACCAAACGGATTGAAATCCAATCCACACACTACGGAAGAAACCCTTCCAACCAAAGGATTCACTACTCCTCCACTACGGGTTGCACCCAACCCTTAAAACTAGGAATAAAAATTCCTTTACAACAAAACAAAAATTGAATGTACAAGAAATACAAACAACGCTTATGGAGAATCCGATGTCCCTCTTCGTTCGTTGAAGCTTTCTTGAAAGAGACGAAGAGTCCACGACCGGAGTACTCTCTTGGAGAGGATCTTGTCAAGATCGGAGGCGGCAAGTGATTGCGGCGGCGATGCTTTGTAGATCTAAACTTCTTGACGAAGCAAGCAAGGTCTACCAACGATCTCAATCAGATCAGTCGTCTCAATCAATTCGGAATGAAGAACTAACCTCGTTCAACAAATCGAGAGACAAGAGATCTCAAGAGAGAAGCGTGAGACGCTAGGCTTGCCTCGGTACTGTCGTCGGAAGATCAGAGATGATCGGAGAAGATGTCGACGATGTACTGTGAGCGGCGATCGGCGATCGGCGGTTTCCGCGATCTGCTAGGGCACACTCGGCTGCTTTTTGTTTTTCGTGAATCGATTCCTTGATATGTTCAAATACGCGAGTATATATACTGGAAGCCAACCCTAAATGACCGTTGTGGGGCCCACAAGGAGAAGCCCTAGTCCCGGTCAAAACGGCGCACAACGAACTTGGTTCGGTCCAGCGAACGGGAATTTTGCCTAAGGCAAAATCGGCGAGAATTGTTGGTGATTCCCGTCGAAGTCGGCGGGAATCACTCACGATTCCCGTCGATTCTACCTTGGCCTATTTCCAGTTATAAAGCTAGTCAGCCTGCGGGAATCGGCGGGAATGCAAAGTGATTCTCGACAAATCGGCGGGAATCACAACGATTCCCGACGAAGTCAGCGAGAATCACTTGGTGATTACTGTCGATTCTTCCTTAGCAGAATTCTTGTAGGAGGACAGTCAGTCGGATGAAGTCGGCGGGAATCACTGACTGATTCTCGACGATTCGGCGAGAATCACTAATGATTCCCGTCGAATCAGCGAGAATCACTTAGTGATTCCCGTCGATTTTGACTTAGACGATTTTTCTCTTCCTTCCTATGAACTTGGTCTTTGACCCATCTTTGCTCCTCTTCTGCTCTTGATCTATCTCGACCCTGTACTTGAAAATAAGTACACTCCAATAGAGAGAGCACACGTGAGTCAACACACTGATCTGCTCAAAGAGGGATTACGTTGCGCAGACCCGTGTATATTGACCCACTGTACCCTGACATTGGTGTGTACTTAGCATGGAATAGTTGCAAGCACAACTTGATAGAAAATCATCAAATACATTGTCAATTCAACTTAGCTTGTTCAGGGGCTTCTTCAAATCAGGTACATTGTGGATACAATACCCAACATTTAGGCCGGGAATAGGGTTTTTAAACCCTCATTTCAAGTGAGCATTCTCTTTCTAAGACTTCAGAGAGAGGGGAGAGCAAAGAGGAAGAGGAAGAGGAAATCCGGCCGCCGGAGAAGCTTCGGAGCCCCGATTCTCGATCCGAGTCCAGATCTGCGAAGGCGAGGCCGATACGGTGCTTTCCATCCGACTAGATCTTCATGGCGCTGAAGAGAAATGCTAGGGTAACGATTCTCTTCTTGGACATGTGAAGTCCCCTTTCCTTTTTGCATAGGAAGCCTTCTCTCGTGAGTATGCGGTGAGTTTGAGGTGTTCCTTCGGGTAGACATGAATAGTCCCCGTGGTTTTGCATGTGGAGTTCGGAATTGAAGTACGGACATAGGCATGGTGTGTGAAGCCTACCCAGACAAGTTGGTTTGGATCGGTGATGTTTCTTTATGCATGAATGGTCGGAGAAGACTCTGTGCCGATAGTTGTTTTCGGGTTTTCTATGCGGTAGATTGCATCAGGGAATCTTGGGGATTAACTCCAAGATGCACCCGGAAAACTGGGCAGAAGCGTGATTTTGCTAACTTGGTGGCCTGGGAGCCAACTTATACATAAATGGGTTATGTAAGATTTGTGTAATCGCTTTGGGACTCAGGGAAGCTTGACCCGCGCATATGGCTTAAGTTGACGTTGCGGTGTGAGCAACGGGTTAGGCGAAACCGTACCCTTTCTGTGTCGTTCGGTTAAAGAGACCCCTAAAGTACATGACACTTACCGTTGGCATAGATGGAGGGTCTTAGGCTTAGGCCGAAAGGACCAAAATTCTCATGAGATTTGCCGTCCTAGAGGCGTTGGTGGACCGAGTTCACCGTGTAAGTGCCCTGAGAGCAGGGGGCGTGCGGCCTTGTATGCCTACGCCAGTAATGAAGTGTGCTTTAATTGTACTTTCGCTATCCTGCTTGTTTATACTAACGCATTGCAGGGAAGGAGCACCGCCACCCCAAGTAAAGGGGTGGGGTCATTATAATTTGGTCAGCTTTAGCTGACCGTTGCTTTTGTTTGCCACCGTGCGGTGGAACGTTGCTTGCAAGTGTTGTAGAGCCGAGTGGCAAATAATTGGCTAAAGCCCTTGTTGCAGTACTGACCCTCGAAGGCCGAAGTGTATTGTTTACTTTATTCTCATGTGTTACCATCCTGCGTGCCGTTGTATGGAAGACACATTTTATTTAAGTGAACTTTTGTAAGGCCATAAGACCCAGTACTTGGTGTATTTGTACGTTCATTCCTAATTGGGTTTGTTAGTGGACATTCATGCTTTTGGTTGGGTTCTTTCTTTGCAACTTGTTAATTTGCTTCCGCTAGAATTTACTTTGTGTAGGACGTGTGTTTCGAAGAATGGTTTCATTTATCAACCCACCGGTCTGTCCGTGGTATATGGCGTTGGGCCCCGACCGGACCTACTGCTATATGCTATGTGACGGATAGGGGTGTTACACCTGTAGTAGATTGATCTCATATTTTCGGCCACCTGGGCCACTGCTACCGCAGACGATTATCACCACCACCTCCGTTGAGGTGGTGGCTAGCATTTCCCGATCGTATGGCCGCCGGAGGCGGCTCCTCCAACAAACCCGAGCAAGAATAAAAATTCGATGATTCCTCACTTTTCTCACATGGCATCGGGCTCAATTGAGCCCGATATCTCTCCTAATGGATCTAGAGAGCTAGCATAGAGGGAGGGGAGGAGAAACGGACTCGAATTCGTACTTAGTGGCGGGTGTGGTGGTGGTGCGCCATGACTGACTTCTCCTTCGACGAGCTAGCTCAAAGCTTCGTTTCTCCACAATTTGCCTTGATCTAGGACTTGATTTCAACATCTCTCGGTGTTCTGAAGCTAGTGAAGGTGTTATTTTTGGCTGATTGTGGCTGTATAAGGAGGGCCATCAAGGTGGTAGCCGACTTCTACCTTGGATGCTTCATCTTGGCTACCAAGTGTCCACCATCCCTTAAATTTTGCTGGAAATGAGCTGGAAAGCTCAGATATGTGCTTGGGCAGAGAGGAGGAAGGCCACATGGCCTTCACTCCTTATTTCCCTCCTCTCTCCTCCACTTGGGGAAATGACTAAACTACCCCCATGCATGTCACTACCCTCCAAAACCAGTGGATAGGGGCTCTAATTGGGCACTTGGGCTGCTAATGGGCCATGGGTCATTGGCTTAGCCCATTGGAAATGGGCTTGACTCTTATTTCCTACATTAGGCTTTATGTTGACCAAGTTTGACTTTAGGTTGACTTGGTCAATTTGATGAGTGTGCTGATCCCACTTGATGGTCATGGACCCTATGATATCACCCAACATGTGTTGGGCCATGGCTCAAGGCCTTAGCCCATTAGGAATGGGCTTGGTCCTTAAATTCCTTATTTAGGCCTAAGGTTGACCAAGTTTGACTTTGGGGTTGATTTGATCAATTTGATGAGTGGGCTGACCCAAATTGATGATCTTGAGCCCTATGACATCACCTAACATGGGTCGAGCCATGATGATGCCCTACTTGTGCTAATTGGGCTTATGTGTGTGGTTTTGACCAAATTAGGGTTGTAGTTGACTTGGTCAAATTGGTCCAATGGGTGACCCTATGATGGGGTTTTTGGGTCACTTAGATTTTTTAGGGCTTGGGACATAGTAATGAGTCCAAGTGCACCTTTGGTCTTCATTTGGGCTAGTTTTGACCTAAGTTGACTTGGACCCTATAGTAGGCCCCATGCGAGTCTACACTAACTCCTTGGGCCTTAAGGTCAAACCTAGCCTAATCCTTTCCTCTCACCATATGTCCTACCTTAATCTAAGTTAAGGGGTCTAGTAGGAAATGAGATGTTACACTGTGTGCTCGCGCTGTCTTGGCGCTCTAGAGGGAGTGTGCGCGATTCTGCCCTCTTCTTGGATACTTTCAGACCTTTTGGGTAAGCGCGGCTTGTGGCTGGTCTGGTCGGGTTAGCTTTCCCCCTTATCCTTGACCAAAACATTCTAGTTTTACTTATAAAATTCAGGGGAACTCATCGTTTTTGTTAATTAGTAAGTGGAAAAGAGTTTAGGATTAACTTCACATAAGTAAAAAAGTAAAGGGATTGATTTCACGAAAAAGTTTATTTATTGATTTTTTAAAACAATTTGAAGTTGAGGGACTAAATAAAATAATATTTAAAGATTGATTTTAAAATCGAATGCTCGATGAACCGGCTAGAAAAAAGCAAGATTATGGGTCTAGCTCGAGCTCATATATTATTGTTCATATGCTTGAGCTAGCTCACGAGTTTTTTTTTACATTAAAAAATATTAAAATATATAAAAAACAAGGCTCATGAGCTAAAAAACTCATAAACAGCTCGAGCTTGAGTTCGATAAGTAAGCATTGAGCTCAAACTTGAGCTAGGATAAATTGAGCTCGTCGAGCTCAAGTTTGAAAATTTTTCCAAGCTCAACTAATTTGCACACTTATTCGTAATAATTAGGGACATTTTCTGTTTTTGTCTTATTTACATTTATTTATCATGACAAAATAGTCGTGTTCATAAACCCCCCCGAGCCCGGGCCCTGATTATAGTCGGGTTGGGCCGGGCCGGGCTTCTGGCTCCGGGAGGGGGCCTGCTAAGGCCCCCGGGTCGGGCCGGGCCCAGGCAGCCCGGGCCCTGTTTTTTTTAAATATATATTTTTAAGAAATTTAAATATAAACTAAATAAATAAAAAAACTTATATAATTTATACGAATAGTCCAATACGAATATACAATTAATTTCATATTTTGAAAGGAAAAATAATAATTTTATTAATGTTGAATGAAAGTATATAAAATTATAAATACATTGGAAAAAAAAATAATTGTGATTGAAAAATCCAAAATTACAAATACAACAAAATTACAAATGACTCACTATTCACTAAGTAAAAAAATAAAAATTACATATTTCGAGGGCTTTTCAAAAATCTTCCTCGCCAATTTTAAGCTTTAATTAATTTAAGTCGATCGCGTCCATCTCGTCTTCCATGTCCGACGAGCTATCCTCGATCGATGAAATATGCTGCTTCCTCTTGATTGCATTCAAGTGGTCCTTGTAGCATATGCAGATTTCGAGAGATTCTTCGCTTAGGCGACTTCTCCGCTCATTCAACGCATTGCTACTAAGAGAAAAAACAGATTCCGAAGCTACCGTGCTAGCTTGGATCGTAGTAAATCTCGGGTCATATAAGCCATAATAGGATAAGTATTTACTTTACATTTCCACTATTTTAAAATATTGAAATTTTCTAATTCGTCCGTAGTCATAAAATCACGAAATTGTATTTTTGTGTACAAGCCTAATTCATTTAGACTACTAGCTATTGTGCGTGTTTTTTTGTCCTAGAAGCTAACTCTAACATTTTATTTTTAAAATTATCGCGTGTTTTTGGTTGCGACACATCCTCTCGGGCTGCGATCTGTATAAATTATCATAATAATTATAATATTCAGTAAATATAGTGTTAAAATTTAAAATATTAAGATTATCTAAATGCGAATCACTGAGATTTACGCCTAATTTATTATTTATTTCTTCTATAAAATTTTCTACGCCGTCTACGTCAAAAAGAGGATTCAAACCGGCGGCGCATGAAAACATGACTGAGATTTTTCTATAATATTTTAAAATTTTGTTTTCCATTATTTCTATTAAACCACTCCATCCGGCGTGTTGCTTAAAATAGTTTAATTTTTGTGAAATATTAACAATATTTTCAATAACTAGCGGGCTAGTAGGATAATATACGTCAGATAAAAAATTTATCGCCGTATAAAAAACTTCTAATAAATCCATATAATTTTCTAAAACTGCCTAATCGGACTCGGTTAATTCATGTTGATCTAACATAGTATAATATTTCATTAGTAGTGTTTTTTGACGAATCGCTCGTTTTAACATGGTAAATGTCGAGTTCCATCTAACTGGCGTTGTATGCTTGTGCTCCACCACTTCGTGAGCGACCGATGATGATGAAGACGCCATCGTCGATGACATATTCGACGTAAAAAAATAGTGGGGTGGGACTTGGGAGTAGGGAAGGGGGAGGTTTATAGGATTTTTAAAAAAAAACTATAAAAAAATATTTATTTTATATTTACTTTCTTAATAATTTTTAATTAATTATAGCTGCCAGCCCTATTAAATAGGGCTGGAAGCTTTTGGAGACAACGCCTCTAAGAGCCGTTGGAAACACCGACTCTTAGAGCCGTTGATTGTTAAAGGGGCCGGGCCTGGCAAGGCCTGGCCTCGGGCTTAGCCCGGGCCTGGAAACCGGGCTTAGCCCGGGACCTAGAAACCGGGCTTTGCCCGGCCCGGCCCAAGGCCAAGTACTGGGCCGGACAAATGCTCATATATGTGGCCTTGTTAGGCCCTATGTCCCGGCTTGAGCGCGGGGCGGACCTAGCCCGGGCCCATGACCTAATCAGGCTTTTACAGGGCCGGGTCCAGGCCGGTCCCCGGGCCCGATTTTTATGCACACCACTAACAAAAGATTCAATCTGATTTGTAGAATTACATCATAAAACTTTTGCCATTTGATAGGGAACGGGGCCCAGCTTATCTCCGTGAACTTAAGTGAAAGTTCTCTTCTCGGATGTTCTTATCAGCCAGGAGAGAGCAAGAAGAGCTGATCTCTCGCATCCGCTTGCTAGAGAAGCTTTGTGGAATGACGAATCAAACTTTTTCCGTCACAAGTCCCGTGGAGAAGCAGGTCAGTGGAAACGAGCAGGGAAGGGAATGCACGTCTTCTATTTCTTCTTCTAATTGTGATTTTCTTTATATATATAGTAGCGTAATGTTGGATTTTGTTTCGCCGGATATCTTACAATCTTCGTCGGATTGCCGTCGCTCAAAAAACGAAGACGTCGAGCCATCCTTGAAATCTCGAGAAAGCTTATTTATTTTCTCCATATCGAGACCATTCGAAGGCTTGGTTTGGTTGGGCGTTTTTGTTCCAGCGAGTTTAGATAAAAACACTGCCACCATATAATATTAGAATGTATGTTTGGTATAACTACCAAGAAAAGAAAACTATTTTTGAACACAAAAGTGAATGAAGTCTATTGGTGCGGTGGGGCATCACAATGGCACGGGGCCGTAGTGACGGTTTGTTGATTTATTCACATAATCTCGTTCAATCTCCCACATCAAACCTCTGAGCTCTCTTTTGTCTCTCTGGTTGTTTCTTTTCAAATGAAGGTCTAAGAGCATTTTTATAGTATTCTTGAATGGACATGTTGGTAATTGCACCCGACTGAATCTGAAGTTGACCAATGACATTGTTCGATTCTAGTCACCTAGATCACCAATCTTCCGAAAATGATGAACATTACCCTCGGGCGGATCCCAGGCAAGTTGAGCGGTGGCGGCGGCGACCGTAGGCGGCGGCGGCGACCGTAGGCGGCGGAGGAGGCCCAAGGCGGCGATAGAGGCGGCCAGGGCCGGCGACGACGACCGGAGGCGGAAGGGTGTCGGTGGCGGCGCGCGCGCGCGTGGGGGGAGATGCCGTGTGAGCGCGCCTTGCGAGCACGTCCTTGCGAGCACGTCCTTGCGAGCATGTGTGCGGGGAGATGATGCGCACACGTGGCCTTGTGTTAGCGCGTGCGGGGATGTCGTGTGCGCGGCCTCGCACGTGCGTACGTGCGGGGAGGTTGCGTGCATGCGTGTTGCGAGGCCGCGCACGATGCGCGTCCTCGTGGCTCCGTGCACGGTGTCGCGCACACGTTTTGTATGAGCCTTCCTTTGGGTGGCTTTGCCTCCCTTCGAGCGAGCGCGGTTTACCCGTGCTACTCACTCTGTAGGGCTGACTCACTTGAGTGCTTCAGTCCGCCTTGACTCGGCATTTTTAGGGGAAAACTTATCAGATGCCCCCTAATTTTTTGCGTGTTGTGAATTGTAAAGAGATTATCCCAGAAATTTTAATTTTGATTGTTTCGACTTAGAGCCGTGGACTTCAAATTATTTCAGTGTGCGTGCGTCACAAATTACTTTTTGTTTGCGGCATGAGATGTCCTTTTTGTTTGGCCTAAATGCACGCATTAATCACTTGGCGCCACCCATGTCAGTCTTGCGAGTTGAAGATTCTGTAGTGGGCGTTAGGCGGTGATTTTTGCAGTTATTTGCTCGCGTATCGCTCTTGCTTGACATGTGACCCTTGCGGCTCTTTGCAGGGACGTTTTCCCGCTTTGAGTTTTGTGCACTGTGATGGTTTGGAAGTGTTTTGATTTCCACATTCCTCTTCGTACAAACGCGCGAGCATGACTTCGCATTAGCTTTAGCTGTTGCCGTTATGTAACGCCCCCGATTTTTTCGATGATTTTATTTAAATGGGCAACGTCATATTTGTGACGTCGTGGCGTTACTTTTAACGTCGAGTTGACAGCGCAATGCCGTTAAGGCATTTTCGCGTCCGTGCGGTCGAGTCAGCCGAATTCTTGTTGTTATGGAAAATTTTTGCTTTTGGAATTTAAGTTAAGTAATTTTGGACTTGCTCGTCAAGTTTCGTCGCAATCCGATCATTTTTGGAGTCTCGTAGCGTGTTTGGATCTTTGTGTTGTTTTGCTCGATTGAGCTTCTGTCGATTTTGTCTCAAGATTTGGTGTGTCGGATTCGAGGGTCGTCCTCGCTATCAATTCGTAGGGTCGACATTTTTATTCTGGAATTTTGGACAAAAATTGTTATTTTTATTTTTATTTCTGTCTCAGCTCTTCAGTTCTCGTAATGCCCTGGTATCTGAGAAGTTTTCTCCAGTTCTCAAGAACCGGTCTTGTTCCCGAGAAGGCTTGGTGAGTTCTCGAGAAGTAGCTTGTTCTCGAGAAGTCCTTGTGCGCTGCCTTTAGCTAGCGTTGAGTGGCACTCGACGCCGTCTCGAGAGCGTTGAGTGGCACTCGACGCCGTCTCGAGTGCGTTGAGTTGCACTCAACGCCGTCAACTGTTGTTGTTAGTGTCAAGTTTTCCTCTTGTACTCGAGTTGCTGCTCTTGGTTCTCGAGTAGTCTTCTGCATTTCTCGAGAAATCCGTCTTGCTCTCGAGAAATGTCTTAGTTCTCGAGAAGTCCCCGTAGTTCTCGAGAAATTCCCTCTCCATTGTTCTCGAGAAATGCCTTTGTTCTCGAGAAGTAGTACTCGGGATCTGCCCTTGTTCTCGAGAAATCCTATCTCTTGTTTTCGAGGAATGCCTTTGTTCTCGAGAAATGCCCTTGTTCTCGAGAAAAGCCTTTGTTCTCGGGAAATAGTACTCAAAAATCAGCTTTCCACTCGAGTAGTTTGGTCTTCACTTCGGGTTTTCCGGTTCAGTCAACCCGGTTCGTTCCTTAAGTAGGGTTACGCTAATATTACATCTAGTATAAATATCTACTTCTTCTTCCTCCTTAAGCCGACCAAGTCGATCTCCTGAATCAGAGCGGCGTGAGCAAGAAGAAGTGTCCGTTCGTGACTTTTCGGTGGCCGCCGACGGTGCTCCCGTGTTCAAAATCTTCAACCGAGTATAAATCTTGAAAGCTCTCGGCGAGAGCTTCGCCCTCGTTGTAAAATCTTTCCCTTTACTTGAGTTTTTCTCGTTAGGTTTTTTCGGCCCTAACCTTTTTTCGGCTATTCCTGTTCAGATTTCAACTCCTCCCGCATTCTTTTGCCCCGATCTTCGACGTGGAGTGATTCAGAGGATTTTTTCGGTAGAAACTAAGGCAAGTGGTGGTTTCCCCTCGTTTCTCCTTGTCCGATTTGATGGTAATGGCTATGTTTTCATGTTCCTTAAAATTTTCTACGCTTATTCTTCCAAACTATTGTTATGATTAACCTTCTCAATGATCACATGAGGTTGTAACGTTTTGTCATGGTGAACTCGATTTTTGTCCGGATATGTGATCACTTGAAGTGTCTTATTGATGGCTTTAAACGCCTTAGATTTCGTTATTGAACGGATTAATGTTATTTAGGATTGTAAATCGTTCCTAAGGGTTGATCAACCATGTCTTGAAACTAGAAGTGTCAAGTAGAATCTGACGAGCCAAATCTAGAGATATATATATGTGTTGTGGTTTCTTTGAGTTTCTAAAATTGCGGGAGTTAGTGGATAAAACCACCTCCGCGTTGTTTGACTCCTTTATTGCACCTTGTGGAAGTCTATCGTGTTTTTGGGCATCTGCGGTGTATGGTGGAGAGTATGAGACTCCCTCGCAGTTAAGCAGATAAATTATTCGTGAGGGGTGTGCCCAGTTGAGTGACCACCTCGCCCGTGTTTTTGGGTAGAGTCGACCACAGGTGCTTAGTAAAGGTAGTTAAATTTTCTTTCTTATGTTTTTACTTATTTTTGTTCCCTTTTTGCCTTGTGAATTCTGGTGTATTTGTTGGAGTACGTGACGATTCACGTAAGTATTTCTTTCTTTTCCTGTTCGATGCCTTACTTCAGTACTGTTGGTCTTGGGTTGGTACCCCGTTTGACCTTTGTTTTATTTTGCTTCTTCTCTGCCGCCATTTGTCCCTCTTGCTGAGGTGTTCTGTCTTTGGAATGCCTCAGGTTCGGAGCATTAGCGGGTAGCGGAGCCGGTTTTGGAGCCCTTGCAGCAGCAGGTCGGCTGTGGTTTTTCCCCTCGCCGTAGCGAGGTAGTTGTTGTTTCAGTTTTCTTTTCCTAACTTCAGACATACTTGGTATCGTGGGTTCGTGTCAGGTTGTTGACGCCCACGGGATTGTTGAAGCTTGACACTTGCTAGCTGATGTGATTGTCTTATGTTTGGTTTATATTACTTGCTTTCTGGGATGATTTATTGCTAGGATTGCATGTTAAATATTTTCAAACTTATAAAACCTATTATTAGTAAAGCATCCATGCAATCTCTTTTAAAACGAAGTCACTATTTTTCTGGTTAGCGTAAAGACTTTTCCTATACTTATTATAAATCTAGAGTCTGTTTAGCATGAGTTGTTCCTCGAGGACATTTATACTCATGTAGGATGTTAGAGTCAAATTAAACAAGTATCTTCCGCAAGCGTATAAATTATATTTTAAATTGTGGACTAGATGATCCACTAAACCGAGGGATACGGCTATCATCGTAACTTAAACTGAATTTCATTCATAATAATTTATGTTTCCTTTTAAAACTGTAGAGTTTGGAGTCTTGCCTGAACGTCTGTAGTTATCCTCTGCACGACGTGACATCACGACGCGTATTATCCCCTTACTCTGATATAATTAAATTGTTGGGAAAAATACAAGTTGTGACAGTTGGTATCAGAGGGAGGTTGCTTGACAATTAGTCAGGCAACCTTCCCTTGTTAGTGTTAGTTGTTTAGTGACATTTCATACACATACCGATGTGTCATCAGTACGTCTTAGCCGAAGCATAGTCATTACACTCATAACATGATAAGAAGTATACGGGGCATATTATGTACTATGGAGATGCATAATATGTGTCTGTATATGGATCCACCATTGGCGGCAACATGTGACGGTTATGTAGTATGAGATGCATAACCACCATCACATGGGTGCCCATTAGCACATTTTCTTTTCTCGTTGCATGCGATGTTATGTAGTATGAGATGCATAACATTTCATGTGTACGCCGCTCATGACATGCATTAGAGCCTTTTTAGAATGCATAGCACTGCATACATTGCATATCATCGCATAAGCACATGTGCTAAGTTACGGTTTACATGATGACACATGTACACACATGATTTTAAATAAGAATAAAGAATACATGCATTCATGTCATAGGCACAGGAGTTAAATAGGATGAGAGGATATCATCCTAGGTAGGACATGACATCATTATAAACTCCCAGAGCAAGTTGCAGCTTAAGCAAGTGTCTTTTAAGTATGGTCTGAACTAGTTCTGTTTGCCCTAGTCGTAATCTAGGATGTTGATTGAGTGTTCGTTTTTTTTAGAAATGCCGTCAAAGCGTCCTGCGACGAGGTCGACTCCCCAGTCGGAGGGTGAGTTCATCAGGTGCGCAAAGTGATGCGATTATCGAGGGTCTGCGTCAGAGCAATGAGGCTCTGTCGAGTCAATTGGTTGTGATGCAATCGCAAATTCAGTCTTTGTTGTCTGCCGCTCCCGCGCAACAACCTTTAGTGCAAGAGCCTGCCTTGGGCCAAGCCGTGCCTGATACCCCTGCTCCTCTGGTGCCCCCGATGGCGATACCACCAGAAATGAATTTCATATCGCACTTCCAACGATTGGGACCTCCCACCTATGACGGAAGTGCTGACTTTATGGTTTTAGATGATTGGATCATCTCCATCGAGGAGATGTTTTCGTATTCCGGAATTCTAGAAGCCCAGAAGGTGATGATTGCAGCCTATCAGTTAAAAGGCCTGACAAAGAGTTGGTGGATTCGAGAAGGGGAGAGTATGAAGGAAGGCTGTTCTTGGGAATCTTTTAAGAAGATGCTGCTGAAGAAGTTTCTACCCTCGGTCGAGCAGGACCGCCTGATGAATAACTTCCTGCATCTAAAGCAGAAACAGCTCACCGTGAGCGAGTACGAGATTGAGTTTAGCTCCTCCGAAGCTTCCCGATTTGGTAGCTTCGGAGGAGGGTAGAGTGAAAGGTTTCCTTGGTGGACTAAGAAGCGATGTCCAACAGTTGGCATGCGCTTATAGAGCAGAAGTTTATGCTGAGGCAGTGGAAGCTGCATTGAAGGTTGAGGCGATTGAAAACGCCAAGAACCGCGGTGCTGCGGCGAGGAAAGAGAAAAGGAAGGGTGTTGAGGATGGTAGCTCCAGGGCATCTGGCCCTTTTTCGAAGAAGAAAGGTAAGGAAGTGTGTAGTTTCTGTGGTCGTCCTGGACACCCTTACGAAAGGTGTTTCAAGAGGACTGCCATCCTGAAGCAGCAGCAGGTGCATGCCATCCAAGGTGCACCCAATGGAGCTTGTGTGCTCGTTCTGTGCAAGGAAGGGTCATGATGTGAGTCGGTGCTGGATGAAAGAAAGGACTTGCTTCCAGTGCGGGCAGAAGGGACACCAGAAATCTTCGTTCCCCCAGGCTCAGTCCCCACTGCAGCTTGCCCCGCTTCGAGCTCTGCCGCCGCCACCAACCCTGGATAAAGGAAAAGGAAGCCTTAATGAGAGCGCTCTCGCAGAGTCGGAGCCTTGATGAGAGCGCTCTCGTAGAGAAGAATGTCGAGTCCTTGAAGTCTTGTAGTGTCTTCACGCGAACACCCGCGAAAGCTAATTCCAGTGCCTTCTCCCAGGCTCACAAAAACGTCCAATTGAGCGTCGGGCGTCGTGCACGCTAGAGTGGGAGCGGAACAAATTCCGAGCGGAGAAACGATCTAAGTCCCACGTTCTCGTCGGAAAACCTCAGAGCTCTCTAGTCTCTGGAGTTGCATTTCTTCAAATTAGAGCTTGAGCACCCTTTTTATAGTTTTCTAGAGGGAAATGCTGGTAATTGCGCCCGAGCAGATTTTGAGGTAGCGAATGACATCGCTCCATTTTTGTCACCTGGATCACCAATTTTCATGAAATGACGGAAGTGCCCCTGGGCGGTCCGGGCAGGTTGCCCAGGGGCGGCAGCGGCGGCGACCGCCGGTGCGCGCACAATTGAGCACGCACGCGCATGCGGGGGCCTGCGCGCAAGGCTCTTGCGCGCGCGCGGTGCGTGCGCAAGCCGCTTGCGCTCGTGCAAGGAGCACGCTGCGTACGCGCTACGCCCGCCTGCTGCGTGCGTGTGGGTCTTGCGCGGCCTCCGTGTGCGCTCCGCCCCATTTCCTTTCGGGGTGATTTTGGGCCCTTGGAGCGGGTGCTACTTGCGCGCGAGGCTCGCTCGGTTGGGTCGTGTCGCTTGAATATTCTTGGTCGGAGTTCTACCAGTTTGACTTAGAAAATTCAGTGGGAATCCCATCAAAATTTATGAGATCCAGAATCCAGTAGTCTGTTTGAGGATTTTATAATAAAATATTATGAGTTTTGATCATATTACTTCAAAACGATTGCTTGAGAATTTTTAGGAGTTGTGGTTCCCTGTTCTTTCTGTTGTTAACATGTCTTTTGTTTGTTTGTACAACCAATTGGTTGTCCATCCTCTCATTCCTGCAAGTTCCAAGGGTTCATTCGCCGTGCCTCTCCCATGGATAGTATATTTCCTGAACTTTTTATTAGTATCTTGTAAAATAAATATGCTATTCATTTTAGGGCTATGCATTTTTTTTCACTCTGAAATTGCTGAAATTATGCTTTTTGGTATACAAGGAGCACTCTAGAAAAATAGAAATTCGAGGAAATGCTTCAACCCAAGATTGTTGTCTAATCTGCTCAAGTGGGGAGAGTTGCCAGACATTGCGCACCAGAACAAAGCTGATGGCAATTCAAATAGGCAAAAAGAATCCTCATGAAGCAGAGTCCATATTCTATGGTTTAGTAGAAAAGCATAGGCCTACTTTGGTGACATATACCACCTTAGTAACTGCTTTAACTGACCAGAAGAAGTTTGATTCCATTTCATCGGTAATTTCTGAAGTTGAAAAGAATGGATTGAAGCCAGATTCTATATTCTTTAACGCCATCATTAATGCATTCTCTGAAGCTGGAAAGGTTGACGAAGCCTTGAAAATTTTGCACCACATGAAAAAAAGTGGATGTAGATTGACAACAAGTACATTTAACACCCTCATAAAAGGATTCGGCATAGCCCATAGACCTGAAGAATCACAGAAGCTCTTGAATATGATGTTTTCTGAAAGCAAAAATCAGGCCAACCAGAAAAACATATAATATGCTCATCAAAGCATGGTGTGACCATCAGAACCTGAGCGAAGCTTGGAATACTGTGTATAAGATGTCTTCTTCTGGAATTGAACCAGATGTTGTTACCTACAATACCTTAGCAACAGCTTATTACAAAAATGGAGAAACGAACCGTGGTGAGGAGCTTTTCATGGAATTGACTAACAGGGTTCGTCCCAATGAACGTTCCCTAGCCATTATTGTTGGTGGCTACTGCAAAGAAGGAAATCTGAATGATGCTCTGAGGTATGTGCACCAAATGAAGAGTCTTAATGTTAACCCAAATATTATTGTCTTCAACACTTTGATCAAGGGATTCTTGGATGTGGAAGACTTTGCAGGTGTTCGTGAAGTAAGTATAACATCTATTTTTCTGTGTATTATTTCTACAATAATTCCAATTTTTTGCTGTTGTTTTCCCTTTTTATGATACACCTTGAAGAAAAATGAACCACGTTTTGTACAGTTATGGTCTCTTCCATGTTATTGGTGTCTACTTCTGTCTTTGGTGAACTTAAGTCAACCAATTAGTTGTGAGAGTTTATTATTTATCAATACGAGTTTACTCATTTGCCAAAATTCAGATCTATTATGTTCTTTAATCTTAAAACTGTACTTATATTTTGTCCGTCTGTTTCCTTTCTTGTACTTCTCTTATAATTTCTTCTCATACATACTCAAAGCAAGTCCTGTCATCCTAGGCCAACTGTTGAAGAACTTGTAGAAGGATTGAGTGACCTTGTATATACTTCTTGAATCTCAAATTACTTGTATGACTACAAATATATAGGAGAAGAGAGAGAGAATCATCTCTTATAGAAGATGTGAGACTAATACATGAGAGAAAAAGGACCTATAATGGGCCTCTAAATGGGCCTTTACAAACAGTTATCTAACACTCCCCCGCAAGCTGGAGCGTGCAAGTCATAGGCTCCAAGCTTGGATAAGAACTTATAATATAATGGCCGAGACAGGGCTTTGGTTAGGATGTCAGCAACTTGTCCTGTAGTGGGAACATGTTCCAATTCTATCTTCTTTGATTGAACCTTTTCTCGAATGAAATGATAGTCAACTTCAATATGCTTTGTTCGTTCATGGAAGACTAAATTCTTGGCAATATGTATCGCTGCTTGACTGTCACAAAATAAGGTTGTCGGAGGTGAGAGTTTGAGTCTCAAATCATCAAGAAGACTTTCAAGCCAGGTTAACTCAGATACAACAACAGTCATAGCCCGGTACTCGGCTTCAGCAGAGGATCGAGCAACAATGGTCTGCTTCTTGCTACGCCACGTTATAAGGTGTCCACCGAAGTATGTACAGAAACCAGTTGTGGAACGTCTATCATCCAGAGAACTTGCGTAGTCGTCGTCAGAATACGCAACTAGAGATAGAGAGGTAGATGGTTTATAAACAAATCCTTGTCCAGGAGCAATCTTTAGATATCCGAAGATGCGCTCAACGACTTGGAGATGAGATGTTTGAGGAGCATGCATAAAACGACTCACAACTCCTACCGCAAATGAGATGTCATGTCGAGTAACTGTAAGATAAATCAGCTTTCCCACCAAGCGTCGATAGTACTCTGGATTTGTAAGCAGTTGGTCAGAATCAGAACCATGTGCAATGAGCTTGTAATTTACATCTATAGGAGTGTCCGCAGGTTTGCACCTTGAGTGGACAACATCTTGAAGGAGGTCAATACAGTACTTCCTCTAAGATAAGACTAGTCCATCAGGTCATCTGGCGACCTCGAACCCAAAGAAGTAGCGAAGATTTCCCCGGTCTTTTGTCTGAAATGTTGAGTTCAAATGTTTCTTGATTTGTTGTATTCCGGTAGAGTCGTTGCCAGTAATTAGGATATCATCGACATACACAAGGAGAATCACAGTGCCTGTTGGCTGATGACGGGTGAATAGAGAGAAGTCAGCCTAGCATCGTGTAAAACAACTTCACGAACAACCTTGTTGAATTTTTCAAACCAAGCACACGGGGACTGTTTGAGACTATATATAGACTTCCGGAGATGACATACATGAGACTTCCCCGTGATCTCAAACCCGGGAGGTGGGTGCATATAGACAGTTTCCTGCAGATTACTATTGAGAAAGACATTTTTAATATCCAACTGATGGAGGGGCCACTGACGATGGACATCCAAGGAGATCAGGACCCGAACAGTATTTAATTTGGACAACCGGGGAGAAGGTTTCATCATAATCGAGACCTTGCTGCTGAGTGAACCCCCGGGCCACAAGGTGAGCTTTTAGGCATTCAAGAGTCTCATCCGCAGCATGTTTGCCAAAAAAACTAGGGACTTTATAGGGGCCCCAAATATCAGAATGAACTAAAGAGAACGGAGTATCACTCCGGGTATATGTAGGAGGGAAAGATATACGATGTTGTTTGTCGTAGATTCATGATTCACAAGTAAACTCTTGCAGGGAGACATCAGGAAGAGCCTTCTTAGAAATCGGGAGAGGAGCATGCCCAAGACGGTGATGCTAGTCTACAGTAGAGATAGTAGAGGGAATGGTGGGTGGAACATCCAGGAGATACAACCCATTCGACAGCCGTCCTTTACCACTGATATTCCGCGTGCGACGATCCTGCACAACAAAGGAGGAAGGAGAAAATGTTATACAACAGTCAAGTTCCTGAGTAAGACGACTAACTGATAACAAATTGAAGGGGGATCCCAGAACATGGAGAATTGAGGAGAGATGAAGAGTAGGAGTAAGACGAAAATTAGCTGTGCCAGCAACCAGAGTGGTGTTACCATTCGCAATAGTGTTGAACTTGGGATAAGCAGACTATATATACTGCAGTGGTCTCTGGAATGTAATGTGGTGAGTAGCACCCGAATCCACGATCTAGTGGGGGCTATGGGAGAGACAAGATATACCTTCAGAAAAAGATGTTACCGAGCTATAGGGGCGACTGATGACGCCTTGGAGCTATTGAAGCTGGGTGCGGTGAGCATTAATATCTTGTCGGGTAGAAGAATCAGAGTCCTGTGGAGCACCAGTGGGAGTAGGAGCAGTTGTAGTAGAAGCAGCAAGGTGTGGAGGCAGACCATGCTTGCGGTAGCATGTAGCTTCAAGATGACCCTCTCGACCACAGTAAGTACATTTGACACCGGAGTGCCCAACACGTCCTCGTCCCCGAGACGTGTGACGGCCTCCCCTAGTTGAAGAGCCACGAACTGGAGCAGGAGTGGGTAAGAGTGGCTGTTGAAGGAGAGCTGGTGAAAAATTTGTAGGGGCCTCAGAAGGAGGTGTGACTTTGAGCAACATAGAGCAGACATCGGATAGGGAGGGCATGATGGAGGAAAGAATCTGAGCCCAGACACTGTGTAGGTGAGGAGGAACTCAGGTCATCGTCATGACAATCCCAACAGCTTTCTTTTGTGTCCGTTGTGTAGCAAAATCCGTGGAGGGAGGCTGATGTTGTATCCATGCCTCTACCAGAGTTTTAGCCTTGGCAACGAAAGAGGTCAAATCAACCGTTGTCCCGGGATACAGAGTTTGAAGTACAGAGATGATATCAAACAGATGTAACAGGTTGTCTTTGCCAGGGTAGAGAGAGTGAAGTTTCTCCCACATTGCCTTGGCCGTCTCATGATTCATGGTCATGCGGTAAAGCTCGGTGTCCATGGAATTGATGATCCAAGATTGGGACCCAGCCGTCATCACGCAACCATTTGTCAGTAGGATCATGGGAACATCCCGGGTAAGATGATTAAGATGACCTTTAGTTTGGAGGACACGGCGAATAGAATGCACCCATTCCACAAAGTTGTGCTTCCCACTGAGAGAGATGGTGGTGATCTGAAGCTCATCGCGGACTTCAGGAGAGGGAGTTGTGGCACGAGTGGGAATAGAGGAAGCCGCCGTGGGGTCCATGCTAATAAGAGGAGGGCCGTAAGGTCAAGTCGCAACAACGGGCGGGTCGAGCAGCAGGGAGAAAACACTAAGACGGGTCGGCGAACAAAGAAGCACAGGTAGAGCAGTGGGTAGAGCAACGGGTAGAGCAGCGGGTAGAGGAAGTGCGGGTAGAGCAGCTGGCAGAGCAAGCCGCAAAACCTAGAGGAAGAGCGGGTAGAGCAGCGGGTAGAGCGGCAGGGAGAAAGCAGCAAGCCGCATACGCGCGGCTACAGGTGCAGAGATCGGCGAACAACTGACAAAGGCGACTAGGCCGCGCGAAGAAAGAGAGAAGACCGCGCGGGAGCAAGAGCAGACCGCGGCGGTTAAAGAAGCAGACCGCGGTGGTTAGAGAGCCTGCAAACCACATAGAGCGGTCTTTAGCGGGAAGTAGCACCGACTTGAGGAGAAAAAGGCGGGCTGAAGAGGCAACGAGCTGAGAAGATCCTGAGCCGAGAGAGCAAGGTCGCAGCGGGTAGAGAGACAAGGACTAGGCCGCGCGACAAAAACAGTCCGCAAAATCAAAAAATAGTTCGTGATTTACGGAAGAGACCAAGGCCAAGCCCGCAGCGGGTAGAAGACCAAGTCTGGAGTGGATACAGAGCACGACTAAATTCGCAACTAGAACAATCTTAAGTTGCGGGTAGAAGACCAGTAAGTTGGCGGCGGTTAGAAAAAGAACTAGTCCGCACACGAGAGTCTGAAGCAGACCACGCGAGTCTGTAGGAGGCCGCAACGGGTAGGAGAAAAAAACGCTAGTCCACGGTGAACAGAGAAGGAAGACAAGCAGCAAGTAGAACTTGCGATAAAAGAAATTAGACCGGAGCAGTCAGAGAAGAGTGGGGCCCAGACAAATCCCTATAAAAGGGAGAGAAGATGGAAGAGACGGGAGGGAGGGAAAAGCGAGACCGCACAAAAGATTGCGGTTAAGGAAAACTAAACCGTACAAGGGTTGCGGTTAAGAGAAAGAGAAGGAGAAAGAAGAGACCGCCCAAAGGATGGCGGTTAGGAGACCGGGCCGGCGGTCAGAAAGAGGTTAGCCGCCGGGAGTATCAGTTCACCTCTGATACCATATAGAAGGATTGAGTGAACCTTGTATATACTTCTTGAATCTCAAATTACAAGTATGAGTACAAATATATAGGGAGAAGAGAGAGAGAGAATCATCCTGTATACAAGATGTGAGACTAATACATGAGAAAGAAAAAGGACCTATAATGGGGCTCTTAATGGGCCTTTGCAAACAGTTTTCTAACAGAACCATTCGTCTGGATTTTTGTGTTTGATCACTACTAAACGTTTGTAACTTTGGTTGTATGGAAGTATCTTATGTGCAGGTTGTTGGAGCCAAAATTGTCACCAACTCTCCGCGTGCTATCTCTGGATCAGGTGGTCGGCAGAGGAAAAAGTGATTCGCAAGTGATCGGAAACTAGCCCTGCGAGGGCTCGACGGACAGAAAAAATTCAAAAGAAGGGGTGTCGCTGGCTGCGGCGAACACCAAATTAGACCCGCCGCGTCGAATGTCTCTCTTGCGATGGACCTTTATATTGCTTGAATAATGGGTCACAAGGGAAGAATGAGTACATACGAATATAAGAGAAGGAGAAGAGAAAAAATGCAACCGGCGGAAACTCAAAAGTAACAACCACACCTACAATAGGATAGGTTCTGGCCCCATTTCGTTGCCCCTTCCAAGCACCCCTGATCCTCTCTATATATATGAGGGTAGGCTGCTCGGACGGTTCACAAAGTGTCGGTCATTTAATGCTATGTTTAATACAGCACTAAATGCGCAGCCGCCCAAGTTACACGAAGAGTCGGGTGGCGGGTAGTTGAGAGAGGAGACCACGCGTAATCGCGCGTGCTGGTGTTGAGGAGAAGAGTTTGCACGAGCTCTCGATTGATTCCCGCCGAAGGGGAGAAGGATCCGCACGGGACTTGGAAGTGCCCGCCGCGACTTCTCTGCTGAATGCTCGAAGAGGCTTCTGGGAGAGTGCGTGACCTCTATTTAGACTTAGTTGTACGCGCCTTTGCTGGAGGGAATGTGCAGATTTTTGGAGAGCATCCGCGAACACTTTTGATGTATCATCTTAATGTTATTTTTTAGAGTATTTGTGGACGACTCCTCCATGGATGTAGTAAATGAGGCCCAAAGGGCCATCGTCGTCCACTTCCACACTCATAAACGTTATTTATGCCCCCTAAGGAGCAAATGTCCCGCTCGATGCATCCGCTTCGGACTTCCACTATTTCCTTCCCCTTGGAGGAAGTGGATTGATTGTCATTTTTTGGTTGATAAACTCTGTGTGCTTTCCCGCTTTCTCCATTTTCTTGATAAGGTCACAAAGAGCTCTGGAGCACTCCATGTGGTGTCCTGCGTCTCAGTGGAATTGATAGTAGTGATTAAGATTCCTATTTTCGTATCCTCCCCCCGAGAGGGGGAGGCCTCTTAAACACTGGTTGCTTCTGGAGGATCTCAACAACCTTCTCCATCAGAAAAATTAGGTCCACATATTCTTCCTCGGCATCATCATATTGTACGGGACTGGCCCGTGACGATAATCGATTAGCTGCAGGGGGAGGATGTCACTTGTTCCTCGGAGGAGAACGAAGATGTTGAGGCCTTATTGTTTGAATTGATGTGGATGTGGAGGTGGTTGCGGATGATGGATGTTCTTCTTACGTTGTGGCGGAGGCGGAAAGAACTCTTGACGATATTTTGGGTGCAATGAGGAGCGACAGGGGCCAAGTGGAGGAGTTATCCCCTTGTTGCTGGTGGATAAGGTTGGTGTGGGAGGAGAGGAGATCATGATTAGTTATCTCTCCCTCAATGAAGTGATTTTTCATATCAATGAGGTCTTCGTAAGATGTCGGTGGCTTCTTACTCACCTCCAATTTGAATAGACCTTACTGAAGGTCACATGTCAAGGTGTCCTGATACATTGTCAGATTCACATCATGGTTCACAAGGATCTCCTCCTAGAACCTATCAATATAATGTCCCATGGTTTCAGTGGGTCCTTGATTTTTTGGAAGAGGGCGCTATGAACACCTTTCCTTTTCCTTGAGGTAGCAAACCATAGGAGAAGCTCCCTCCGCAGATCTCAGAAGGAATTCAAAGATTGGGAGGGTAGCTTCTAGAACCACTCCCTTGCCTTGTCATCAAAATATGTGGCAAGCAGCTTGCAGTGAACTCTGTCGGTTAGAGTCCCCATAGATGTAATAGACTCGAAAACTTGCAAATGGCAGAAGAGATCCCCCCTCTGAGTAAAACAAGGGAGGTGCGACTCTGAATTCGTTCGGGATAGGTTCCCTTCAGATATAATTGGAGGAAGGAGAGATCTCTTCTTCATCCTTTGGCGGGCCGGCGAGTACATCATAATCGAGTACTCGCATGCTTCTTTTTTCCGCCACCCTTAAATTTTCTCGCCTCTTGTTGGTGCTATCTATATCTTTGGTTCGCAGTCCGGGGCGGTTTCGAGGACTGGAGGATGATTTCCAGGGGTCGCTGCTCCTGCGGTTGGTCCTTTGACCTTTTCTACAATACAGACGAGGATGCTCATCATCCTATCAAATTCGGCTCTAGTAACCATCTCATCTAGGTTGCGAGAACCCTCAGGTGACATTTTGGCGGAATCTTGCCTAACCGTCCCAATAGCTTTTTTCGATCACTCTGATCTGAATGTCGTGTGTTCGTTCTGTTAAGGTTTTTCTGTCCCAGCTCCATACAACTAAAAAGAGGTGAGGGGAGGGGGACTGTGAGTGATCGTTTACTTTAGTTGCGAGTAGCGAAAGAGAGAAGGATGGTGTCGTGGAAGGCTAAGTTAGGCTTCGTACAACGCGAACCTTAATTCTGCATGATTGTAATTATGGGAATAAGTGGTTATAGCTTATTACAAGAGATTGCAGAGTTCTTTATGGGGGTACTCATGAGCATGATGATTAAGAGAAGCGAGTACTTCAGGACGTTTGGGTCAGGTCGGAGATTCCTTTTAAGCTAGAACACAGGGTCTATTTATAGGCAATACGTGCTTCCCGCTTACAAAGTGGGGTAAGAAATGTTAAAATTTAGGACTTGAATACTGCCAAGTGGGCAAAATGCTTGCAGGATTTTTGCTACTTTCTTAAAAACCTCAATGGTGTTGAGAACAAGCTTGTTGATGCCCTTAGTCATCGTATCACTCTCCTCCATACACTAAGTGCTAGCACGACTAGCTTTGACTGACTGCCTACTGAATTTGGTGAGATTTATTCTGGATTCTTAAGGGATCCCCCTTGGCGGGTTTGATATCGTCGAGGATATTTATATCATGGGTCTCGTCTCTGTATTTCCTGGACCTCTTTCCGGAACTTTCTGATTTGTAAGATGCACGCAGATGGTTGCGTTGGCCACTTCGGTAAAGACAAGATGATTGTTTTGGTTGAGGATCACTTATATTGTCCCGCCTTGAAGAAGGATGTGGTATAAGTCATACATTATGGCCCGCCTTGAAGAAGGATGTTGCGTAAGTCATACATCATTGCCCGCCTTGAAGAAGGATGTGGCATAAGTCGTACATCACTGTGGTACTTACTAGACTACGAAAGATTCAAAACCAAACGCTGAATTTTATACCCCCGTTCGGTCCCACACAATCCTTGGGTCAACATTAACATGGATTTAGTACTACTCCTTGCTCGCACTTTGAGGAAGCATGACTCCATTTTCGTAGTGGTAGGCCGATTTTCGAAGATGACTCTATTTATTGCCTGCCGCAAGATCGTAGATGCGGCCCACATGGTGAAAATTTTTCTATGAGACATCTTCCGGTTACACGGCTTTCCCAAGTCCATAGTGTTTGATCGCGACGTGCGTTTCATGAGTTTTTTCTAAAAGATTTCATGACATAAGATAGGTATGGCCTTGAAGTTTTTGATGGCTTACCACCCTCATACTGACGATTTGATCGAGGTTGTGAATAGGAGTTTAGGGAATCTGTTACTGTGTTTAGTTTGTGAGCATCTTCGGTTTGGGATTTTTTGTCACGACCCGTCTAAAACAAAAACCAGAGTGCGATTCGGGTGAGTCGTGATGCCATAGACATAGGGGAAAGAAATTCCGTGTCTGTTAGGCTGGAGCTAATTTAATGTTATTAGATTTAAAATGATTACTTTGGAGAAAAATAGAATATTTTAATGCGGGAGCTTTAAAATTTATCAGTGAAAAAATTAGATGCACAGGTATTTTAATAAAACTCATGACACACAGTTCTGATAAAAATGTTTATGTAATTACAATCCCAAATAAATAAATATGCAAATAATATCAGATTGCAGTGCATAATTATAGCCTAACAATTGTCCATGATGCAAAAGAAAATGACTTATCATAATTATTATATAAAAGAAATGTCCGACAGTAAAGGAAATAACGTACATAAAAACCTGACACGACAACAAACAAGATAAACTTTCCAGAAGCAGGAGCTTGACGCAGATCGGGCTCAGGTAGTAGGCGGCGCAGTCACAAACGCTAAGGCAAATTCCAAAACAAGAAGGAAAAATGCTCAGAACATTGAAACAAAAAGTGAGCAAAGTAAAATATAGTACGAGCAAGGGAATCAGAAATGTACATGTACTAATTTTTATGAGGAAAAACTAGTTAGACAGGCAAGTAAATGAGCAAAGCAAAAATAACTAGAATTATTAGCCTATTCCGGAGTCTAGCATATATTCGTTCTTTTAATGACATAAGCTGTAACCAATGAAATGTGTATGTGTTTTTATTTGATACACAAGATTCATAATTCAGACGATTTCAAGTTCAAATTTAACACTTATCCGAGATTCAAACTCAGATTTCAAGACTTATCAGAAATTCAAATTCAGATCTCAAGACTTATCAGAGACTCTAGTAAAGATCTCAAGACTTATCTGAGATTCTAGTTCAAATCTCTAGACTTACCAGAGATTGGAGTTCAGATCTCAAAATTTATCGGAGATTCTAGTTCAGGGAGTTGCATCAATTACACTTATGACATTATTGATTTAAATTATTCATAATTTTAGAGACTCCTAGCATAGTACGATATGTTATTATTTTGACGATTCAGGTGTTTAAGAGTAAAATTGAAAAATATACAAGGGGTACATGAAATTAAATTCAATGTTTGCAAGCGAGAGATATTTTTCTACTTGCCTTAAGTAGTGCTTAAATTGACGGCGGCGGCTAGGCGGCGCAAGCAAGTTTAGAAACCCTGTAAAACCTGTTCAAGAACAACGAAAGTGATCTTCTATTTAGCAAAATAGATTACGCTGACACATGCATTCTACGCCGCAGAACTTAAACAAAAGAGGGTTTAGCGATTAGTTTCCTCAATGGTGAGGCGAGAAGAGACTACCGCGAGGAAATCGGGAATTGGCAGCGCTTTGGCTAGATAAACCGTAAATCAGAGAGGGTTTTGAGCGATCCCGTCAATTGGGTCGAGGAGCGGTGCCGTAAATCACCAACAAAATGCGGTTAGTTGATTATAAGAGGGACACAAGCTTGGATTACAAAATATACGTAATTTGAAGCGCAAAATTTGCAAATAAATTTCTAAAAAATCCGAATAAAGCAGATTAGATGAGTTCCTTACCCAAGGAAATCAAATCTGAGCTTAAAAAATCCAAGTAGAGGGGGAATCGAGCAAACCCTTGGTGTCCCTCTTGAAATCCACTGAACAAAATGAAGATGAAGAGGGATGGAGGGGCTGCCTACACTTGGAGAAGGAAATAGGTTCTGTTGTCGGCCCTAGGAGGAGAAGGAACTACCGGCCTCAAAAAAGGAGGTTGTCAACCCCTAGGAGAACTGATGTCGCTGGTTCTTTGAGGGGATGGGGTTGCTGACTAGAGGAGGGAGGTGGATTGTCAGCTGGAGGGGGAGGAGAAGAGGAGACGACGGCTTGGGGAGATGAAGGAGCAGCAGGAGGAAATGTGAGGTACGAGAGTAGCGGGATGCGGCGAAATCGAGCGGGAGCTTGATTATCGAGTGCGGGATGCCCTGGCCGATTGATTTAATTTAGGGGGGACTCGAATTATGAATTAGCGGAGGGATTTCACATGGATTTACAAATATGCCATTATTTAAATTTAATTAATCTCCTCTAAAAACATATTATTAAATATGGGTTGTTACATTCTCCCCTACTTAGAAAATTTCATCTTGAAACTTTTGAGGATTCCCCAAGTGGGGCCTCTTATAGCAAATATTCAGATGTCATTCATTCCAGCAAAATTTGCAACTCAAGACATGGAAGCTAACTATGAAATTACTGAAATAAAAAGGAGAACAGGTGCGGAGACTTACCAAGATCAAGAGAAAAGTTTCCGATACTTGCTGCACATGTCAGATTCAAGTTCCTAAGTGTACTCCTCAGACTTGCCATGCATCCAAAGCACTCTGACTATAGGAATGGTTGTCTTTTGAAGCTTACGTTCTTGATACTCCACGTTCTTATTGAGCTCGACCAGATAAGAAAGATTGTCTTCAGGAATCACTGGAATTTCTTTAACGATGCGGGTAGGATCACAGATGTACTGCCAAAGTTGATTGACGTAGAAGACATTGTGAACACCAACCAAAGTAGCAGGTAGCTCAAGACGATATGTAAATCCTCCAACACGCTCTGAGATAGCATACGGTCTCACGAACCTCGAGATATGCTTATGATGACGACCAAACCGTTTCACCTCGGAAGAAGGGGAAACCTTCAGAAACACTTGTCACTCATAACAAATTATAACACATAGCGGCGCTGATTTGCTTACTTTCTCTGTCTCTCGATGGCACGACCGAGCTGAAGTCAAGTCTTCCTTGTGGCTTCTTCTATTTTCTGAAGTAACTCAGACCCCAAAACAACCTTTTCAACGACTTCCGACCAATAGAGAGGGGTCCTACAACGTCGCTCGTACAATGCTTTGAAGGAGGCCATTTTGAGGCTCTCATTGTTAACCCTGGAGTCCGCAAGGCACCACCAGTTCAATCGACAGGTCGCCGCAGTCTCACTTCTCAGGCTGCGCAGACATCCAGCCAAGACACTCGCACTTCAGCCTAGTAGATCGCCCAGGTCACCTTCTGCAGCGGCAGGCAGAATCCTCAGTCCGCCCAGGTCGGCACTTATCCAGCGTAAGATCAAGGCAAAGTCCCCAGGTCGTGAGGCACAGTTCTCACCTTCTTGGCAGACTCACAGCCTCTTTTCTTTTCTTTTCACTTTGTATCTCGTCACCACTACCCAGTTCTCCTGTACCCCGGGCAGGCGGTTATTTTAGCCCTGTCTGTTTGGGCAGGCCCCCGAGCCTATAAATAGGGGGAGTGACACACCCAAAGCATGCTGACTTGAGCCCAGGAGCCCCCTTGTTAAAGGCTGTGGACTCGATTCTCAGGATTTGCGGACTGCCGCTCGCATAGCTTTGCACCTTTTGCCCTTTCCTTGTAATCATATTCGATTAATCAAAGGAAAGCCCGCCGCAAGAGTGGCATTTGCCGCGTCGGACGAAGTCTGGTGTTGTCGCGATCTGTGGCTCTAACTGTCTCTTTGACTTGACCGTTAGTTAACAACTACTTGCAGTTTCCTCCACCCTCTTTTTTCTTCGCAGAATCCAGAGACACCTTTTCCGCATCAACATTTAACACGCGACCTTCAAATCCAAGTTGTTGTCGAAGCCGCGGTTAGTCATGTCAGACCATCGATCTTCTCACCGCTCAGCTCGCTCAGACCGCTCGAGCTCTTCAGATGCATTATGGGATGCGCTTGAGCGATCTCGCAGGGAGGCCGAACAGTCTCACAGGGAGACTGATCAACGCCTCAATGCCATCGGCTAGGCCCTAACCGCGCTCACCTAGCGGTTAGCGCCTCAGCCCGCAACAACTTCTGTGGACACGCCAGTTCGCCATGCTCTAGTTTGCCCATCGACAACTGTGGCTCCTTCTCCGCCAGCCTATCCGCTTGTGCAGTCCGTAGCTCCCCTACGGCCTCAGGAGGAAGAATTCGCTTCTCTTATGGAGTTCTTCTGTGAGGCGGCCTGGGGAAGCCCAGCTCGCAGACTCGATTTTGATGTAGAGCGTCAGGCCGCGCAACCGGCCGCGACCTCCGCTCCAGCAGAAATCGAGTAGCCCTCTCCCTTCGTGGATAAGATCCGTTGGAAGCCAACTTCGAACAATTTCAGGGAGCCTCGCCTACCCTCCTATGCCGGGGAGTCTGATCCGGTTACGCATCTACATGCATTTGAAGATGTTGTGGCTTTAAGATGCCTGACCGATGCCATGAAATGCAAGCTTTTGGTTACCACCTTTCGATGGCCAAGCCAGAGAGTGGTTCCAAGAGTTGTATCCACAATCCATCGCCTGTTTTGCCGAACTTCGCAGAGCTATTGTTGAGATTTGCCACTGAGCAGGCCAACAACTCTGTTTAAAATCAAACAAAGGGACAATGACTCGGTTCGTTGATCGTTTCCAAAAATAGATTCTGGGGGTAAAGAATGTAGATCCAAATTTCTATAAGGTTGCCTTGGTCAACGGCCTCAGGGAGGGTCCTTTGAAATTTAAGGCAACTACCAAAGAGCCTCTGACATACCAAGAGTTTATCGCCTTGGTGAATAAGTTTATCGAAGGAGAGAACGTCAATCCTACCTATATTTCCTCCTTGACAGCTAAGGTTGAAGAGGGAAAGGATGTGGCGGACTCTTCCTCCGTAGCTCGTCGCTCGTTCAGGCCCCCTCGCTCAGATTATCAGACCCCTGCTCTGAGGCAGGGATTGGAACCAAGGTTGCAGATGTCGGATGTCGGGGACACGTCGGTTTGGGTTTTCATGTCGGTTTTTTATATATCGGGGGATATATCGGGGATATTTCATATATCGGGTTTTAATATTTAATTAATTATATATTTAATTAGCCTTGCCTATAAACAACTCATTAGCCTTGCCTATAAACAACTCATTAGTATAAACAACTCATTAGTATAGGCACTGCAATTAGTATAAGCAACTCATTAGCAACATCATTTTAGTATAGGCACTGAAATTAGTAGTATAGGGCACTGAAATTAGTATAAGCAACTCATTACCAACATCATTTTAGTATAAGCACTAAAATTAATAGTATAGGGCACTGAAATTAGTATAAACAACTCATTACCAACATCATTTTAGTATAGGCACTGAAATTAGTAGTATAGGACACTGAATAACTCAGTAGTATAGACATATTAGAAATTAGAATGCACCAGAGAGAGGGGGGGAGGTAGGGAGAAGAATGCACCCGTAGGTATAGGCAGCAGTCAGTCACGCAACCAGTGTCGAGAGAGCCCGAGAGAGGAAGAGAGCCCCGGAGAATCAGAGAACCAGAGAGCACCAGCGAGAAGGGAGAAGAAAGCACCAGAGAGAGAGTGCCGACAGCGCGCGAGAGGGAGAGCACCAACAAGCTAGAGAGCACCGGAGAATCAGAGAACCAGAGAGCACCAGCGAGAAGGGAGAAGAAAGCACCAGAGAGAGAGTGCCGACAGCGCGCAAGAGAGGGAAAGCACCAACAAGCTAGAGAGCACCGGAGAATCAGAGAACCAGAGAGCACCAGCGAGAAGGGAGAAGAAAGCACCAGAGAGAGAGTGCCGACATCGCGCGAGAGAGGGAGAGCACCAACAAGCTAGAGAGCACCGGAGAATCAGAGAACCAGAGAGCACCAGCGAGAAGGGAGAAGAAAGCACCAGAGAGAGAGTGCCGACAGCGCGCGAGAGAGGGAGAGCACCAATAAGCTAGAGAGCACCGGAGAATCAGAGAACCAGAGAGCACCAGCGAGAAGGGAGCAAAAATAACCAGAGAGACAGTGTCGCCGACGCGCGCGGGAGAGCTAGAGCAGGAGCGACGGGGAGCGCTAAGGCAGAGCGACGGGGAGAGCTAGGGCAGAGCGGGATGAAGTGAAATGAGCGGGGATGAAAGCACCAGATAAGAAGGTCGTTTAATAATAAAAAATTTTAAATAAAAAAAATAATAAAATAACGCCCGATATCGGGCGTTATTTGGTGCCGACATGTCGGTTTTAACCGACATGTCGGCCCGCTATTTTCAAAACGCCATTACAAGAACTTGTGCCGGTTTTGTGTCGTTTTTTCTCCCAAACCTTCATGTCGGCCGACATGTCGGACATGTCGGCCGATATCCACAACACTGATTGGAACAATACTATCTGATATTATATTGTAATTTTGAGAATAAACAATATAATATATTGTTATTATAATGCTAACAATACAATATATTGGTATTGCAATGCTAGCAATACAATATATTGTATTGTAAATGCTAGAAATGCAAATACAATATATTGTATTTTTTTCAAAAGTTTCAAGTTCATCCATGATAACCCAATCAAGCCATTTGTAGATGTTGGTCGATTTGCTATTAATAATGTATTCGAGAGTCATTTGACCCGCCATTGGGGTTTCAATGGAATGTACCTCGAAAATATCCAAGAAGTTTGGATGTTTTGTCTTGATGTGTGTCATCAAATTGTTGTGGCCATTTTTGATGACATTGCATTTGCGCTCCAAACCACAAGTGCATTTTCACATTTTTGATTATGGACATATGGAAGCATTGTCAAAGAACATGCGACATATGATCTTCGAAGAAGGTGGAACCCTTGGTCGCTCATGCAAACTCATTTTTAATCGTGTCACCTGCGCAGAAGAGTTGATTTCGTTTCTGGGGCAGAACCGCAAAAGAGGCTCCTTTCATGACAAACGGTGCGAGCGAAGAAGAGGGAGAATAAGGGCTTACAGATCAAAAATATCGAGCTCCGTCCGATCTCCCATGATCATGTTCTGAGATTCATCTAATGATTCTAATACGAAAGATTGAGAGGTGCAGCTATAATCAAATCAAGCGGTTGTAAATGAATTGAAAAAAAGATTGAGAGGTGCGGTTGTACCTCAGGCTCTAGCTCATAAATCTTTTTTTGTATTTTTGTTATATATATTATATATATTTTTAAAATTTTAAATTTACAATATCATTGTCAATATATTGTTATTGTCAAAATAACAATATAAAATATTATTATTGTCAATAAGACAATACAATATATTGCTTACAATATATTATAATATATTATCCCATAAATATATTATTTCCAATCCTTGCTCCGAGGGGAAGAAACTTTCGTCACAAGCGACCGTTCCAAGGCCATCAACAGTTTCGCGATCAAAAACTGCCGTTGGCCGTCACACCACCTCCGGCTGCTCCTCAGGTCTTGCCAGTTCTCCAAGCTCGGGATGATTCATTCTCAGGTGTTCGGCAGAGCGACGATCCCATGGATGAGCTCTCAGCTTTGGGGCTAACAGTGGATGAGGTAATTCAGATTCTACAAAATAAGCCAGATTTCAAGAGAGGATTTGAGAGAGCGGAAGGGAGGCCCTGAAGCTCTGATCTTTATTGTGATTTTCACAAGGAGAAGAGACATCTAACTGAGAATTGTAGAGCCCTTTGTCAGCTAGTTGAAAGGCTTCTTGCTGCGGGGAAGATGAAGAATCTCGATCGTAAGGAGGCTCCAACAAAACCATCCACCTCGAAGGGCAAAGAGGTAGCCGAGGTTTATTGGGAGTGTGAGGAAGTTGAGGATGTTGGCTATCTGGGCAGCGTCAATGTTGGAGGAGAGTGCGTCGATGCAGACGACGAGAGCACTCTCGTTAAACTCTTTTGCATCCACGGAGGGGTAGGGGCAGGGTCAACCCGAAAATCTTCCATGGCTAGAGTCTATCGGCATGTGGTGGCTGCAACCTCTACTTCTGCTCCGCCAAAGGGAATTGTCACCTTTGGACCAGATGACCTTCCATAGAAAGTTAATCCTTTCAACGATGCGGTTGTGATTAAGACGAACATTGAAAACTACACGGTTAGAAGAATTTTGATCGATACCGGTAGTTCGGTGAACCACATTTTCAAGCAAACCTACGAGGCCCTGAAAACTAGAAAGCTTTTGCTTTCCACCGAAGGGCCACTTTACGGTTTCTCCGGCGAGAAGAAAGAGGTAGCTGGGAGTTTTGCCCTCTTGGTAACACTCGAAGGAATTACAAAGCTCATTCAGTTCGTAGTAGTTGACGCTCCGAACAGCTACTACACAATATTCGGAAGACCCCTCAATGAGTATCAAGCGGTGGTTTCGACCTACCACCTTTCGATCATGTTTGCAGCTGAGGGCAAGCAGTACTGGATCAAGAGCGATCCAAGGATGGCTCGGGAATATTACGTCAAGACGGTCAATGTGGTCGAGCAAGTCCCTCCACTGGCTGGTTCAATTGCTGCTCCTGAAGGTACAACCCTTCCAGAAGCAATCGAGGACCCGGAGGAGCCCGAGAAGGAACTCACCTGGAACCTGCCCAGGTAACGCAAGGAGTTCCAATCGCAGAAGGGGAGGAGAGAAAACTCTCCATCAACTCAGAGATGCCTGAAGAAGAGAAAGTAGAGTTGATCGCTTGTCTGCTGAAAAACTTGGATACTTCGCCTGGTCAGCGAAAGACATGCCAGGAGTGGATCCAGATGTTGCTTGTCACCATCTCAACATCGCCACCGATTTCAAGCCTATTCAACAGAAGAAGAGGGAGGTGGCAACAAAATTAGCAGAGCCCATCAAGGAGGAGGTCGGCAAGGTCCTGAAAGCAAATTTTATTCGTGAAATTCAATATCCCACCTGGGTGTCAAACGTTGTAATGGTTAAGAAACCAGGGGAAATTGACGTATGTGTACATTTTACCAAGTTAAATAATGCTTGCCCGAAGGATTGCTATCCTTTGTCTCGGATAGATGCATTAGTAGATTTCGCGGTTGGATATCCATACATGAGTTTTTTAGATGCGTTTTCTGGTTACCGTCAGATTAGAATGCATAAGCCTGACGTACCTCACACGTCTTTCATCACGAACGACGGTTGCTATTGCTATCTCGTGATGCCTTTCAGTCTCAAAAACGCATGTGCAACGTATCAATGCATAATGAATTTTGTGTTTAAAGAACAAAAGGGGAGAAATCTTGAAGTTTATGTTGATGATCTCCTCATAAAAAGTAAATCCTTTTTGCTGCATTTGCAAGACCTCACAGAGACGTTCGCTACTCTGCGAAGGTATAAAATAAAATTGAACCCATTAAAATGTATTTTCAGAGCAAGTAAGGGGAAGTTTCTTGTCCATCTCCTTATGCCCGAAGGACTTGCTCCTAATCCCGATAAAGTAAAAGCAATTCTTGACATTGCACCTCCTCGTTCCCCTAAGGACGTTCAACAGTTAGGAGGAAGGCTAGCAGGCCTAGAAAGATTTATTTTCAGAGTTGGGGATAAAAGTGCTTCCTTTTTCAAAACTCTTCGAGGAGCGTCCAAGTTTGAGTGGACTGAAGAGTGTGCTGAAGCTTTTCAACAACTTAAGAAATATCTAACATCAGCCCCTCTGCTCCAGAGCCCTCGGATAGGAGAAATGCTATACATCTATTTGGGAGTTGGCTCGAGGCAGTCAGTTCGGTCCTTGTCAGAGATGAAGGGAGAAGGCAACATCCATTATATTATGTAAGCCACATCCTCAAGTGTGCCAAAACAAGGTATCCGATTATGGAAAAAATGACTTTGGCACTAGTAATGTCAGCCCGAAGACTCCGACCGTATTTCTAGTCACACTCGATTCAGGTAATAACTGATCAGCCTTTGAAGAATGTGCTAGAAAAGTTGGAACATTCAGGAAGATTAGCCAAATGGGTAATCGAGCTGAGCGAGTTTGAGATCTCTTACGTTCCCAGGATGGCCATCAAGGCGTAGGTGTTGGCAGATTGTTTGGTGGATATAGCTGAATCAAGCTCTGATCTGGCAGAGCGGTCTCCTTTAGCTTGAACCATATATGTAGATGGGGCTTCAGGAAGGAAATCCTCAGGGGCGGGAGTAGTTCTCGTCAATCCAAATGGAATCAAGCTGGAACAGGCTGTAAAATTCTCTTTCCCAACAACAAACAACCAGGCGGAATACGAAGCGCTCCTAGCCGGCTTAAGATTTGTACAGGAATTGGGGATTGAGCATGTGCATGTTAAAACAGATTCTTTGGTGATGGCCTCGCAAGTGCTTGGCAACTTTGAGACCAGGGAGCCAATCTTGAAGAAGTATCTAGTACTGGTCAAGACAGAGATTGGAAGATTTAAAAGCTTCACCATTGAGCATATCCCGATAACACAGAATACAGAAGCAGACGAGTTTTCAAAGTTTGGTCTCCCTTCCGGAGGGATGACCCAGAACTTTTTGCATCCAGCGATAGAGGGAGGGGAATTGATGCAGGTTGATCAGCGTCCCTCTTGGATGGATCCATTCATGCTATATTTGTCGACAGGGGAATTCCATCAGTCAATTAAGGATAAGAAAAGATTCAAGATTATAACTGCAAATTATTATCTTATCTCTGGGACTCTTTAAAAGAAAACATTTCTCTCGCCAATGGCCAGGTGCATGTCAGAAGAGGATATTTCAGTTGTGGTTCAGGAAATTCACTTTGGGGAATGCGGTAGTCATTCGGGAGCAAGGACTTTGAAAAGAAGAATACTGTGGCAGGGATGTTTCTGGCTCACAATGAAGAAAGATACTGAGGCCTATGCAAAAAAATGTGTTCAATGCCAAAAGTTTGCTCCGCTTCAGCTCCATCCAGCCTAACAACTCAAGTCAATCACGACACCATGACTCTTCGCAGTTTGGGGGATGGATCTCCTCGGTACTTTTCCTATGGCAAGCGGGCAGCGGCGTTTCATATTAGTTATGATTGACTATTTCAGCAAGTGGATTGAATATAAGGCATTGACAAAACAACTCAAATAGTGAAAAACTTTGTCTAGGGAGAGATAATCTGTATACATGGAATCCCGATGGCAATAATCACAGATAATGAGCCACAATTCAGCAACGAAGAAATAGTTAGCTTCTGCAGGCAGATTGGCACAAAACTGCGGTTTTCGTCAGTTCATCATCCTAGAAGTAACGACCAGGTTGAAGCAGCTAATAAGCAGGTACTAACTTACTAAAGAAGAAGGTGCAGAATCTAAAAGGAAGTTGGGCTGACGAGCTCCCTCAGTTTTGTGGACCTTAAGAATGACACCTTCATCTTCCACTGGGGAAACCTCCTTCAAACTCTCTCATGCCTCGGAGGCTCTCATCCCTGTGGAATTTGAAGTCCCAACCCCGAGGGTCTTGCTTGCCAGACAAAGTTGGGAGGATTAGCTGGAGATCAACAACGAGAAAATGAAGTATAGTCTGAATCAAATTGAGGAGATTCGGGATGAAGCCGCCATTAGACAATAGGAATTCAAGCGAAGGGTGACCAGGTTTTTTGATAAAAACATAAGAGTCAAACATTTTCTGGTGGGAGACCTTGTTATAAAAAGGTTGAGCTGCCGTAAGAGCTGGTTCAGTAGGAAAGTTAAATCCAAATTGGGTCAGACCTTTCATTGTCAAAGAGGTTCTAAAGAGCGGAGCATATCGACTGCAAACTTTTGAAGGAGAAGACATATCTCACACCTGGAGTGGAGATGATCTAAAGCGTTTTATTCTTGAACAATGCTTTCCTCATTTGTACTCGTTTTAATGATTATATCAATAAAAAACTTCTTACTGACACTTTTCTTTGGCAAGTCATTCTTTTTCTCTATATGCAACTCGAGATTAAAGATCACTGAATTAGAAGACATCATCAGGTCCAGCTTAAACACCCACCAGAATCGTTGTCATTAGCGTAACACCACGATGACCACTTGTTGCGGGGAGATTTCACTCCGTGTAGTGGGAGCTTGCAGATTCTCGTGCGGAGGACTTTTGGATTTCGGATCCCAGCTTGTATCTAATCCCAGCTTGTATCTAACCCCATCTCTGCATTTCGGAGGGACAGGGTGGTTGTTAGCTCTATCATGTGTCATAAGGGATATCGTTACAGCTTTGATGATCTCTTTGAGGAAAGCAATGCAGCTTAATGCGCACCTGCCCAATTGATCATCTTAGCCTGTGACCCTCAAACACTCTTTGATACTCTCGAGCAGTCCCTGCAGGAGACCCACAACCTGGTTGATCTCTCAAAGGAAAGTAATGCAGCTCTGTACGCACCTGCCCAATTGATCAACTTGGTCTGTATCTCCAGACAAGGGAGCAATGTATCCTTTTTCTCTAGTTGATCGACTTTACAGCTTTGATGACCTCGCTGAGGCAAGCAATGCAGCTTTATGCGCACCTGCCCACTAGGTCACCTAAGTGTGTAGCTCCTCCCGTTCTCTGCAGATCGCAATTCTTGGTTTCTCAGATCACGAGATCAACCAACTTAAGTTTACAGCTTTTGTGACCTCGCTGAGGAAAGCAATACAGCCCTGCGCGCACCTGTCCACTTGGTTACCTAAGTCTGTAACTTACTCCTCAGACCGCAATTATTATTCTTCCAGGTAGTGGTAGTCGCCTGCTAAGGTATACAGATTCGGCGATCTCTCTGATGAAAGCAATGCAGTTTTATGCGCACCTGCTCAATTGATCGCCTTAAGTTGTATCACCTAAGCGCGGACAACATTTTGTATCCGCACAGGTCGCATCTATCATTGACATTAATCATGCGGACAAGGTTACATAGCAAGACCAATGAATATGATTTTATTATGCGTCCTGAGTTAACAATTATGCGGCCTGCAAATATCTATTCGACCCACACACAAACTGACTTCTATGAAAATTTGTTCAAATTATTTTTTGATCAATTGATTGTCGTATATATCTCGATCGCAGATATACTTTACTATTCGCAAAAGCTGTCTTATTGGAATCCCATGCAGCGGAAAGCAATGTTAGCAAGCAACAAGCTCTAATTCTTGCGGCCTGGTCAATCAATCTGTGCGATCTCAGACAACGGCTCATAAATATTAAAATTGCCACTATGACCTGCGATATCAGTTGAGAGTCGGAATTCTCTCCAATTGATTCGCGAGCTGATGTAATTTGTATGATTTCAGTGATTTATGCGCCCTGGAAAGTTAAGTTGTGCGGCCTGGCAAGTTTATTGTGGTCTGATTATTCACCCTCCCGTGGAATTAATTCACGCGATCTGATATTGAACTATATAATATGATACTAACCCGCGCGTTCTGGTCTTCAACCGTAATATGGTATTAATTAGCGCGGACCGGTTTTCACCGCGATATAATTTTAAATTGTCTGCGAAATGGTTGTCAATCTTATCCAAGGATGTCTTTGCGGATAGAGCTCTACGAATTTCGGAAATATCAAGGCGACCTAAATTATAGCTCCAAATAGATTATGAAAGAGTGCGGACAGACTGCCAAAATCACTATGGTATCCGATAAAAGTTACAGAAGTATACAAAATTGTGAACTGAAAAGTATCCTTTTTCTTTTCTTTCAAAAATCATTTACAACTTTTGAACTTGCGCGGCTTACAAAAATAGCCGCCAAGCCTTTGAAAAATAAAACAAAACAAAGTTGCACATCAATCAGAAGGTTTTAGCTTCTTCGCTGCAGGAACTTCAGGGCTTGCTGGTTTATCATCTTCAAGCGGCGAATAGCCCTCAGAAGTGCTACCATTGTCGGTATCACTTTTGCTGTCCACATATTCACTTGGCGGATTCACGTCAGAGCTTGAATCTTTCGACGCGGACTCCGAGGACTTATTCTCTTGTACGACGTTGCTTGAACCTTCACCTGCGGTTTCCCGGACTTCATCTTGCTTGTCGACCTCAATCTCTTTAGTCTCTTCAGCTTCGTCCTTGTCCTCCTCCCCAACTCTGACTTTGCCCTTAGCAGCACGCTCCATCGAGGCGACTTTCTTTTTCAGCTCAGGAAAAAGCTCAACAAAGGGAACATCAACAACGCCTTCCTTTGCATGGCCAAGCTCTATAAAGCAGCGGACTGCGACCTCGACGCTCTCTATTACGAAATGCATCATCGCGTCTTGGAAGGCTGGGTTTTCGATATCGTAATCCATCTGCAAAAAGCAAAGTGAAATCAGATAAGGCGGACTAGATTTCCAAGTCGCAGCGTGTACGATTCTTACCGATTCCTTTTCTTTTAACTGAGCGACCTCAGCGCCAAGTCGCTTGTTCCTCTCCCATAGCTGGTCATTCTCCTTGGCCATGCCCTTTAGTGTGCAACCCATGAAATGGCTTGTTACCAAGCTGTTTGCATGAGCTTGCGCAGCTAAGTAGGGGAGGTCGGCAGTAGGAACTCTCTGGAGCTCGCGGAGATTCCTCTTTCCGTACATCGCGGTACTCACAATGTGGGCATGTCGAGATAGCTTGGCAGACTTCCAAGAAGGAAGTGCAGTGGAAACACGGACATGCTTGTTCTTCTGGTGCCACTGCATCATTCGGTTTCCCCGCAGATCCTTTTGATTTATCCCGAAGTCATGGAGGTCGAAAGTCTCTGAAGAGGAGTAGTCCATTGCGGGATCGTCCACTTCCCTCCTCTTTTTGGCAATCTCCTGCTTCCTTTCCCTTTGAGTGAAGGTTAGTCTGCCTGGAGTTTGCGGGGGATTGGCAGGAACAGTCAAAGTCGCTGAGAAAAGAAGTGGCCAGCAAGATGAAATTAGAAGGAATGTGCAGACACAAGTTTTAGACCGAAAAATTTACTCACTTTCCTGGCGGGCTAGATCGTCTATTCTCGGTAGTAGCGGGAGATAATAGTCGATATCATGCCTGGAGCCCTTCAGGAAGTCCACAATTTTCTCTTTCGTGTCTGAAGGCTTGACGCTCCTGAATTCGCTCTCCGCCCGTTCTTGCGAATAGGTGTGTTCAAGGCCTAGGTCGCCTTCAAACACCAGGTAGAAGGAAGTCCAGTTATGGACTTTGTTCGGCAGATTCACCATCTTCAGCCCGCGATAGTAGAAATTTATTATCCTCTTGTACGGTTTTCCATCAGAGGGAGTGATCGAGCGAACAGAGAATACTTTCCTAAAAACGTCAAGGGAGAAGGCTACCCGCTCGGATCGCAGGGAGGCAACATAGCTATAGATCGCGGCGATTGTGTTAGGCGCGAGCTGGCCAGGAACGACTCCGTAATGCTCAATGATCTCCGCGATCTCCCAAAGCAGCGGGAATTTGAAACCGCATGCAAAGTGGTCGATCGGGATGGCGATCTGGTTCGCTAAGGAAGAATTAATTCTTTCGTGCTCTAGTGGTAAGCGGACATGGACGGGCAAGCTCATCTTGTATCCGACAATAAATTCATCTAAACCGGCCTCGGTGAGTTTGCATTTTTTGTGATCAGCGACATGGAAAGCACCAGCAGCATCAGTACGTGCGGACACTATTTTGACAGACCGCAATGACTTCTGCTTCGGGCGCTTTTCCTATAATGAGCTTAGAATGAAGATCTATTTATAGAAAATGTGGTCTGCCTATAAACAATCAGTCCGGGTGTTTTGATCTAACAGTCCGCGCAGTTCGCAGAAATGTCCAACAACAGCAAGAACCTGCGGTTAGTGTTGACAAATCGCACAGTTCGCAGAAAGAAATATATCACATGTGCGCCACTTGATCATTGCCTTGGAGGATCATGTCGTACAAATGCTGCAAATGGGTGCATGGTATGGAAGGTCTGATGCACCCGAGAAGCCTTCTGATTTACACGGCTCAATGGAACCATATGCTCTCAGGCGGTCTCGATGCATCGGATGCAGTTGGTTGATCCCTCATACCGGCAGGATCCGAGGTCTTGTCGGGAGCCATGTGATCTGGGAGTTGCGACCTGTCAGCACTCCCCTCAGCAGTCCGCCGGTTTTTATTCTCCCTGACCAAGCTCAAGTATTTTTCCTTGTAGAAGCGCGCATTATCGTCAGATCGCCGCCTTTCCTTCTTCTTCCTCTCTAGAGCAATAGCAATGTTCGCGACCTGATCCTGCAACGCCCTTTCCCTATCTTTTTTAGCTTTTTCAAGATTTTCCCGTAGGACAACTTTCTCTTCGGCGAAAGCTTTCCTTTCCTTCTCTATTGAAGCCACTAACATAGCTAACTTATTATTCAGGTCGGCAGTTTCCTGCTCAAAGGCGGACTCACCGACCACGATCTCAGTGGAAGGAGGAGGCAGCTGTGAAGACGGAAGAAACTCACCAGATTCAACAGAGTCCGGCGATGGTTTCAGCCCTGAAAAAAGAAAGCAGTTAGAAACAAATCAAATCAGGTCGCTGCGGACACAGATAAACAGAATAAGACCACTAGGTTGCGAGCTATCTTTCTGATCCACTGCAACAGTTTGGCGGCTATCAAAGACAGGTCGCCTCTGCCACTCAAGATCAAAGGCACTTAAGCGATTTTTCCAGTCTTCATGGGCCTTTTCTCTCCTCAAGGTCGCCAGGCTAGTGGAGATTACAATATCACTAGTTTCTGTGATGATCTTGATCAGATTCAATTTTCGAGGTGGAGATTGGTAAAGACGCAGACGCTTAATCTTCCTGGGAGTCGGTTTAAGCTTACCTGATTTCCAGATCTCAGTCGCAGCTCGCAGGTCTTCATCCCGCTTATCCACGATCTTTTTTGCCGAGTCCGCCTTTTCCTTGGCTTCCTTCTCGACAGCGATCTTCTCCCTCAACTTTCTCTTCTCTTCACCTTCCGAAGCCGCAGAAACATGCTTGCCGCTCTTAACCCCCAACACCTGGACTTCATCCTCAGTCGCAGGAGGATTAGGAGCGAACTTGATAACCTCTAGCAAAGATTGGTTCATTTCCTAGATCCTCTCGCTGCCAAAGCATTGGACCATCTCGTCAGTGGAAAAGCTGACTAAGGACGTCGAAATTTCACTCTCCGGAACAGCGACTTCAGGAGTGACGAAATCGGCAGGAACCTCTTTTTCTCGCGGCCTGAACTGCAAGATCGCCGCTCCAGTTCGCACAGAAACGTTTGGTTCCTTCATTGAGTCGGATCTTCATCACTATTCGCTCAGCGACAGTTGGCTTGATCCTCTTCTTCTTCTTCTCGGGGCCTTGACCTTTTTGCTCCATGATGTCAGTTGCGGCCTGACTAAGGAGCCGAAGCCCTTCACGGACTGAGTTAGCTTTGGCAGTGGTCAAGGCAAGGGAGGAGGCGAGCTGCTTCTCAGTTCGCCCCTTGGCCAGCGCCTCATCTCACACAGCCCGCTCCTCTGCAGACCGCTCTTTCTCTTCAATCCTCTCTGCGGGAAGGTCGCCTGCGGGCTCCGGAGCCTTGGATTGAACCTCGCCCCCCAAGTCCAACCTCAACATAATGGTCTCGGAAGGGGACGGGAAGACATCCATACCTAGGGGATTATCTGCCGAAGCAGTGGCAGGGTTGATCGCCAACGTTTCAGAAGGCTTATCCGCAACCTTCTCAGGTAGGGATTTGTCTTTGCTGGAGGTATCTCCAGTAATGCGGACAGGAGTCGACGACCGTTTTACAACCTTTTTTTGTCTTGGAACGAGGCTTGGATTTCTCCTCGCGGGCAGAAACATTGGTGAAAAACTTGCCAATTCCAGGCATCGCGGACTGGAAAATGTTAATCGCAAGTGGTGAGTAGCGACCCGTGACTCTGGATATTTTGATAGAACTGGAGCTTTCCGGGATATTTATAGCACCGGCAGCATTAATGGTAGTTACGGACTCGGCGGTTAAGACAACAGTTTCGAATTTCTCCGAATTTAAAAATGTGTAGGGATTATGTTAACCCTGGAGTCCACAAGGCACCACCAGTTCAATCGGCTGGTCGCCGCGGTCTCACTTCTCAGGTCGCGCAGACAGCCAGCCAAGGCACTCGCACTTCAGTCGAGCAGATCGCCAGGTCGTCTTCAGCAGTGGCGGACAGAATCCTCAGTTCGCCCAGGTCGGCACCTATCCAACGTCAGATCAAGGCAAAGGCCCCAGGTCGCGAGGCTCAGTTCGCACCTTCTCGGCGGACTCGCAGCCTCTTCTCTTTTCTTTTCACTTTGTATCTCGTAACCACTGCCTGGTTCTCCTGTACCCCATGCAAGCGATTATTTTAGCCCTGCCTATTTGGACAGACCCTCGAGCCAAAGCACGCTGACTCGAGCCCAGGAGTCCCCTTGTTAAAGGCCGCAGACTCGATTCTCAGGCTTTGGGGACTGCCACTCGCACAGCTTTGCACCTTTTGCCCTTTCCTTGTAATCATATTCGATAATCAAAGGAAAGCCCACCACAAGAATGACATTTTTCGCGGCAGGCGAAGTCTGGTGTTGCCACGATCTGCGGCTCTGACTGTCTCTTTGACTTGACCGTTAGTAAACAACTACTTGCAGTCTCCTCCACCCTCTTTTCTCTTCGCAAAAACCAGAGGCGCATTTCCCGCATCAACACTCTTGATAACTATTGTTGTAGGCGAATTCAACCAATGGTAGGTGCTCATCCCAAAATCCCTTGTAATCCATAATGTAATATCAAAGCATGTCTTTAGGTATCTGATTAACTCTTTCGGTCTAACCATCAGTCGCTGAATGGTAAATAGTGCTCAGGTTGAGTTTGGTGCCTAACTCCTGGAATCCCTTCTAAAAATGAGATACAAATCTCGTGTCACGAGCTGATACAATTCGTAAAGGAATCACATGGAGTCTAACAATCTTTGACACGTAGATCCGAGCCATCTTCTCAGTGGAATGACCTTCCTTGTACGGGTTGAAGTGAGCCTCTTTAGTCATACGATCCACTATGAGTCAAATCGCATCATGCCCCCTCAGAGTACGAGACAAACCAATGATGAAGTTCATTGAGATGTCTTATCGCTTCATTCAGAGATCAGGAGAGGTTGCAAAAGACCACCAGACGCCAACGCTGAGCTTTCACCTTCTGGCACGTCAAACATCGAGAAATGAAGCGAATTATGAAATTCTTCATACCCGGACATTACACAATCTGCTTCAAGTCATGATATATCTTATTGTTGCATAGATGACCAGATATGCGAGATTCATGAGCTTCCCGACATATACGTTCAAGCAATTCAGGAACATCAGGGATGCAAATGACCAGACATCCCAAATCATCCGTGGGGTAGTTGTGTTCATGAACTTTCAACTACCTTGACCTGTTACCATAAGCAATAACATGATCATCATGCATCAAGACACAGCCCATTCTAACTCCAGAAGCGTCAGTGTAAACTGAAAAGCCTGTCCCCTTTGAAAGAAGAGCTAACACTGACGCAAAACATAGACGTTGCTTCAATTCCAAGAAGGCATACTTATACTGACCTGACCACTCGAATCTAGCATGCTTTTGAGTTAGCTGTGTCAGAAGAGTAGCAAGAGAGGAAAAACCTTTGATGAAATGTTGGTAATAACCAGCTAAACTAAGGAAACTGCGAATTTCAGTAGGGGTAGAAGGTCGCTTCTAGTCCATAACTGCGGAAATCTTGGCAGGATCAACGGAAAGTCCATCTATTGAAATGACCCCAAGAAAGCAATACGATCCAGCCAGAACTCACATTTCGCCTGCTTGGCATAAAGTTGATGTTGTCAAAGAGCAGTGAGAGTGAGTCTAAGATATACTACATGATCCTCATGAAACTTGGAAAAAAATCAGAATATCATCAATGAATACGATGATGAACTTATCTATATATTCGCGGATGACACGGTTCATCATATCCATAAAAGCAGAAGGTGCGTTAGTCAAACCAAAAAACATCACTAAGAATTCAAAATGATCAAGCCGAGTTTTAAAGGCGATTCTGGGATGTTAGATTCCTTGATCTTAAGCTGATCAAGTAGATCATCCATGCACAGAAGAGGATACTTATACTTGACTGTAACTTATTTAGGTCCCGATAATCAATGCACAGTTTTTTGGAAACATCCTTCTTTTTCTCAAAGAGAACGGGGGTTCCCTAAGGTGAAGAGTTATGATGAATGTACCCACGCTCAAGCAATTCATCCAATTGTGATCTAAACTCTTCTATTTTGCATGGGGTTATACGATACAGAGATTTAGATATGGGGCGCATTCCAGGCTCTACGTCAATAGAGAAATCCACATCTTGATCAGGAGGCATTCCGGGCAATTTAGTTGGAAAGACGTCAGAAAACTCAGAAACAATCAGGATGGATTCGAGTTGGAGAGAGGCAGAATCCGAATGCAAAGCATATACAAAACAAGCAGAACATCCTTGACTAACAAGGTGAGTGACGCGCACAACAGAAATTACCTTTAGATGACTGCGGGTATGAACATGAACGTTATAGTCCTTGTCATTGATGCTGATATTGACCCTCTTTGCCAAACACTCCAGTTTTGTTTTATATGCAACTAGCCAATTCATGACCAAGAACACATCGAATTCTGACATATCCAGGACTAAGAGATCAGCTAAGACTCGCTATTCACCAAGAAGGATCAGACAATTGAGAATGCCCCTATTCAAAAGGCGCAGATGACCAGACACAGATACTTCATATGGACCTCAAGTGGCGAAGTAGGCCAACAATGAAGGTCCGCAATATGACGAGCAATGAACAAATGAGATGCATCCGAATCAAAAAGAATTTGGATCCACTTATTCTTAACCCTAAATCTCGCTAGAAGTGGAAATTACAGATGCAAATCATGAATGAATGGTTGCTGGAGGGATAAGAACTTCTTAACAAGTCTGTCCCGCTCCACAGAAAAGAGAAACTTCTCCAAGATAGATTCCTTGAATTGTCCCCAGGTCAAGGAGACAGAATTGGGGAGATTGCGGCGCTGAAGCCACCAGGTGTAAGCATCCCGGTCAACCGGTGTGCCACAAGAAGAATCTTCTGAGCCTCCGGAACTCCAGCATACTCAAAGTGCTTCTCCATCTGGGAAAGCCATTCAGATATCACGAAGTAGTCACGATCACCATTAAAAGACGACGAATTTAGCATCTTAAAATCCAGAGTGTTTTCCATCGCTACAGGAGGAATAGTCGTATTTGACATGGGCGGGGGAACTAGATTGACGACAAGCGAGCTAGTACCGGGATTAGATGCAGGAGAGACAGTATTGATAGCTGCTCCAACTGTCCCTGCGCGGCCGAAACCAGAGGATGGATTAGGAGTTTGACGATCATTTTTTAGGCGAGTGAGACGCTCCAGAATCTGCCTCTTAACCTGGGCAACTGCATCTCCAGAAGTTTCCCTTGCAGAAGAGGTAACCTGTTTATGTTACGACCGCATAATAACCATCTAGAAAGAGATATGATAAAATCAGGTAAGAAAAACAATCAAGCTGAACAGAAAGGATTGAGACTAGAAGTTCTAGCTGTTTAATACTGTCGGATACGTAAACCCTATAATAATTACAGCATTTTCATTGAACAACTCTAGGTAACGAGCATGCTAGTGCAACAATAAAATCACATGCAATAGCAAATAATTTGTAAATCCATGTATATACAATCATTATCTGTTGCTCTTAGCTTAACACATTTGTAATGATTTATGTTATGCATGCAATGTAATTGTGCTTAAAATACATTCCTATGAATGTTTATAAATGGATACACATGTCATGTTAAGTGCCCATATTGCTTAATATGTCATGCAAATTATGTTTTTAATGTCACCGCACTTGAAAATACTAAATTGCTCATATCTATTTAATATTTGCAAGCAGTGTATATCCTACTAGAAATCATATACACATAAATATGGCTGATATTGAGTCGAGTTCGAGCGATTTTAGCTCGGCTCGAAATCGAAATTTTCGACTCGAAGTCGGCTCGAAATAGACTCGAACTCGAAATTATTTTCGAGTCGAGCCGGCTCGACTCGAAATTGACTCGATTCCGAGCCAGCTCGAATCAATTTCGAGCCGGCTCGAAATTAATTAATTTTTATAAAAAAGCTACACATTATAAATTTATAATATTAATCTATTATAGTGTTACATTTTTTCCCTCAAACTATGTGATGAACATCATTCAACATACATTTTTAAACTACCATAAATATATGAAATATGAACCCAAAGTGGGTAGAGCTGAATGCTGATGTTGATCACAAATCCATGGAGGCAAGAAAATTTCATATGTGATAAATCATAAAAAGTTTATAAAAACAAACGCCCAAATGGTCAAATCCTATAATTTTTTTTTGAAAATTAAGCTACTTATAAAATCCAAGCATTTGACTAAAAATATTACAAAACTTCAAAGTTCAAACTAAACAATCCATAAGACATAAATAGTCAAATAAAAGTCAATTAACAGTCCAAAATAGTTCATATTAAAAAAACACTTCAAAAAAGTATGTTTTCAGCTGATTGCGCTATAGAAGTCTAGAGTACGATCTCAACTTCTGCTCCTGAATATACTTTTAGTGATTAATAGCAGATCTCACCAGAGATTGCAATCCACGCCACCTGGAATGCTAGTATAAAACAGAGAAATAATGTTCAGTTTATAAGCTGTTTGAAAAAATGTTAAAGTAATATTGGCCAAAAACATTCATAAAGAAAAATGTGAAATGTTTTTGATTGCATATGATAATGTTATACCTGTTGTCTTGTTCTTCCAGATTGCTACGCTTCCTTACGTCAGAATGGCAGAACTTAAATATGATAAATTTGAAATATAACCTTCAGCAAAATTTGCTTATATTTGTTCAACATAACCTTCGTGAATTTACAATGCATAAAATAAACTATAAATGTTATATTTTGCTCACTCCAAGACACGAGGGCATGCGCTACAACATAATATCATAAATATAAAGGTGCATAAAATAAAAATAAAATCAATGTGTAGTGGATTGCATCAATAACAACAACACTCAAGCTTTTATCCCACTATAGTGGGGTCGGCTATATGGATCCTTTGTCGTCATTATGCCCTATCTTTTGTCATAATCTCATTAATGCTTAAGTACATCACGTCTTTTCTTACAGTTTTATTCCAAGTCTAAAATCACATAGAAAGAAAGCTATTCAATTAACATCAGTTCTTAGTACTAGAGCAAAACACCTGGATCTTTATTGATGCTTTAGACTGGCTCTGCCTCCTAAGTCTGAAATCATTTCGGGCAGAAAAAGCCCTCAAACCAGTTTAAAGCACAAAGGCCTTATTTTACTTTCAAACCTTGTATTAAGAACTATAGTCCAAACGTACAACATGAACAAAAAAGAGAATACCTTAATATAAGTTTAATACTTTAATTATTAGTAGAAGTTCCGATGATCTCATCTGGTAAAGAACTTGTTAAATCATCCACATCAAGTTGTGATTGCAAAAACACATCAAAATCAAATAATTTAATTTATGAGTAATAAAACCATTAATCAGTAAATAAATAAAAGTACTTACATTGGCACGATGCTTGTATTGGGAACGAATCCAATTTGAAGAGCACACTAGAGCATTCACAGTTTTGGGATTTAGAGCACCTTTATAATCATTAAGTATTCTACCTCCAGCACTAAATGTTGATTCAGAAGTCACAATTGTGATGGATATTGTAAGGATATCTTTTGACATCTTAGAGAGTTTCACATACTTCATTGAACATATTTTTCACCATTCTAAAACATCAAATTTATCTCTACTCTCGAGAGGAGGTTGTATCGGTGCTTCGTCTAGATATATTTCAAGTTCATTTTTAGGAAGTTGAGTTGAAGAGCTAGAATTCAAAAAATCATCAAAGCCAAGAGAACAGAATTTGTTATAAGTTTTGGTTGAGTCGTTGCACTAGAATGTCCCATGACTCCCAATCTACTTGAAGAGGATGATTCAGAACTTATAATTGTATTGTTATGCTCTGTGCTACCACTATCACAATAAGTGGAAAAAAAGCTCAAAGAGGCTATCTTTTACCGCATTCACTTTTTGGACCGCTTCATAATTATTGTACAATTTATTGAAAACATAAGTGATGAACAACAACTTTCTTTGAGGATCAAGAATAATGGCAAGAGATATAAGTAAATTGCAATCACTCCAATATTTGTCAAATTTGATTTTCATTGGTTTGACCATGCCACGCACAAACTCATCATTAGATGTTGAAGATTTGTCCAATACTTCTTTGATAGAAATCAATGTAGGCAAAAACAAGTTGTATATAAGATAAGATGTTCCTAAAAATAATTTTGATGCAGTTTCAAAGACTTGCAAAATATTCTTAATTTTATCGAACCTGTCATATTTCTTCAGAAAAGTCCCACACCAAACATTTATCTTTCCTAAAGAAATAATGAATGACATATCTATAATGATAAGCACTATTAAGCATATAATAAGTATTATTTCACCTTTTTTCACATCTGAAGAAAGACCTCGTGATGTAGAAATTCCTAATATTTTAGCTGATTCAACAAATGATTTAAGACGTGAAGGTGACTTCCTTATGTATCTCACGTCTTCTCTAACAATGGTAATCAACGAAGAAATCTCCTTTGAGCCATTTTGCACCAAAATATTGAGTATGTGAGCGCAACATCTAACATGAAATACTTCGCCGCCTAAATATAAGTGATTGGAACTTGCAAAACTTTGTTGTAAATTCCTTGCAGCTATCATTCACAGATGCATTGTCAAGAGTGATGCTCATTACTTTTTTCTGAATCCCCCACTATAAGATTGACTCACGAATTGCATCATATATGACTTGACCACTATGAGGTGGATCAAGGTCCATAAAATTTATAATAGAATGTTGGAGCATTCAATCGGAATCTATATAATGAATAGTAATGCATAAATAACTAATAGATTGATTAGATATCCAACAATCGCTAGTGAGTGCTACTTTATCCACTCTTTTAAGAACCTTCAAAAGTTTGTCCCTCTCAATTTCGTATAATTTCATGCAATCATTCTTCATCGTATGCCTTGAAATTTTTACATGATTTAGATTTAGAGCTTTAGAGTAAACATTGAAAAATGGATTGCTCAACAATTGAGAATAAAAGTTCAGCAGTAATTATAAACTTGACTAGCAGTTGCCTAATGCTAACCGAATCATACAATCCAGATACACAAATGAGGGGCATTTGAATATCATCATCTACCATATTTACTCTTTCTTGGTTGAATATGGTTTGATTTTTTTTAACATGTATAAGCTTATAACAAGTTTTAATATGTCTTGCACAATTTGAAGTTGATCGAGACAATTGATACTTATATGTCTTGAAACAATATTTACATTGTCATTTCGAGACAATATTTCCACTTCTATCTTTCATTTTTTTAACTTTGAAATGCTCTCACAGCTCACTTCTTTTTCTTTTTCCTTTGTTGTCTTTCGCAACTTCAGTAGATTGTTGGCCTAATGAAGGTTCAATGTGAGTGATGCCAGTGGAGATGATTGCGACTTCCACATCTCTATCATTAAGATCAATAATAATTGCATTTGCGTCAGGATTTATGAATTCATCTTCCTCCACTGGTGAGGATGATGAGTCACTATAATTCTCTATTAAATTCATAATATCTGAATAAATAAAAAATTGTTGGCGCGGCGTTTTAGGGATGGGGTGTCGTGGTTTTTCAAAACACCCGGCCAAACATCTTTTTTGAGGCTCCACGGTGGCATCAGCCACCGCTAAAAGTTGCGGGCGCCCGCTATTTTTCAGTCACGGAAAAATTTTGCGACTGATAAAAAGCAGCAGCACTGCTGTTCTTTCTTTAAAAAAATTATATATTTTTATATTGTTATTACGTTTATATATTATTATAAATTAATATATATTATTATTATAAAGTTATATATTATATATTATTATATATTACGTTATTAAATATTATTATTAATAAATAATAATTATATATATTGTTATTATTAAGTTATATACTATTATAAATTAATATTAAGTTAAATATATTATTATAAATTAATATAGTTATATATTATTAATAAATAATATTTATAAAATAATATATAATTAATAAATACAGTATTATTTAAATAATATTTATAAAATAAAATTACTAAACCGCATTGCAAACGCTGTTCTTCCAAACAGATTCACAGATTCTGTCACCACTCTGTAAAATAGCTGATTATTCTACCACTGATTCCCACCACTGCTTCTCCAGTCGCTGCAGCCGCGCCAAACAGAGCCTAAGACATCAAGAGCAAAATCATTAAATTTATAAATTTGAACCAACAAAGATGTAACATAAACCTAAAATCTATAACTATGGAGGTGAAATAAATTAAGATTATAAGTCTCTAAATAGAAAGCTAAGCCAACACACATGTTTTTGCATGAATCACAACTAAAACAATTATTGCCAGAACACATGATTAATAGAAAGCTAGCACACATTTTTATACGTGAAACATGAAACTCCTAAAATTATGAATAAATAAACTGCAATCAAAACAATGAGAATGGTAATAATATTAAGACTGCAGTTGGATCTAAAAAAATAACTTATACATGAGAGCCATTAGAAGAAAGCCTGCTTCCGTAAGAGTAATAATTTTCTTATATTAAAAGTGGTATATGCATCCCCATTATGTATATTAACATCTATTTTTGTTTGCCCACAATGTGTTTTTTGGGTCAGGCTTGACACCACTAGGCATGTGTCAATGATTACCATAATCCTCTCTAAATTGGAGCTGGATAAGTCTTCTGTTGGGTAAGAGATAAAATTTCACCTTTCATTTGCTAGTCAATATACTATTTATCAAACTCACCAGGAATATTTTCCTGACAAAATTATATCTACAGATGTAACTGGTAAATGTTAGTACTCCTTAATTTAATTTTCTGTTATTGTTGATGAGTTTATATTCTTGTTTAATCCTTTTTTCTACTTTTTCTCCGATTAGTTGTAGTTCACGATGCCCTTTGAAATAGCCAAGTATGACATTTAAATGCAATTTTCTAAAAAAGCAGAGGACAAGTAGAGCAGCTGCTTTTAGCTAAGAAACAAACGCACTATATTCGTTGTCTATTTAATGTGGAAGGTAAGTATCACTTGAAAGAACTGGTAGCAATTGATATAATATTGTACCAATATTGAAAATTATATGTAATCGAGTCTATTTTCTTTTTATTGTAATGAAATCAAACATTATTAGTATGTTGTTGAGCCTATTTCAAAAATTATATGTAACAATGGCATGAACAGATCTAGAGAAAAAAATCAGGAGAAATAAGACTCTATTTGTTTGGGCGTTTCGCAGCTCCGTTTTGGGCAAACGCCGCCGGAAGGAGGGTAAACAAATGAACATCCGTCGGCGTTTGCTCCGTTTCCACTCGTCCGCCTTGAGAAACTCCCCCAAAAAGCTCTGTTTGGAGCAGCCACTTCCCCCCTCTGGTTCGAACACTCCATTTCTACTCGCCGGATCGACCCGCCACCGCCGAACCAAATGGAGCCTAAATCTGGCATGAACAAATCTGTAGAAAAAATTTGGCATGAACAAATATGGATTTTGGAGAAAACAAAGGCATGAAGCTCTAGAGATGACAATGTCCGTAAATCTGGAAAAAAAATTCATCGAGGGAGGAAAGAAGAAAGTCAAGCGGCTGGATGAGGAAGGAAAAACACACCTTGCAAGAGAAAGGAGGAGCCGACGGCGAGTGTGATCTGGAAGCCAGACACCTTCTCCTTCTATCGCGCAACCTCCCTGTCCATTCTAGTACCTGGCTCTTCTTGTTCCATCGAGCGATCGGGAGGAAGAAGAAAGCCTATGCGGCGGCCGACGAGATTCAGGAAAGCCCTAAACTGGAGAGGTTTAGTAAAAGTGAGAGAAAGCCTTGAGAAAGGCGGAGAGTAAGAGCTGGCTGCTGAGTGACATGAGTAATGAGTATCTCCACTCCCAAGGTCGGGGATTTGACAAAATACAGCACCGCACGTGGCTCAGGGGCGGTGACTTGTGACAATCATGCAGTGACAAAATTGTGAAAAATCGGGCCTGTTTGAACTTTGAATTTTTTAGAGATTTTAAAATTTATATTTTTTATAAAAAATTTAAATCGAGCCGACTCGAATCAATATTCGAGTGATTCATATGAGGCTCGAAATCGTCTCGAAATTAATTTCGAATCAATTTTAATTTGATTAAATATGATTCGATTTTTTTATTTCGAGTTCGAGTCGAATAAAAACTTGAGCGATTTTCAAGCGATTTTCGATTATTATGCTCAGCCCTACACATAAATGTTAAGTTTGGTCATAACCCTTTAACATTCGTGTGCATACTACTCATGCTTATGATTTATATGAGTGTTTCCGCCTTGAACAACAGATAATGATAAGATGAGTGAAAGAAATGATGCATGCATATATATTTATATAATAAAATTCAAAATATGTAAAAATTGATGAAATACTTTTCTTTATAAGCTCAATCTGGCTCTGATACCAACTGTCACGACCAGTCTAAAACAAAAACCAGAGTGTGTTTTTGGCGGGTCGTGATGCCACAGCCATGGGGGAAAATTCTATGTTTGTTAGGCAGGAGCTAATTTATTGTTATTAGATTTAAAATAATTACTTTGAAGAAAAAGAAATAGATTATTTTAATGTGGAAGCTTTAGAGTTTATTAGTGAAAAAAATTAGACGCACATGTATTTTAATAAAGCTCATGACACATAGTTCTATTAAAAAATTTTATGTAATGATAATCCCAAAAAGTGAACATGCAAATAATATTAGATTCCATTGCATAATTATAATCTAGCAGTTATACATGATACAATAGAAAATGACTGATCATAATTATTACATGAAAGAAATGTCCGACAGTAAAGGAAATAACATACATAGAACCTGACACATCAACAAACAAGATAAACCCTCCAGAAGCAAGATCTTACAGCAGATCGGGCTCAGGTAGCAGGCGGCGCACTCATGGACGTTAAAGCAAATTCCAAAATAAGATGAAAAATGGCTCAGAACATTGAAACAAAAATTGAGCAAAATAAAATACAATACGAGCATGAGAATTAGAAATGTACGTGTATCAATTTTTATGAGGGAAAGCTACTAAGACAGACAAGTAAATGTGTCAAACAGAAATAACTAGAATTATTAGCCTACTCCAGAGTCTAGCATATATTCGTTCATGTAATTACATTAACTGTAACCAATAAAATATGTAAATGCTTTTATTTGATATATATAATTCATAATTCATACGGTTTCAAGATCAAATTTAGGACTTATCTGAGATTCAAACTCCGATTTCAGGACTTATCAGAGATTCAAATTCAGATCTCATGACTTATCAGAGATTTTTGTTCAGATCTCAAGCCTTATCAGTGATTCTAATTCAGATCTCCAGATTTATCAGAGATTAAAATTCAGATCTCAAAATTTATCAAAGATTCTAGTTCAGGGAGTTGCATCAATTAGACCCTATCTTTCAAGATACACTTATGACATTAATAAATTAAATTATTCATAATTTTAGACTCCTAATGTATTACGACATGTTATTAATTTGGCGATTTATGTGTTCAAGAGTAGAATTGAAAAACATATAAGGGGTACATGAAATTAAATTCAATGTTTCTGAAAGACTTGATTTCAAGAGCCTAGACACTTAGAGGGAGGGGGTGAATAAGTTCTAATTTTCTTTAATAAATTTTAGGCAATTAACTTGTTCTAACTTAGCACAGATAATACAATTCTCAGTACAGCAATCACAACACAACAATCACAACACAGCAATCACAGCACACCAATCAAAGCACAGTATAGTACACCAGAATTATAGTGGTTCCCCAAGTTATGGGTACATTCACTTTCCCCCTTCGCCTATCCAGTAGAGAACTGGATTCAGCCCAACTTCCTTCCACTAACTCAGATCCACAGATCTTACACCTCAGAACCTGATAGGTTCTTACAACTCAGACTTATACAACTCCTACCTCAGATTCTTCCCAAGAAACCTACCTCAGACAACAAACCTACCTCAGCCTTTAACACCAGGCTTACAACTCAGACTTTCACAAGTCCTACACCTCAGGCTCTCAGCCCTACCTCAGCCTTTATAAACACATACTTACAACTCAGATCTAAAAAAATATTACAAGGAAAAGGAATATTTAGAAGTACAGAAATTTCACCTCGATAAAACTTCTCAATTTGCTGTGAGCTTCTTGATCAGTTCTTGAACAAATTGTATACTTCAGATCCAACCTGACTTAGCTTTTTCAAAGCTTCTTGATTGAACAAAATGAGGTTGATCTGACTTGGAGTAGAAGTTGATCTTCAGACAGCTCCCTTCTTAGATTCAGAAATAGATCTGAATCTTTCTTGCAGACTGTTTAGTTTCTGCCTTCTTAAGGGTCCCCCTTTTCTTGTTGCTGAATTCTCTCTCTGGGTCTGTGTTGATTTGATCCCTCTTAATTGCTTTCTTAATTGTTACTTCTTTGGTTGTCAAGGATCAGTTCCTTTATATAGAGTTTCTTAATGATTACCGGCTGATCCGGTTTGTAACAACTTTCTGACAGTTCTGACAAAGGTGTCAGACTTGTTGTTTATGACAGCTGTCAAGTCTTCAGTCGACAGCTGAGTCTGCAATGACTTTATAACTCAGCAGGAAACACTCAGCAAATAACTTCACATGTGTCGACACAAATAGACTAAGTGTCGACACAAGCCTTGATGATGTCGACACAACCTTAATGTGTCGATACAGTCATTCTTCTGCTTCTCGACACAAGCTTCTGATTGTATGTGTCGACACAAGTACTGTGTGTCGACACAACTGCTTCTGGTCTCGACATAACTGATGCTGACAGATGTCATTGAGTGTATGTCAAGACATCATTTACTGTGTGTCGACACAAGTCCTGTGTGTCGACACAACTGCTTCTGGTTTTGACATAGCTGATGCAGACAAATGACGTTGAGTGTATGTCCAGACATCGTTGAGTGTGTGTCGACACAAGTCCTGTGTGTCGACACAAGCCTTTCAGACTCAGTAAAGCTGTTGTTGAAAGATGACGCTGAGTGTGTGTCGACATAAGTCCTGTGTGTCGACACATACCTTCTTTAGGTGTCGACACAATTCTTGGGTGTCGACACATGCCTTTCTTCTGGTGTCGACATAACTCCTGGGTGTCGACACAGCTTCTGCTTCAGGTGTCGAAACAATTCCTGGGTGTCGACACATGCCTTGCTTCTAGTGTCGACACAATGCCTGGGTGTCGACACAGGCCTTGCTTATAGTTTCGACACAACTTCTGGGTGTCGACACAATTCTTCACAAGTGTCGACACTTGTACTTAGAAAATTCCAGGTTTACATGTTTTTCTATAGAACAACAAAAAACAAAAGATTACATTGTTCTAGACATTAGCCTATTTATCCTAAGATAGAGTAGGCTCCTTAATTACAATTCCCTTCTCAGATCTGATCTTAGCCTGCACAGTAGGTTCAGTATCATCAGCTGGTTTCTTTCCTTTCAGATCCTTCTTCTTCAGTTCTTCATCCTTGATCCTTTGCCTTTCAAAATAGTGAAAAGGCTTAGGGAAGTACTTGCTAGGCTCCAGAGCATTAGCAGGTAACTTCTCAGCTTTTACACTCCTCCTGCACTGAAGAATGGCTTTTTTGCCTGGCTTGATACTTATTCCACTCTTGCTCAGAATACCATTTACCCCTATCATGGGTCTTGTCCTTCACAGCTTTCCAGGCAGTCAAAATAATATTCCTGGAAGTAGGGCTCCACTGCTCAAAATCAGGCTTTAATTCAGCCTGTTCTCTAAACCTTTTCTTGGACAACTGTGCTTCCTTCTGAGCTTCCTTGGCAGCCTCTGACATTTCTACTTTTTCAATGATAATATTTTGTGCCTCCTATGGAGGGCTATACATTGTCTGAACTTCTTGTTGGACTATGTCAAAGTCAGCTGGAGGATAAATGACCTGTGCAACCTCTGGCTGATCTCCTTCAATGTAGGCAGGTTGCACTCCAGACTCAGCAGTATTATCATCCTCACATAGGGTGGAAATCCAAGTGTCGCTCTGATGATATTAGATACCCATTTTGCATGATCAGAGATGACTTTGACTAATATTCTCTCCCCCTTTATGACTTCTCTGGCTATATGATCTCTCAGATCAGTCTTTTGAAACCTTATTTGATCAGCCAGATATTCTGCACCTTCTTTGTAGTAGGCTTTGAACTTAGTCAGGGTATCAGAAATAGTCTTTTGAGAGGCTTCAATGGCTGTATGGACAGCAAGCTAGATCTGCCTGTATGTGCTTGGATACCTCATAGTTTTCAAATCAGGAGAAACATTTCCCATTTTTTTGAGAATTTCTTCATGTGAGTCCTTGAGTTTTTCATTTGATCTGAACTGATTTTCTAAGATATACCCTAGCTTAACCGCAATGTCCTCAACTTCAATTTTTATTAGCTGTTGTTGGTCAGCCAAATATACTATATCTTTACCTCCCTTATGGAAGCAAACTGTCATCTCTTTCTTATGCAAATTGATTTCAAACCTAATGGACTTGATGTCCCGTGCTAGCTGGAAGTGCATATCCTTATGTGTCTCATCCACATATTTCTCTAAGGATTGCATTTGTTCATCCAATTTGATTTGCAGTTGGACCAGTAATGAACTGAAGTCCATGCTTGGAGCAGGTGGTGGTGTGACTGTTTGCAAGGCTTTCTTGTAGCCTGAGCTCTTTTTCCTGATTGCAATCATTTTCCTCTTCTTAGCCATAGAGGCTTTCTCATCATCAGAAGATTGTGATGAGCTTTCTATATCAACTGTGTCCTTATTAGAAGGGGCATTCAATAGCTCCTCCCCCTCAGTTCTTGACAGTTCCTTTTCTTTTATTTGTTGTTCCCCCTCAGTCATTGCTGCAGGTAAATCAGGAAACAGATCTTCCATAGTTACCTCCTACTCCATCTGAATAGGAGGAACAAGATTAGTTTGGGAAATAAAAGGTTCTCCCTGGATATCCAGATTTTTGTCCAGGGCTCTCTCTATAAAGGAGATACTTACTTGCTCATCTTGAGCTGTATCTTTCATTTGCACATCTTGTGCTTCCTTCTCAGCAATTTTCAGTGCTTCTTTATTTATATCTGATACAATGTCCATCACTGTATCAGCAAGCATTCTCACTCTCCAGAGTAGCTTCAGTAATACCTCCCCTTTGGGCAGACAGCTCAGATAATTCAGTGTCTTGTACTGCTGGTTCAGTGTGTGCTCCCCCTGGAGTGGAGGCTATCTTTTGCTTGGGGTGCTGACTGCTCTCTACTAGATCTTGAGCTTCCTTTTGTTGTTGGTCTTCATCAGAACTGAAGACTACCCCCTCTTCAGAATCACTGGAGGATTCTTTTTGCTGAACAATTTCTTTCTTTTTCTTATTCTTCTTGACCTGTTTCTGTGGATTACAAACCTCTTTAGTCAATACTCTATCTCATCTGGATAGAATCCTTACATCCATCCTCCTCATATGGTTGATCTTGGATCCTGGTAGTTGGTTTATAATATCTGAGATAGTTGAAGCTAGACATAAGCTTAGGATCCTTCCCAGATTTGGCTTCTTGATTCCTTGAATCTTGTCAAATACTACTGATGATCAGTCTGTTTTTACAGTGAATACGACTCTTGTCATTAGGTTGAACATGTAGGCAGATATTCTGTCATGTCCACCAGTCTTGTCCAGAATTACCTTGCCTATGATTTCAGAAAGAAACTTACCTTGAGAATTCATCCCCTTTCTGGTAATAGATGATCCAACTTTGGTATTAGGGTTCAGCCCGCACCAACTTAGTGCATCTTTTGTCATGGATGGAACTATTTCATCATCATCCTTAATCTTGGGAAGTTGGAGCGATTTCCTGATTGTCTTAAGTGTGAGTTTTACTCTTGAATCCTGAACTGTGGCTTTGATCTTCTTTCCATCAGTGTCCACAGTTGTTGATGAGTAGAATTCCAGTACTTCCTTTTTCCAAATTCTTGTTAGTTCTGAGACCAAGAACTCCAAACCATTTTCCGAAATTAGGGTAATTACACCCTGGATTTCTTGAGAAGCTATCGAGAATCCCCCACGAACCAGCTCATAACCTTCATTCACCTTGTCGTCCTGATGGGGCGCCATTGACGAGAGAGAGAGAGAAAGAAAATAAGAGAAGTGAATATCAATGTCGACACAAGATCTAGAGTCGAGAAATCTGAAGGCGTAGTCGACCAGATTTTGTCTCCCCCTATTTATAGTTTACAGGTAAAGGGTAGGTCAAAAGACACGCCTAACTTAGTCATAATACTAGTCGACATAGTTTTATATGTGTCGACATAAAAGACTAAGGGCTCGACAAAACCTATTTTTAGTCGACACATCTATGTGTCGACATACTTGTGTCAGTGTCGACACAGGCTAGTCAAGTCTCGACAAAGTGTGTCGACACAGATTCTTGTGATGACACAAATTCTGTTTATGTGTTGACACAACATACTGAGAGTGTCGACACAATTTGCTTGTGTCGGCACAAACTTTCTTACTTAACCAAATTTCCTAAGAAATTTTGTACTTACATATTCTACTAAGGAAAGCTTGTGCTGACCTATTCTAAGTTCAACATACCTAATTCAATTTTAAAATAATTGAATTTAGTTTCATCCAGAGGTTTTGTAAAAATATCAGCAATTTGATTATTTATATTCACAAATTCTAGACTAATATCTTTCTTCTCCACATGTTCTCTGATGAAATGAAATTTAATTTTTATATGCTTAGTTCTACTGTGTGAAACAGGGTTTTTAACAATAAAAATAGCACTAGTAGAATCACAGAATAGTGGAATTCTACTTACCTTGATGTCATAGTCTTCAAGTTGATGCTTTATCCACATCAACTGTGCACAGCAGCTGCCTGCAGCTATATATTCTGACTCAGCAGTTGAGATAACTACACTTGTTTGCTTCTTGCTGCTCCATGACACCAGCCTTCCACCTAGGAATTGACAAGTTCCTGTGGTACTCTTCCTGTCTTCTTTGCACCCTGCAAAGTCTGCATCTGAAAAGCCTGTCAGTAAGAGATCTCTATTCTTAGGGTACCAAAGACCTAGATTAGGTGTGCCCTTAAGATATCTCAAAATCCTCTTGACAGCAGTGTAATGAGATTCTTTTGGGCATGTTTGGTACCTAGCACAAACACATGTTGCATACATGATGTCAGGTCTACTAGCAGTCAAGTAGAGTAGAGAAGCCAATTATTTCTCTATACAAAGACTCATCAACAGGCTTTCTCTGCCTCATCTTTGTCTATAGACATACTTGTTCTCATTAGAGTTTTCATGGTGGAGGCTGAATTCATACCATATTTATTAATCAACTCTTTGGTGAACTTAGACTGAGATATGAACAATCTATCATCAGTCTGTCTAACTTGAAGTCCCAAGAAGAACTTTAGCTCACCCATACTGCTCATTTCAAACTTCCCTTGCATAATTTTTGGCAAACTTTCTACAATGGTTATTTTCAGTATATCTAAAGATAATGTCATCAATATATATCTGGACTATGATGATCTTGCCTTTAAATTTCCCTAAAGAATAAAGTTTTGTCTATCTTTTCTTTAGAGAATTTATTCTCAATAAGAAAAGCAGACAATGTTTCATACCAAGCCCTAGGGGCTTGTTTCAAACTATATAGAGCTTTCCTAAGCCTATATACATAATTAGGATAATGAGAGTGTACAAAACCTGAGGGTTGTTCAACATAGACTTCCTCTTTTAAGTCACCATTCAGAAATGCTGACTTTACATCCATCTGATATACTTTGAAACCTTGATAGACAGCATAGGCCAAAAACAATCTTATAGCTTCCAGCCTTGCCACTAGGGCAAAGGTTTGATCAAAGACAATCCTTATTCTTGTCTTTAGCCTTTTGCTACCAGTCTGGCCTTGTTTTTGATTATGGTGTCATTCTCAACAAGTTTATTTCTATAGATCCATTTGGTTCCTATCACATTGTGATCCTCTGATTTAGGAACCAGTTCCCAGACTTTACATCTTTTGAATTTATTCAACTCTTCTTGCATAGCATCAATCCAGTTTGTGTTTAGCATGGCCCTCTTCAATCTTCTTGGGTTCTATCTGTGACAAAAAACTTAAACATAAAACTGTGTTCATGTTCTTGCTTCTGGTTAGTACACCTTGACTTGCATCACCGATGATTTGATGAGCTGGATGATCCTTTAGGTGTCTTCTTGCTGGAGGAAATCTGCCAACCTCTTGGCCTTCTTCATTTTCCTCAACCTGATGCTCCTCATTGTCTTCTTCATCCAGTGAGTCTTATTCTTTCCCTGGACAACATGCATCCTTTTCTTCATCCAGCCTAGCAGGTGCTTCTTCATTGATAGTCAGCTTGTCCAGCCTATCCTTTAAACCTGTAGAACTACCTTAAGAGCTAGACAATTCACTGTTAATCAACTTAGATTCATCAAATACTACATGGACAGATTCTTCTATAACTTGTGTAGTCAAGTTGTAGATCCTGTATGCCCTATTATTATTGTTGTACCCAACAAATATCCCTTCTAGGGATTTGGCAGCAAACTTAGTTTGGTAGTGCTTACCATTAACTAGGACATAACACTTGCTACCAAAGATTCTAAAGTAGGAAATGTTTGGTTTTCTACCTTTCAAAATCAGATAGGGAGCCCATCTTATGTTTCTTATTGATGGAGGTTCTATTGAGTACATGACATGCAATATTTACTGCCTCAGCCCAGAAGTACTCAGGGAGAGTAGTGTCACTAAGTAGTGTTCTACTTGCCTCAATTAGAGTTCTATTCTTTCTTTCAGCAACTCCATTTTGCTGAGGTGTTCTAGGTGAGGAGAACTCCTGATGAATCCCAAGTTCTTCACAGAACTTTGTCATACATTCAGACTGAAATTCAGTTTCATGGTCACTTCTGATTTTGACCACTGAATTGTTAAATTCATTCTGAATTTGTCTAACAAAGGTCTGGAAAACAGTAGGGGTTTCAGATTTCTGCCCCAAGAAGAAAACTCATGTGAATATAGAATAGTCATCCACAATAACCAATGTGTATATTTTCCTACCAAGACTATGAATTGGCATATGACCAAACAAATCCATATGCAAGAGATATAAACATCTCATTGAATCTTTGGTATCAAGTACATGGAAAGAGGGCTTAGTCTGTTTGCCCTTTTGGCAAGCTGAACACACACCCTCTTTAATGCACTTGACTTGAGGACCATTCCTCACTAATCGCATACTGAATAGCTGTCCTATTGACTTATAGTTCAGATGAGCTAGCCTCTTGTGCCATTTGACACACTGTGATGCTTTCTCACCTGCAACTACACAAATGGTTGAGTTGTTAAACTCACAATCAAGGTTAAGACAATATATATTCCTTTTCCTAATGCCAGTCAGAATGATCTCTTGATCACTTGACCTCCTTATTTGGCACTCCCATTTGAGGAAAGAGATGTCATAACCTAGATCACTAAGTTGACTTATGCTAATCAGGTTATGTTTCAGACCCTTTGTATAAGCCACTTGAGTGATAGTAATAGAATTACTAGAAATGTTACCAAATCCTTTGATGATTCTTTTTTCAGATCCACCAAATATTACTTTGGGTCCATTCTCTGTGGGTGCATAGTCTCTCAACATTCTTCTTGTTCCAGTCATGTGCCTGGAACATCTACTATCCAAGTACCATATAGGGGTATGGCCACTTGGATTCACCTGCATCAAAGAAAGATTTACCTATCCTCAGAATCCAAATTGTTATTGGGTCCTTGGTTCTTGTTAGTTTGAAATCTATCATGCTTACCTGCAGCTTTTCTTACAGGTAAGCTGTTCTTGTTTTTAACACTTGTGTTGAACCAACAATCTATGGGAAAGTGGCCCACCTTACCACAACACCAACACTCAAATCTATTGTACCTTCTCTTAAGCACAGGCTTCTCAACATTGTTGTCAGCATTCCTTTTAAGTATTGGTGCTGGAGCAGCATAACTCAAAGATTCCTTAAGAACATGATGGGTTTGTTTATAGAGTGGTCTATTGGCATATACACCCTTACCAATGTGATCTCCATACTCACAGTGACCATGAGTAATATCATGATCATACCTGTTTGTAGGTTGCATCACTTTCTTAAAGGAAATAAGGGGTTTTGTTGTCAGTGGCTGAACTGGACCTTTGCATTTTCCTTGAGAATTGGCTTCCCTAGTACTTTCCTTGAAGCCTAGTCCTTTCTTTCCTTTCTGAGATATGAAATTATCTATTAAAGGCAAGACAGACTTTGGCTTTGAAAATTTAGCCACTAGATCTCTTTCTTTCTGGAGTCTTGCCTCCAGATTCTTGATATGATTTTCCTTGAAAGAGATTGTGCCCATCTGAATAACAGTTATGTTCTTCAGTTTGACAACCTCCTTCAGTTTCAAATCTATCAGCTTGGCTGATTCTGATGTAGTCTGCTTAAGAGATTCAATTTCCTTGGCCTGCTCTTTGACAAGAAACTTGCTCATCTTCAGAGCTTGCAACAACCCACCATACTCATCAATGAGTTGATGTACATCCCCCTCAGATTCAGAACAATCTACTTCTCTTGAAGTTGATGCTACTGATTCTGATCCAGTAAAATAATCAGAATCTAAGGGAGAACTGTATACCTTACTTGGACCAGGCTGATCCTGGCACTGATCATCTTCTGATAGAGTCATCAGCCCTTTACAGCAATAGTCTTCAACTCCATTTATGGAGTCGAGCATTTGTAGGAATTCTGATTCCCTAGAATCCTCTTCTGTAGAGAGCAGCCCAACATATGCTTCTGGATCATCCTCTTCTCCAGATTCTGAGGATGAAGAGTCTGTCCAACTCTTCTGCTTCTGAGCAACAAGGGATTTCTCCTTCTTGGCTTTTACTTGATGCTTCTTCTTGTCTTTAGACTCCTTGTCAGGACAGTCAGCTATGACATGTCCAAACCTGTTGCAGCAATAACAAACAATCTTAGAATTAGTTTATTTACTAGGTTTTGAGGCATACCTGTCCTCCATGGGAGTTTTCTTTTTCTTGTAATAATCATCCTTGGAGAAGGATGTTGATGGTCTAGTTCACCATTTCTTCTTTTTCATAAACCTTTGAAACTGCCTTGTAAAGACAGCAAAGTCCTCTTCAGAGGTGTGGCTATCTGATGTGTTGTTGTCAGGATTTTCTTCTTCTGCCTCAGCACTCTTTCTGGGTGGAGAAGGAGACTTTCTCCTACCCTTTCTTGTGCCTTCAGCCTTAAAGGCTACTGACTTGTCTTTGTACTCAGACCTACTACTTTTCTCCTTCTCTTTTCTGGCAGTAAGCTGCATTTCATAGGATAGCAGCTTTCCAAATAGTGTGGGTGGAGGTGTATCAGCAAGCCTGGCCACCTCTCTGATGACACATATTTTTGTGTCCCAGTCCTTTGTTAGTGATCTGAGAAACTTGTCATTCAATTCATATGTGCTTAAGACTCTTCCATAGGTCATCAGCTCATTTACTATCCTGAAGAATTTCTTGTAACATTCAGCTATACTGTCAGACTTGGCTTGTCTAAGCTCTCATATTCTTGATTTAGCATAGATTTCCTGTCTTCTCTGACTTCTTCAGTTCCCTCCATGTAGACAATCAAGGTGTCCCACATCTCCTTAGAGGTTTTGCAATGCACCAAATTCTGAAATGTGTCATCATCTATAGCACTTACAATAATGTTTTGTGCTCTTTTGTCTAATGTTGTCAGGATGATCTCATCCTTGGTCATTTCAGAATAACTCTTTGGGGTTCTAACATTTGCATCCAGAACTGATACCTTCATTGGAATGAATGGACCTTCTTGTACTGTGATATAGATTCTTGGATCAGATGCTTCCATGAACAACCTGACCATTTCCTTCCATATGCCAAAGCATTCTTTCCTGCAGATAGACAGTTTCATAGATCCAAATTCCTTCTGATTCTCATTTGAACCCATTCTTGAAATCTGTTAATTGCCTTGGAGATTCACTCAGACTGTTAGGTCAATTTTTGAGCAACCTCCCTCTGATACCACTTGAAAGACTTGATTTCAAGAGCCTAGACACCTAGAGGGGTGGGTGAATAGGTTCTAATTTTCTTTAATAAATTTTAGGCAATTAACTTGTTCTAACTTAGCACAGATAATACAATTCTCAGCACAGCAATCACAACACAGCAATCACAGCACACCAATCACAGCACAATATAGTACACCAGATTTATAGTGGTTCCCCAAGTTATGGGTACATCCATTTTCCCCTTTCGCCTATTCAGTAGAGAACTGGATTCAGCCCAACTTCCTTCCACTAACTCAGATCTACAGATCTTACACCTCAGAACCTGATAGGTTCCTACAGCTCAGACTTATACAAATCCTACCTCAGATTCTTCCCAAGAACCCTACCTTAGGCAACAACCCTACCTCAGCCTTTAACACCAGGCTTACAACTCAGACTTTCACAAGTCCTACACCTCAGACTCTCAACCCTACCTCAGCATTTATAAACACAGGCTTACAACTCAGATCTAAAAAGATCTTACAAAGAAAAGGAATATTTAGAAGTACAGAAATTTCACCCAGATAAAACTTCTCAATTTGCTGTGAGCTTCTTGATCAGTTCTTGAACAAACTGTATACTTCAGATCCAACCTGACTTAGCTTTTTCAAATCTTCTTGATTGAACCAAAATGAGGTTGATCTGACTTGGAGTAGAAGTTGATCTACAGACAGCTCTCTTCTTAGATTCAGAAATAGATCTGAATCTTTCTTGCAGACTGTTCAGTTTCTACCTTCTTAAGGGTCCCCCCTTTCTTGTTGCTGAATTCTCTCTCTGGGTCTGTGTTGATTTGATCCCTCTTAATTGCTTTCTTAATTGTTACTTTTTTGGTTGTCAAGGATCAGTCCTTTATATAGAGTTTCTTAATGATTACCGGCTGATCCGGTTTGTAACAACCTTCTGACAATTCTGACAAAGGTGTCAGACTTGTTGTTTATGACAGCTGTCAAGTCTTCAGTCGACAGCTGAGTCTGCAATGACTTTATAACTCAGTAGGAAACACTCAGCAAATAACTTCACATGTGCCGACACAAATAGTCTAAGTGTCGACACAAGCCTTGATGATGTCGACACAACAGTTAATGTGTCGACACAGTCATTCTTCTGCTTCTCGACACAGCTTCTGATTGTATGCGTCGACACAAGTCCTTTGTGTCGACACAACTGCTTCTGGTCTCGACATAACTGATGCTGACAGATGGCGTTGAGTGTATGTCCAGACATCGTTGAGTGTGTGTCGACACAACTGCTTTTGGTCTTGACACAGCTGATGCAGACAAATGGCGTTGAGTGTATGTCCAGACATCGTTGAGTGTGTGTCGACAAAAGTTCTGTGTGTCGACACAAGCCTTTCAGACTCAGTAAAGTTGTTGTTGAAAGATGACGCTTAGTGTGTGTCGACACAAGTTCTGTGTGTCGACACAAACCTTCTTTAGGTGTCGACACAATTCTTGGGTGTCGACACATGCCTTTCTTCTGGTGTCGACATAATTCCTGGGTGTCGACACAACTTCTGCTTCAGGTGTCGACACAATTCCTGGGTGTCGACACAGGACTTGCTTCTAGTGTCGACACAATGCCTGGGTGTCGACACAAGCCTTGCTTCTAGTGTCGACACAACTTCTGAGTGTCGACACAATTCTTCACAAGTGTCGACACTTGTGCTTAGAAAATTTTCTTGCAAAACTTACACCTGCACAATGAAACTCAAACATCCATCAAATACAAATTGATGTATATCAATGAGTAAGATGAGCCTTCTCCAAATCTGGTACATATTTTTCAGTGTACCCAACAGTTTGCAAGCAAGAGAGATTTCTCCACTTGCCTTAAGTAAGGCTGAAGGTGACCGTGGCGGGTGGGTGGCGCAAACAAGTTTAGAAACCCTAGTCAAACCTGTTCTAGAACGACAAAAGTGATATTCGATTTAGCAAAATACATTATGACACATGCATTTTACGTCGCAAAACTTAAACAAATGATGGTTTAGCGATTTACCTTCCTCAATAGTTAGGGGAGAAGAGACTGCCACGAGGAAATCGGGAATTGGTGGCGCTTTGACTAGATAAACCCTATATCAGAGAGGGTTTTGAGCGATCCAGTTAATTTGGTCGAGGAGCGGTGTCTGAAATCACAAACACAACACGATTAGTCGATTATAAGAGAGGCACACGCTTGGATTACAAATATGTAATTTGAAGTGCAAAATTTGCAAATAAATTTCTGGAAAATCTGAATAAATGAGATTGGAGGCGTTCCTTACATATGGAAACCAAATCCGGACTTAAAATTCCAATTTGAGGAGGATTCGAGCAAACCCTAGGTGTCCCTTTTGAAATCCACCGGCCAAAACGAAGAGGAAGAAGGATGCAGGGGCTGCCTACACTTTTGGAGGAGATGGAAATGGGGTTCTGCTGCCAGCCCTAGGAGGAGAAGGAACCGTCGGCCTCAAGAAAGGAGGTTGTCTTCTCCTAGGAAGACTGATGTCGCGGGCTCATGGAGGGGATGGGGTCGTTGAACAAAGGAGTGAGGAGGACTGTCGGCTGGAGGGGGAGGAGGAGATGACGGCTTGGGGAGAGGAAGGAGCAACAGGCAGAAACGGGAAGCACGGGAGCAGCGGGATGCGGCGGAATCGAGCGGAAGCGGGATGCCCTGGTCGATTGATTTAATAGGGGGGCTCGGATTATGATTTAGAGGACGGATTTCACATGGATTTTCAAATATGTTATTATTTAAATTTAATTGATTTAAATTCCTCCTCCAAAAGCATATTATTAAATATGGTTTGCTGCATTTTGTGTTGCTATAATTGAGTTCACGTACAATAATTGCGTCAATTGGTCTACTGGTATGAGTTCTTTTCATGCAGTGCTAGGATTTTATCCTAGGAAGTCTATTTACCTCGCCTTTGTTTCCCTAGAATCGCATCTTGGTGAGTCTACTGAGTTCTTCATCCATCTCATGCTTGAATTGCATGAATTATTTTGGATTAGAATTGCTAACAATAATGAATTATATTAGGCACATGTAAATAAGCACATGTGTGTGCAATATTTTCAGGTGGGCAAGTAGATGATGGTTTGAATTCATATGGAAATTCTCCCAAAAAGAGCCGCTAAAATGCTACTACCTAAACGAACGAGTCCATATAGGATTATAAAGAAAATTAGAACGAAAGCCTAAAATATCGATCTCCCGGTAGATATTAGTACTCATCATGTATTTAATACAAAAGATTTGTCACATTATTTTGAGTCTCTCGAACATAGAGATCCCTACCTTAAGCCACCTCCTGCACCCTCCTAGTTACAGTCTCACCCTTATCCTAGCCACCTATGACAAGCACCTACGGGCTTACCCGCACCCCCTATGATTCCACAAGTTCTTTTGGATCCACCAACATGAGAGGTGAGAGCTGAGAGTATTCCTGACATTGTGGCGCAGAAGTGCATCACCACTCTAGAAGGCCTATCTTGTAGTTACTTAGTGCATTGAAGTGGACGCCCCCACCATTGACGACTTGGATATCATTGATAGTGTTTGATAGGCTTGCCCTTGATCTTTGACGGCAATATGATCATCTCCATTCATCCGAGATGAATGCTTTTCCGTAAAGGGGAGTTAATGAGGATCAACCACAAGATCGACAGCTAAGATCAAGCCACCACTTAGCGGGTCCGCATTTATGTACACACACAGGAGACATTGATTGGATCGGCGATCTGAGATCACGAGTGCGTTTGGGGCACCACTTTTCTGTTTATATGTATTTTTTGTAGTTTATTTAGTATTAAATGGACAAGGGGCCTAACCGCCAATCATGGTTGTGCACAGTGTTTGCCCATGCCCCCAATCATAGTCATTGTGGATTATTGTTAGCCTTGTGAAGAAATCCAGAACCGACAATCATATCGTGGTGTGACTCCGCGAGATCCCGCGGTGCGATGTGCTGATTATTTTTAGTTGTACTTCCATTGCCCTTCCATGTAACCTCTCCTCAGCTGCACGTCCAGCCCTACAATAAATGGAACTCTTCCGCTCCTGCCACACGCGTTCGCTTGTCGCGAGCTCCTGTGCTCTCTTTTCAGCTGCGATATAGACGACCATAACCGTACATTGTCGCCGCCCCGATTCCAAACCCAACATCCCCTTCTCCGCGTATAGTTCCAATATTTTGTCACCCATCGGGCTCAGCCCTTGAGCCGCCCCAACCTCTGTAAAACCCTTTGTACCCGTAACCCACTCCTCGTCTCCCCGTTGTAATCCCTTCCCTAACCAGATGCCAAACTCTAATATCCCCCCACTTTTTCCTTCCACCTACCAGTCCACCAACGGCGCCCCCGCACCCTCGCCTGTGACAATAACTGTCGCAACCTCTGCTACTTGGATCTACGCCTACAACCGCAGCTGGATCCCCGTTTCTTGTAAGTACTTAGTATTGTACTTTAAACTTTTTTATTGAATATGCGAGCGTTCATCACATAGTTGTTTGGAAATCTTGTCTTGTTTGCATTCTTATTTTGTTTTCATATGTTCCTATATAACGCATTTGTGCAAGTTAAAGTTGAAAGCCCTTCGTGGGAAGGAGAACTTGTTTTGTTTGCTTTGAAATTTGGGATGAATTTCATGTTCTGTTGCTAAGCCAATATAATTTTATTACTCAATTTAAATTTTGGATTAATTCAAATTGTACATGCGTCATATAAATTAGATTTGTATGAGACAACCCGGTACCACTTGCATACGGTCGCATTAGTGTCAATCCACCTTCACAGCCTACCTTGCACCTGGATATTAAATTTCCTCATCGTTGATCTCCTATCAAATGGAGATATAGCTGAATCTGCATTAATTTTTTTTATCTCAGAGTTCCCCTTATCCTTGCATATAATACTTCGGAGTCCTTTTCAAGTTTCTCAAAACACAGGTAACCTCATCCATGTGTTCTTGGTATTGCCATAAACCGACAATCCATGTTGATTGGAAAAATAATATCAAGTGTTGTAGTAGTAAGATAGTTGAAATTCAGTGGACCTCATGCTTTAAAATATTTAGCCCTAGCAGTTGCTAGTTATAGAACATAATATCAATAAAACTTTATAATTTGTTTGGTTACATAGAAGTAGAAATATTTATTGCATGAATATCATTTTGATCATTAATGTTTCTAGATTAATAACATATATATATATATAGGGTTATTTACCGGGACCTCCCCTTGAAGTTTGCGTAATTACAGCTTGCACCCCTCTAACTTTCAAAATTACAATTACCTCCCTTCAATGTTTACATTTCATAACATCCATGCACAAAAAGACACCCCTGAAGACTTTTGTGCTAGGATGTTATGAAATGTAAACATTTAGGGGAGGTTTTTGTAATTTTGAAAGCTAGAGGGGTGCAAACTATAATTATGCTGACTTCGAGGGAAGGTCCCGGTAAATAACCCTATATATATTATAAATTATTATATTAATATTAAGATATTGGGGTAGGGCACTTCAGACATGCCAACCCTCCAAGTAAAATATATACTGTTGATGCACGAAAAGCGACGGGGAAAACGGGCACCACCAGCTAACCGTTCGAGCACTGGGGAAGGTATTGGGAAAAGACTGTCGGCTAGTCGGTTACTAGCGGCTAGGATTGGCGGATAGGACCGGATAGGAAAAAGAGAGAAAGGGCCGCTGCCAGCGGCAACACCAGAGTTCGCCCGCCGCGGCCTGAATGCCTCTCCTGCGGCGGGCTTTCCTTTTATAGGAAAATAAGCGATTACACTTAGAAAAGAAAGAAGAAAGGAAGAAGCCGGCCGGACAATAGACCGCAAAGGACTAGAATCGAGGCCGCAGCTCCTAACAAACGAGCTCTTGGACTCAAGTCAGCGTGCTTTGGGTGTACTCCCGCCCCCTATTTATAGGCTTGGGGGTCTGCCCAAACGGGCAGGGCTACAATTACCGGCTGCCCGAGGTACAAGAGAATCGGGCAGCGGTGACGGGAATCGAGAAAAAGAAGAAAAGCCAAGAGACAGGCCGCGCGGCCTGGCGACCTTCTTCTGCCGAGCTGCAGGACTCGGCCTCTGGGCAGGCTGATCTGGACCTCCTCTAACGGCGACCTGGGGCACAGGGCGCGCAGCTTGGGCAATGACAGGCCGACCCTTAGATGATGGCTGGACCGGAACTGGCGGCTGTCTGACGTAGAGGCCGCCCGACTTGTCTGACAATAAGCCGGCTAGCTGATAACGGCAGCTAGAATGCACAAGCCGCCCGGACTTGAAAACCTGGAGAACTAGTCGCGGATTCAGGGTTAACATAATCCCCGCACATTTTTAAGTTTCTGAAAAACTTCGAAAATGTAGAACTAAGCCGGAGACCGCGACTGCCATTAATGCTTCTGCGTCTATAAAATGCCGAGGGCCCTGCCATTTCGTCAAGATTTCTGCCAAGCCACGGGTCACTACTCGCCACTTGCGGTCAGAATCCTCCAAGCCGACAGAGACTTCTACAAGATGGACGTCATGTCCTCGATGTTAGATCGCGAAAAGAAGTCGTCTGGATCGAAAAAGAGGAGCAGAAAAGCGGACAGTTCCGACCAATAGCCTGAGAAGAAAACTGAGAAGCCGATCGCACCGGCGGCTTCTATTTCTGGAAAGAAACCGATGGAAGTCGTCGCGGAATCCTCGCAGGCCGCGACAAAAGTCGAAGCGGTTTCCAAATCTGCTCTCCCGCAAGCTGGTGCCACCAAATCCTTCGACATTACCTACTCGCCATCAGATGAACCTCTTTTGAAGATCGCCGGGGCGGAGGAGAAGAGTGTCGACTCTTCCAAACCGCGCGAGTTGCCCACATCTGCTGACTTGATCATTGTTGAAGAGGACGACTCGAAGAAGCTACTGGAGGCCGAGCGGTCTCTGACTGAGAAGAGGAAACGGACAGAGACAATAGTCGGCCACTTGAAGCGACGTAAGAAAAAGGTCGAGACCCTTGAGGAAAGGATGGAGAGGAAGGCGCGGAAGATGCGGGTTGATAACCGCAACGTTTCTGTGAAGACCGGAGCGGCTAGTGTGCAATTCAAGCCGCGGGAGAAAGACGTATCTGAGGGTCTGTCGACTCCATCTTCCAAGCCGGACGAGCCAGAGAGTACGCCTTCGGTTAGCGAATCCCTGAGCGATATCCTGAAGGGCATGGAGAAATTTCAGCAGCAGGACAAGTTACTGGCAACTCTGCCGGCTTCTGCGGAGGTCGCCGTCACCGATGTCGAAGTTACAGGAGAGAAGCTTGGTGAATCGGCTCTTGCGGTTTCAGAAGGAGCTGAAAAATTAAAACTCAGAGAGAAGATAGAGGAGATGAAGAAGTTAATCGCCGGGAAGCAGGTGGCGACTACATTTCCTGCCCTGCAAGGTAAACACGAAGAAGTTAAGCGTATTGTAAAATTCTACAAGCCGCGGTCACGGAAGAAGGGAGCGGACACAATTTGCAATCCGCCGGCGAGCTTCTTCCTGACCACGGCTGAGCTGAAAAGCAAAGCTAAGGAGACCGCGCGGCTATGGAAAGAAAAGCTAAAGCGAATAGATTCAGAAAGGTTTAGGCGACCAGCGGCTAGACTTGATACTGCGGCTTTCGAAGGAGAGAACCACGAGCTGCGGTCTCGTTCTAACGAGATCTTCTACCAGGTGCCGGTCATGTCACTGAATCTAACCGCCTGTTTATTCGCTGCAGGTGCACATGGAACTGCCATCAAGCCGGGCGATCTGACGACTTTCTTACCTCCACTGATTCCGCCGCTACCTCCAAGTGTCCGCGACCAGAGGGCGGCCGAATTCCAGGAGGAGGTTGCCGCCTTGCAGGCTAGGATAAGGGAGCATGCCGAGGCCCTTCGAGCCAAGGAAGAAGAGTGGAGGCTTCAAGAAGAAAATCAGCGGTCTATGCTGGAGGCCGCTGAAAAGAGAACTCAAGAAGTGCTGGAGGACTTGGAGCAGGAGAGAGGAATGATGCGGTCTGAGGTGGAGGCCGCTGAGAAAAGGACGCAGGAGGCCTTGGTCAGCTTGGAGTTAGAGAAAACGACGATGCGGATTACGCAGGAGACCGCTAACAAAAGGGTGCAGGAGGCACTGGCCAGCGCGGACATGGAGAAAATGGCAAAGCGGACTGCGCTGGAGGCCGCTGACAAAAGGATGCAGGAGTCCCTGGCCAGCTGGGAGGAGGAGAAGACAACGATGCGGACTGCGCTTGAGGCCGCTGAACAAAGAACTCTGAAGGCGCTGGCCCACCTGGAGCAGGAGAAGACAGAGAAACTTGATCTGCAGGCTTTAGTGCTGATGCTCGGCCGGATTGAGAGGGAAAGGGTGGACACCGCTCGACTTGACGAGGAAAGGGATAAGGATCGACCAGAGGAGGCCGGCAGAGGCTTGCGGCCTGCTGGGACGACTGCTGAACAACAGCAACTACCAAATCGCCCGGCTTCCGGAGAGACTTCGTACTCACCAGTAGTCGCGGCGGTTAGGCAGGTCGCTGCTTCTGGCGACCCGGGAGATCGCGCTCTGTCGCTGGTTCCATTTACCCGCGTAGAGCGTGATACCTCGCGAGTTCATCGGACTCTGCACAATATCCACAACCTTGTTAGTCAAGTGTATGTCCAGCTGGTACAGGCCGGCGACCAAGTCGCGCGGGTCGGGCGAGAGGCTCCAGAGAGTGGAGAGAGATAATTATGAGAACTTTAATTTGGCGTTGTAATAAGCATCAACTCGTGATGCCGGACAGTTTGATTCCTGTGGACAATTGTTGTATGTTCGATTGTATATTACTGCGAATTGCATGCGGCTTTGTGCGGTTTGAATACTTCTAGTCGCTGTCTTTTCTTCTTTAGAAATTTCGCCAAGTACTGGAATTTTAGTCGCTCGAACTGCCGAATTAGAATGCGGTTAGAATACTTTACCTTGCAGGTTGAGCCGTGCGGCCTGATATCTAACCGCGATTTGACAACCACTACTGTAGCTGCGTAGGAAATCTATAAATTGAGATGATCCCGGAGTCTTCGGCACAGGAGATCAGAATGCGAGCTAAAGCAATTGCGATGCGGTCTGATAAAGCTCCAGCCGTTAGGACCGACGCGGCTTCTGCTTTCCATTCGGCGGATCATAAGGAAGGCCGGCTTACCCAAGCCGAGCTCGACAGCTTTGCAGAGAAGCATATGAGAGACAGCCCGCTGCTCGCGCGGCTTCCGCTGCCTCACGAGCGGATTAACACCTCTGCAGCCAACCAGATCGCTATCCCAATCGATCACTTTGACTGCGGCTTCGGCTTCCCTGTGCTAATGGAAGCCGTCGCGGTCTTCGACCATTACGGAGTAGTGCCAGGACAGCTGCCCCCGAACTCGATTGCGGCGATTTACAGCTTCATCTCTTACCTTAGGTCGGAGCGAGTTCGCTTCTCGATAAGGCTGTTCAGAGAATGCTTCTCTGTGCGGTCTATTCCGGACGCGGGAACGAAGATCTTCAGAGGCCATCTTTACTTCGGCTGCCGCGGCCTGAAAGTCGAAAACCTGGCGAACAAAATCGCGAATTGGTCAGAAAGATACCTGATCTTCGAGGGTAACCTCGGACTCCTGCCGGTCCATCCGCAAGTTCGCGACGAAGCCGCTTTTGGCAGCAGCGGACTGGACGACGTGGAGAAGGAGATCTTCAACTTCTTCAAGGGCGAGCGGCTCGACGTCACCCACTACCTCCCGCTGCTCCCGACTTTGGAGGATGTCCATGCGCAGGACAGTAAGTATCACCCAGCCGAACTGCCATGCTAACCGCGCGGCTTCCCAACTGACTTGTTAACTTTGCCTTGCAGCTGTCGTCGCGGTCCCGCTGAACAAGCCGCTTACTCCAGGCGGCCTAACCCTTACACAGAGGGAGAAGAGGGCGAAGAGGGCCAGGCCGGAGCGGGCTGAAGTGGAAGTTGAATCGGATTCCTCCAGCGGCTTCACGCTGCTTGGTATGGGCAGCCGCTTGAAAGACCTCCACGGCAACCCCACCATGCAGTGGAGTGCCGACGACGAATCGGTACAAGTTTCCACCGCCCTCCCGAACTGGGGGAAGGAAACCGTAAGCCGCCATGCCTCCGCGGCTGGCGCGGCTTTGTATGGAAGGCGCAATTTGAAGGCGCTAAAAAAGATTCCTACAGGGGACTTCTCGCGGTTTGCCGCGCAGGTCGGCGCGAGAAGCTTTGTGGCTAACCACTATATGGGCCTGACCCATAGGCGGTTAGTCGCAAGTGAAGGCGACCTGAAGCGGCAACTCGCCGAAAAGGATGAAGAAATCGCACGGCTAAAGGAGCTCAATGCGGTAAGATATTACCTGATTTATGCGACCTCATTTAACAAGCCGCTCGAACTGACCTTCTTCCTTCCTTTGCAGAAAATGTACGATCCGGCCAACTCGGCCTTTCAGGACGCGGTCTTTCCGCAGCTTGTGCAAGGGATCGATGGAGCGCTGAAAAGCCTTCGAGATCGCAGCGGCCTCGCCCCGGGATTCACCGACTTCACCTGCGCCGACCTGTATCCATCCTTGAAGAAAAGGGTGGCCGCGGTTTATCGAGCGCTGAAAGGCAAGGAGAAGATCGGCGGAGAGGGCGAGGCAGAAGAGGAAGAGGACAGCGAGGGAAGCAAGAGCGAGAGCGCTTCTTCTGAAACCGGCGGTCAAGCGTCTGAGACCGCGCGGGTTGTTGCCAGCTCGTCAGGGACCAGGGGCACTGGCAGTTCGCGTTCATCCTCGTCTGACAGTGGCGACTACTCGCCTTCTGAGATCGACGTCGACAGTGAACCGGACTCCGGTACTCCTGCGTCCAAAAGATTGAAGCCGAATTGCTAGGATAGATTACTTGTAAAAGTTTTTACATTTTTTGGAGACCGCCGGTAAGATTTTTGTAAACCGCGCGGTCTACCTTTTATACTTGACATCAGAAATGAAAATATTTTACCTTTTGTGAGAATCTATTATAATTTTACTTGTTTGTGTATGCGGCTTAATCTTTCTTACTCGTTTCCGGCTTAAGAAATCTAACCGATGACTTCACTGAATAATAACTACCTTTGCTCTGGTTAAACTCGAGTAGAATACCGGTAACCGGATATACTAGTCGTCTGCGAAATTATAACAATCCGGTCATCCTTGAGCGTATATAGAGCAATAAGCCGGGCGGTTAGGCGATTATTCGCCAAGAATATAAGGCAGTTCAACTGTTGAGGGTTCATATTCAACCACGAAGTCCCACGATTAATGTATAGGCCGTAATTTTATTGGAGATGAAAAAGATACATGGCGATCAACAAGCCGCCCGGCCAAGGGGATAAACCGGATAGATATTGTAAAAAGCAAGCTGATTGTGGCGGCCTGTCCGAACTTTAATATGAAACTCGCTTTCAATAGGGAAACTACTTAGCGATAGAGATAAACATATTGCGACTTCTTTACATAGCAAGCCGCGAATTGATTTGAATGAATACCATAAGCCGGCGGACTGAGCGAATAGGATAACTGGAGTCCGCACTGCATTAATAATAATATCAGAAATGACCCGTAATTCATAACCAAGCGGGTAGGTGCGGCCGGAGCGGCATAGCTTTCCTCACAGGGTTATGAACTACCAAATCAACCCAAGGACCGGCGGACTGAGCGGATAGGATAACCGGAGTCTGCACTACATCAATAGTAATATCAGAAATGACCCGTAATTCACAACCAAGCGGGTAGGTGCGGCCGGAGCGGCATAGCTTTCCTCACAGGGTTATGAACTACCGAATCAACCCAAGGACCGGCGGACTGAGCGGATAGGATAACCGGAGTCCGCACTGCATCAATAGTAATATCAGAAATGACCCGTAATTCACAACCAAGCGGGTAGGTGCGGCCGGAGCGGCATAGCTTTTCTCACAGGGTTATGAACTATCGAATCAACCCAAGGACCGGCGGACTGAGCGGATAGGATAACCGGAGTCCGCACTGCATCAATAGTAATATCAGAAATGACCCGTAATTCACAACCAAGCGGGTAGGTGCGGCCGGAGCGGCATAGCTTTCCTCACAGGGTTATGAACTACCGAATCAACCCAAGGACCGGCGGACTGGAATTAATCGACAGGATCAAGTCGGCCGAATTCCAGAATATATTAGTAACAATCCGAGATAGATTTCATAGCCGAATAGAATAAACCGAAATAGGTAACCGCGCGGTCTGCGGACTGTGCAATATAAACCGACTAGGCTGTAAGACCGTGAGACGGTGGATTAGAGCATAAACTGAGAATCATCACTCTTCTAAAGAAGATCTCATTTAACTCATCCGTGAATGATTCGAGCGGGGCTGCCACTACACATCTGCGACTGATGTCGAGCGGGATGTGGAGGGCTAAAAAAGTAGTATTATATTTGTTATAAGTAAATGTCACATTGGTATGTCAATATTAAGTGTAAAGCTAGGAAGCAGAATTTAGAGGGCATATGAATGCTTATTTCTAGAGGAAAGCTTAGTAAAAGGATATGGGCTTGAAGCCTAATTGAACCAAATTGTCGATGATCGTTGAGAGATATTTGTGAAGCTGGATGCTGGTGAGGACTGGTTTGGGGCTATATTTATTACAACTGTCATTATCAAAAGAAAAGAAGCAAATGCAAGAAACTCCGAACACATGGGAGATATACGAAATATGTAAAAGAAAGACAAACAAGATACTACCGCTTCTAACACTTCCACTATTTAACAACAGAATCTTCATTTGAAACATCGGCTTTATCAGTGGAAAATGTGCTGGAAGATCATAGGACAACATAGTCTGGTAATTTCCCTGCCCTTGCAAATTGATCTGCTAGTTTCCGGAGAGCCCGAAAATCTTCTGTGTTGTGACCAATATCCTTATGATATTTACAAAAAAGTTCTTCATGTCGATGTTCAATCTTTGATTTCATACGTCGAGGCTTTTTAAATTCTTTCATATTAGCAAGAATTGGCAGAAGATCTTCCATAGAAATTTTGAACTTGACATATTTGTCCGAGTATTTTTCATACTTGAGTGTTTTAGGATCAAAGGACATGATGGGGCAAGCTTCTATACACTCTGATGATTTATCCTGTTGCGGAGATTCTGAAGCACTTCGGGAAGAACCGGGTTCTTGATGATAAGAATCTTTCTGATATCCCTTAGCCATTTGATTTAAGAAGGATATATAGTTGGCATTTGCTGCTTCACCTATTATGAACTGATTAGCTGTTTTAATAAGATCTCCATAGGTCTTAGGCTCCTTTTTGCTAACTTTAAATTTGAGAGGACCTTCTCGAAGTCCGCTTATCAAGGCATATTTGTAAAAGTCTGGATGAACGTTAACGATATCGAGCGTTTCCTTTTGAAACCGATCAACGAAATGAGCGATAGACTCATCAACTTCCTGCTTGATTTGGAAGAGAGCTATTGGGTTTCTCTTCCGCTTCCTGAAAGTATCAAATCTCAAAAGAAACTGTTTTTGAAAATCCCCAAAGCAAGTGATGGACCGGGAAGGTAAACCATGAAACCATTCCTGAGCAAGACCGTCAAAGGTCATTAGAAAAAGCTTGCATTTGATTCCATCTGACATGGCTTTTAGAGAAGCAGCCGCTTCAAATGCTTGCAGATGTGAAACTGGATCACTAATCCCAGAATAACGTGGCAAGCGGGGCTCTCTAAAATCATCAGCAACGGTATCCCTGCGAATTTGATCAACGAACGGAAAAGAAACTTCTTCTCTGTAGAGAGGTGTCTGCTTCGTGCCAGCCTGAAACGCATCCTTAGCTATATTCTCGGGATGAGAACCATCTTGCCTTGCTAAGGAATCCAGCATAGATGATAAGAAATCTCTGTAATTCCTCGGGAGATTCATTGCAAATGAGAGAACAACCAACACGAACTTTGAGACCGCCGGACAGTTACAGTCTGACCGCGCGGATAGAATTGCCAGCGGTTGCTGAGCAGGTTAACCACCCTTGCCGCTGCTTGCTCGACTACCCGCTAAGCACTAGCGGCCGAGCGGTCTGACAATATCTAGCCGCGGATTTCACCGGCTAACCGAGATCTGAAGGTCGCGTGTTAACTGTTGATGCACGAAAAACGACGGGAAAACGGGCACCACCAGCTAACCGTTCGAGCATTGGGGAAGGTATTGGGAAAAGACTGTCGGCTAGTCGGTTACTAGCGGCTAGGATTGGCGGATAGGACCGGATAGGAAAAAGAGAGAAAGGGCCGCTGCCAGCGGCAACACCAGAGTTCGCCCGCCGCGGCCTGAATGCCTCTCCTGCGGCGGGCTTTCCTTTTATAGGAAAATAAGCGATTACACTTAAAAAAGAAAGAAGAAAGGAAGAAGCCGGCCGGACAATAGACCGCAAAGGATTAGAATCGAGGCCGCAGCTCCTAACAAGCGAGCTCTTGGACTCGAGTCAGCGTGCTTTGGGTGTACTCCCGCCCCCTATTTATAGGCTTGGGGGCCTGCCCAAACGGGCAGGGCTACAATTACCGGCTGGCCGAGGTACAAGAGAATCGGGCAGCGGTGACGGGAATCGAGAAAAAGAAGAAAAGCCAAGAGACAGGCCGCGCGGCCTGGCGACCTTCTTCTGCCGAGCTGCAGGACTCGGCCTCTGGGCAGGCTGATCTGGACCTCCTCTAACGGCGACCTGGGGCACAGGTCGCGCAACTTGGGCAATGACAGGCCGACCCTTAGATGATGGCTGGACCGGAACTGGCGGCTGTCTGACGTAGAGGCTGCCCGGCTTGTCTGACAATAAGCCGGCTAGCTGATAACGGCGGCTAGAATGCACAAGCCGCCCGGACTTGAAAACCTGGAGAACTAGTCGCGGATTCAGGGTTAACATATACATTGCCGGAAGTCCCCATCATATTCATTAATTTAGTAGTATATGGCTGAAGATGTATGGGCACAACTTCTATACTCAGGGGGTACTAAAGTATTCCCAAATTATTAGTTTGAAAGTAATCATGAAGATGTTATTAGCACGAAAATTCCACTTATTGTCCTCACTTGTTATTGATAGGAAAACAAACAATTCGATGCAATATCTCAACAATAGGGTATATATATATACATATATGAGAGGGTGATCATAACACCCGAGGTGAGGCTTAGCTATATCTACCATATACAGTATCTCTAACACCCCTCTCAAACTCACATGGGATCATACAACGAGAGTGTGGACAATAAACAAGTATGTTGGTTTTGCGTCTGTGGCTTAGTCGTCAAATCTGCAAGCTACTGCTCAGAAGGAATAAAGTAAAGAGTAAGAGTACCAAGACCATACTGGTTACGTAGGAAGAAAGCATTCACCCTGATATGCTAGGAAAGAGAGTGCTTCACTGGGTTCAGAGTAATCTAAATGACACCAGTATTATCACAATGGAGTAGGGTGAGATCTGGAGAAGAGACACCAAAGTTCTCAAGAAGTCAGCAGAGTCAAATAATGTCCTTTGCATTGGTATTCATGGCCCAAAGCTCAACCTCAGTGATGGAATGAGAGACACCAATCTGTTTCTTGGACTTCCAAGCAATGAGTGAAGAACCCAAGAACAGACATAAACTAGTGACAGATCGACGGTCAATGAGATCACTGACCCAGGTAACATGTGAATAAGCATAAAGTTACAGAGAACTACAGTTGGAGAAAAAGAGACCACATGAATTTGTCGCCTGGAGATAGCGCAGGAGCCGCAGTAAGTGACAATAATGCACAGAGGTAGGAGCACCAACAAACTAGCTTAACACAAACATTATGGGAAATGTCGGGCCGAGTAATAGTCAGGTAGATGAGTCTCTCAACAAGGTGACGATAATAAGTAGTATCAGAATGTGTGGAACCCTATCATCCGGACGTAGCTGAAGATGAAGCTCCATAGGTATGTCCACAGTGCGAGGGTCAGAGAGAGTTGTCTGAGCTAAGAGATCTGATGTGTAACACCACTGAGAGAGCTGAAAACCATCGTCTGTAAAGGTGACCTCAAGGACCAAGAAGTAGCTCAGTTGTCAAAGGCCAGTCATCTAAAACTTTTGCTGATGGTGATGTTTGATGAAGGCCACATGAGAAGGATCATCACCAGTAATAATCATATCATGCTTATAAAGTAACAGAAGAATTTGACCACAAGAGGAGTGCACAAACAGAGCTAGATCATATGGACTTGATTGAAAACCAGCGGCTGTAATGGCTGAGCTGAAACGTGCAAACCATGCGCAGGGCGCCTGCTTGAGCCCGTAAAGTGCTCGTAGTAAGCGACAGACAAGGCTGGGACGAGGAAGCATACACACCTCTTGCTGAAGGTTGCCATGAAAAAATGCATTCTTCACGTCGAACTGAGACAAAGACCAGTGGCGAACAATTGCAACTGCAATATGAGTACAAACCGTAGTCATGTGGACGACTGAATCAAAAAGGTTATTATAGTCTCGTCCCTGCTCCTGTTGAAAACCACGAGCCACAAGTCGAGCCTTGTACCTCTCTACATAGCCATCTAAGAGAGTCTTGACCTTGAAGACACACTTGCAAGTAATAGACACAACACCGAGTGGAAGATGGACAAACACCCAGGTACGAGTGTGCTCGAGTGCCTCCAGCTCAACAGATATGACATCCGCCACTTAGGTTTCTGGGCAGCTTCACGGTAGGAAGTTTGTTCTAGAGTGGCACAGGTAGTAGCAGGAAGGGCAGACAGGTCCATCGGTAGTGTAGTAAGGCTAAGGCGGTCAGGAGGATGTCTCTCACGAAGTGGGTAGAGGCGCACAAGAGGATCATTCACAGGACACTCGCTGGTGGAGACAGACACTGAGTCTGGGGGCAGTGGAGGCTAGAGAACAAAAGGAGGACAACGAGTGTAGTGATATGGAAGGGGAACGACGAGCTCATCAGATGGAGAAGTGGGTGGTGAAGGGGAGGAGTGAGGAGGTGAGACTAGAGAGGTGGGAGGTGATGGTAATAATTCTATTCGCAAAATAAATTTGAACTAGCAATCCGATGCAGACAAGTATACCTATCAAACCGTAGTATAGGAACACAAGTGTCATATTAAATCCGGGAACCGTCGAATACTTATACTCACCCGAATGACTATTATTTTATCGTAGCAAATTTGATCGGTTTTTTTTAAGTGAAATAATTTTGATGAAATCTATTAGAGAGAAGGCCTTAGTACTTGGTATAGGTTCAATTAGGAGTTTGATTTAGAAATGTTTCACCTTATCTTTTTTATATAAAATTGTGGCCGGAGATTTGAAAATAAAATAGTCACTCGCTAGAGTTAACCATTTCCTAATTTTCATAAAAATTAAGTGACTTTCAATCTTAATTTGAATAAAAATTGCTTTGAATTTGAAATCATGAAAAGCCGGAGGAGTAACATTAGTTTTTCTCAAAACCGATATGAGCTCATTTTATTTCCGCGGGATCTAATGTATTCATGAGTCGCTAGACTATTGGGAATACAAAATTCAAGTGTGATTATCATATTCTAGCAATATGAAATCACATACAATGATTTAGCGGAAATAAATCAAGGTTATATAAAAAAGACGAGTGATGATTATCGATGAATCATCCTCCTAAAATCGCCATCCCAAGTACTAAGTAAGAAAGTTAGCTACTCATAATAGAGTAAACAAAAGCATAAAGAATAGAAAAGGACATTAATAAAACTATCGATTGCAACAAGAAAATCTTATGAAAGAAATTACATGAAAGAAGTAACTCCTATAACTCCAATTTTCAAACTCTCTCTAAATTTTCTCTCCAATTTTCACTCCTTTCTCATTATTTGGATGGCCTTATATAGAAGAAAATTCAGCCCAACCATTAAAAGGGGGAATGAATATGGCTTTGGGAAATGAAGAGTCAAAGATGGAGGAGGGCTGTGGAAATGGACTTGGTGAGGTGGCAAGGAGAGAGAAGATAGTGGCTCCAATGGGGAATGAATGTGACTCCTCACGGTTTAATCAAGAGGGAATGAATGACAGCCATATAAAATGAGGAATTTTCAAGTATGCATGAGGAGGTGGTGGGCCATGACATAAATGATGATAGTTTGATGAAAGTGGCGGGTATTTAATGATGGAGAAATGAAATGGATGGACTTGCATGCATGAAATGGTGACGTGGGAATGTGCAACAACTATATATTAAAAAGGAAGGTAGCAATAATATTTAAATAAAAGTGGCCTTATGCAGCAAATGGATAAAGAGCTCGAGATCACGAGATGGGTTCACATGCATGGATTCTAAGTGGTCGGGCTGCATGGAAGTGGCTCGGTTGTAGCTTGAACAATTGGCGGCAATCGCGTGGAGGTGATGATGTTGCAGCATCAGTATGAATAATCGGCGCGAAGGCTCCATGTCGGCAAAAACTTTGGCGCGGGCTGCATGCCCATGCATGGAAGGCGGCTCTTATGCGAAGGTGGTGGCTTTCATGCGAAGCTGGTACGCCCTTTGGCGCGAAGGCTGCCGCGACACAATTTTTTGACAAAATTTCAAAAAATTAAAATTATTAAAAACGAAAAATCTAAAAAGAAAATAAACTAATATATATTTATGAGAAAATTATATATTTATATAGTTAAAACATAATATTTTTGTTTTAATAATTTAAGTTAATTACGTATTATCAAATTCCCTCAGACTAAGTATTTTGCTTGTCCCCAAGCAAAGACATGTAAGTTAGCAAACATAAAAATAACTAATTAAATGACTTGGTTATGATAAACACAAGTACGATGTGAAATTCAAAGTACGAAAAACTATGAAAAGTAAACCGAATTTTTTTTACTTAATCATATTTAAAACTTTATAAACTTTACTAACAAAAATTGATCATCCAGTGTTTTAGCAAAAATTCTTTAAATAAATCTAAGCTGCGTAATAAATGAAAAAGCACATTGAGTTGTTACTAAACTTTAAGAGACAAATTATACTACTTCAATATAAAATAAAAAAAATCTAAATTCCTATCCAAAAACTTAACCAATCTACTTTTCTTCGCTATTTAACTAGAAATAAACCTAGGAGCATGAACCAAAAGGGCTTCATTAGGATTGAAACTTGGCTTATGTATAAGATTAGAAATTGAAAATTAAAAAATAAACATGATGCATATGGATCACAATAAACCAAGATAAGAGTTTTATAAAAATTCAACATAAGAAACTCAAAATTTTTCAATCATAACATAATATTTTTTTTCAACATGTGGCCATAAGAATTTTGAAAATTTGGACAATACATAATTTTCACGTAATGCAATTTTTTATTTCTTTTACATTCTTCTTTTGCAACTTTCTTTTTCCTTGAAATTCTCTAAATTTTCACAAAATGAACCTCTTACACAATGAAATTTTTAAATAAAACTCAAAAGTTTAGTGTGATAAAAAGGCTGGGATTGTTGTCTTTGGTGAAAAAGAAAAGTGGAGGCAGCAAAGAAAACATGAAAAAGTCAAAAGTGGTTAACTAGGGATTAATTTTTAGGTAAAGCAATAAAGCACAAACGATTCAAAAATGACTTGAATCATTTTCATGCTCTTAAATCTATCTAAAGCTAGGATTTGAAAAAAAACTCAAAAGGTACAAGACCTAAATAGAAAATAAAGAATATTAAAATTATCATGAAAACAAACATAATGAGCGTCTAGAATTATTCACATCTACTATACTATACATGCGTTAATATTACAGAGATTTTTAAAGACGAAAATAAAAACAGCAGATGAAAAATTTTAAATTAGTAACGGGAATAAAAGATAAAAATCATAAAGGAAGTGCTAATTTTTTATAAACAATTTAGAATTAATATGTTACTTGGAATTATTGCACGAGTCAACATATTACCCGTAAAAGATAACCAAAAAGAAAGAATAGAAAATTTTAAACTAGCTAAATTTGCATAAAAGAGGTTGGAAATAACAAAACGCAAGTTGGGGTACTTACGGTTTTGCAAAGATTAGCTTAAATTACCTAATATTTTTTTAATATGATCTTTTTTTGGATTTGGATTGTTTTTGAAGACATAAAATAAGAAACATAAACAAAAAGCATAAAGAAAAGTTTAAACCTAAGTAAATTATTAATTTTTTTTGTTTTAACTTCTTGGACTTTCCGAGAACTATCCTGTGAGGGGTTCGCAGCGGTACTAAGCGGTGTGATGGGGTGAAATCTCAAACGGCCCTTTCCAAGACTTTAAGTTTCTCTTTTCTGAATTTATTTTGTACTTTTTTTCTTTTATGAATTTTTTGTCTTTTTTTTGAAACATAAAGAAAGAAAAAAAAAAGAGGGGAAAGAGACCAATATTTCCCTCATGTGAAAAGTATTGAGAAAACGACAAGAAAAGGTAAATAAATGGCAAACTTTATTGCTCCAAAAAGATAATCATTACATAGGTATGCCCCTTATTTATAGAAATCGGGGGAGGTGAGAGAATGCAACCCACAATGTGAGACTAAATAACTAGTCGGATGGCTAGAGCGGTTTGACAGAGTCAAACCGCCAACTATACACAATACAAAGAGATCCTTAGAGCATTACTGGCGACTATTACCCTGACGGCAGTTGCGGTTAACACAATGTCCGCTGAAGCGCCTTAACCGCCTAACCGTAGTTGCGGCTAACATCCAGAGCATAGCAGCGGTCACCATCAAACCGTTGCTGAGGATAATCATCAGGCTGCAGAACCTAACCGCCTAACCGCTTCAACCAGTTGTCCGCTGTGGCTAACCGCTAGAACACTGTAACGGCTAACCAGCCGACCACTTCTACTGCTAAGCCTCTGACCGCCCGCTGAGGTTCACAACAAGCCTGCTGAACCAAACTGCCAGACCGCACCAGCAAGCTAACCACTGCGGTAAGATATTAGATCGGGCGGTCTCCTCAAGTTCCAACACTCTCCCTCAAGCTTGAGCATATATATCTACCATGTCCAGCTTGCTACAAACCTCACCAAAGGGAGTAACAGGTTTGGTGAAGAAATCAGCTAGCTCTTTATCAGATGTAACAAACGGTGTACAGATCTGATTCTTCAAAATCTCTTCTCTGATGAAGTGATAGTCCACCTCTATATGTTTTGTCCTCTCATGAAATACTAGATTCCTTGAGATATATATGGCTGCCTTGTTATCACAGAACATAGACAAATGATGATCATATACCTCTCCAAAATCAAGCATAAGCATCCGTAACCACTTCAGCTCGCACGTAGTAAGATCCATACTCCTATACTCTGCTTCTGCACTTGACCTGAACACTACTGCCTTCTTCTTGCTCTTCCAACTGACTAAATTTCCTCCAACAAATGTACAGAACCCAGAAGTGGACTTTCTATCTTCCTTATCATCCGCATAACTAGCATCTGAGTATGCCTCAATCTTCAAATGTCCCCTTTTCTGAAACAGAAGCCCTTTGTCTGGAGCATCTTTTACATACTCTAAAATCTTTATGGCCGACTGGAGATGACACTCCTTAGGAGCTTGCATAAACTGACTCACTTTTCTCACAGCATAACAAATATCCGATCTTCTAACGGTTAGATAAACTGACTCACTTTTGTCACAAGCCGTCTGTACCTGGTTACATCCTCAAGAAGAGGTAAGTCCTCACTCCAACATTTGTCATCTCCAACTGACATAGGAGTCCGAGCAGGCTTTGCCCCAAGAATGCCTGTATCCTTCAAGAAATCTAAGGCATACTTTCGCTGTGAAAGAACAATAGAGTCAGATTTTCGAGAAATCTCAATTCCAAGAAAGTACTTAGTAGCCCCCATATCCTTGGTAACAAAATGCTGAAGCAGATGCTTCTTTGTCATGCTCATTCTTTTTTTATCATCTCCTGTCAAAAGAATATCATCCACATATACTGCAAGAATAACAAGACCAGCTGCAATTTTGCGAATGAACAAAGAATGATCTGCAGTACTCCGAGCAAATCCAACAATAGAAATAACTTCATTGAATTTGTCAAACCAGGCCCTCGGACTTTGCTTGAGACTGTAGATAGCCTTCCGTAACTTACAGACCTGAGACTCCCCCTAAGCAACATACCCAAGAGGTTGCTCCATATAGACTGTTTCTTGCAAATTACCATAAAGGAAGGCATTCTTCACATTCAGTTGAGACATCTCCTAGTCTCTGTTGACCGCTACGGAGAAGTGAACACAGATTGTATTAATCCGAGCAACAGGCGAGAAAGTATCAAAGAAATCTATGTCATAGGTCTTTGTAAATCCCTTGGCCACAAGCCGAGCCTTGTAACGATCAATAGCACCATCGGGGAGAAATTTGATGACGAAGACCTAGCGACAGCCAACCACATCAACTCCAGGAGGGGTAGGAATAAGAGTCCAAGTACCCCTCTCAGTTAGAGTATTCATCTCTTCATCCATAGCAGCTTTCCAATGAGGAATAACAAGAGCATCATGATAAGAAGCTAGAATCACACTTGCGGACAGAGCAAGAGCAAAGCTCTGAGACGAAGGAGACAGCTGCGCATAGGAGACGACATCTTGAATATATGTTGAGTACACGAGTGAACTCCTTTACGAAGAGCAATCGGAAGATCAAGATCCATCCTGTCTACTGTATTAGTCCTATCCAAATGAGAGACTACTAGCCTAGGAGCTGTCGGCAGCGGCTCAGGAGAAGAAGGAAGAGTAGAAGAATCAGAAACAGAAGGAGGAGAGAGAAGTGCAGGATCCAGAAGAGGCGCCGACACCATCGGAGAAGACGCATCAGCAGAAGAAGGAATAGTAGAGGGAGGAGAGAAGAAGGGAGTATCCTCAAAGAATGTGACATCCGCAGAAACATACTGTCGGCGATGAACAGGATCAAAACACCTATACCCTTTCTGTGTCGGACAATATCCTAAAAAGATGCACTTAATAGAGCGAGGAGAGAGTTTGTCGTGACCAAAGGAAGGAGAGTGAACAAACGCCGTGCACCCGAAGACACGAGGAGGTAAGGGAAATGGTGTCGCACCAGGGTAGAGGATATAAAAAGGAGACTTGCCTGTTGATGCGCGAAAAGCGAAGGCGGAAACGAGCACCAGCAGCTAACTGTTCGAGCACTTGGGGAAGAAAGGAAAAACAAGCTGCGAGCAGCAGTCTACTTGGCGGACTAGAAAAGGAACAGAAAAGCAAGAGCCGTGGAGCACGGCAACACCAGACTTCGCCCGTCGCGGCCTGAATGCCTCTCCTGCGACGGGCTTGCTTTTGATTGCAAAGAAGGGGTTACAAGAAGGGAAAAGGAAAGCAATGCAGAAAGCAAGCTGGAGATCGCAAAGCCAGAGATTCAAGTCCGCAGCCTTTAACAAGTGGGCTCCTGGGTTCGAGTCAGCGTACTTTGAGTGCACCACTTCCCCCTATTTATAGGCTGGGGGCCTGCCCAAACGGGCAGGGCTAAAATAACCGGCTGCCCGGGGTACAAAGGAGCCGGGCAGCGGTGACGGGAAACAAAAGAGAAAGAAGAGGCAGTCCGCGCGGGACCGGCGGACTGGACCTGCGAACTGGAATCCTCCCTTGGTCGCGTCGAGCGCTATCCTGTCAGACCAGTTGCGACCTGAGCAACCTGGGCGACCTGACTCGGAGCTCGCCGATCTGGGCTCGACTATCGTCGAAGGGAGGTCGACGATCCAGCTGAGTTGAGGACCAAGGGCGACCTTGGCGGACTGAGATATGGAATCCGGCCAAGGAGGAACGAGACGTCTGGCTGGGTATGTTGTGGATTCTGGGGTTAACATAATCCCCTCACATTTTTGAGTTTTGCAAAATTCCGAAAATGTTTCCTTAACCGCTGAGTCCGCAACTATCATTAATGCTGTTTGCGCTATAAATACCGCCGGAAGCCCTGTCCTCTGTCAGAATTGGCTGCGCGACGGGTCGTTACTCACCTCTTGCGGTCTCAACTTTCCAGTCCGGCATGGCAAGATTAGGGGATTTCTTTGGTAACCTTGCTACTTCGACTGAGAAGCCCAAGGTCAGTTCCCGACCAAAAAAGACCAGTCGCCGTCACGATAATCCACCCCGCTACCGAGGAGAGAGCTCAGGTCAAAAGAAATCAGACCCAGCCCGCGACATAGAGCCTGAGAAAGTCGCGACTGTTGTTCCTCCAAACCCACCAAATGAGAAATTGAATCCGCCATCTGTTTCCGACAAGAATCCTGCGAGCTCTTCCAGCATGGAGGTACACCGCTCTGCTTCTGGGACTATTATGCTGCGGATAGACACGGGCAAGGAAGTATCGTCGCCGAAAGTCCAGCAGCAGATGATCGAGGAGAAGCTTCCTGCTGACGAACAGGTAGAGGAAAGGGCAGAAGAGGCTGCTGAGGAACGAGTTAAAGAGCCCGCCGAAGTCGCGGCTAAAGATTCCGTTGGGCAAGCTAAGGAGCCAGTGTCTTCCCCGGCTCTGGTTGTCGCACCGACATCAGTCCGCGAACAGCAGCAGGTCGTCATTGACTTGGATGAGACGCCTGAAAAGAAAAAAAGGAAAAGAGACAAGAGTACTGTTGCGGAGCGAATAGAGAAGAGGCTGAAGGTTAGGAAAGAGAAGAATATCTCCAAGCGGACTGGTGCTGCGAGCTTGCAGCATAAGCCGAGAGAAAAGGAGGTTCAAGATAGCGATCACGTCACCCCTGCTCCTCTGTCCACAGAAGGTGATCCCCCTTCGACGCTTAGCCTATCAACTACTGAGATCCTTGACTCGATAGATGACGAGCAGCTTGCGAGCATGAATCGCTCTCTGCTGGAAGTTCTGCAGCCCGATGCCGAGATTAGAGGTGAAAAACTCGCTGATCCTTCTTTTCTTCCAGCTGAAGAGAGGGAAAAGACTAAGGAGCAGCTTGCCGTAATGAAGGCAAAGGTCGAAGCGGTCTCGGAGAAGCTTGTTGTGGATAAGCGGGCTGAGGATCTTCGGACCGCTGCCGAGCTAATGGGGTCAGGTAAGTTGCAGCCGGCGCCCAAGCGATTCCAGAGCTCATGGTTATATAAATCCCCTCCACGGAAATCGCGGCCGGTCAAGACCATTACAGAAACCGGTGATATAGTCGCCTCAAGCAGATCGCTGGCCGAGACGAGGGCGGTAGTCGGCCGAGACGAGGGCGGTAGTCCGCCGAGAATGGAGGCGTCGCCTAGACTCTTTTGATCCAGAGCGCGTGAGGCGACCTATCCTTGATAGTCGCCAGATCGCCGCAAGGATTACCAAAAGTGAATTGAACTTTTTTATTTTTTACCTTTCTGGGCCTATTGCAACTTGGATACTGAAGCGAATTTTATTTTTTGTTGCAGTTCAGAAGTCAACACCTGATTCCGTCGAGGCCGGCGAGATCGTGCCCACGCTACCAGATTTATCAATGGAAACTGCGGCGCGGACTGATGCTGAACTCGCACAGGAGGAGCGACCTGCTCAGGAAACGTACACGTTATTAGCGAGAAAGTATGAGGAGGAGTTATGCGAAATTCGGGCCGAATTAAAGAAAAGTAAAGAGCGAGAAAAGATCTTAGAAAACGAGGTCGCCAGTCTTTCATCTGCGCTCGAAGGAGTGAAGAAAGAGAAGAACCGACTAAGCGGAGATGCCAGCCACTACAGAAACAAGTACTTGGTCTTGGCGAGAGAAGGGAAGAGACAAATGAGCGAAGCTGCTGGGATAAGGCCACAACCGTCTTCTCAACCTGTTGCGGGAGAGGGGTCAGCCCCGACGGCGAGCGGGCAGGCCGCGGTGGTCGCCGATCCAACCCCGGCAGGTGTTCCCTTAATTCCGTTCCCACGGGTAGCCAGGGATGTCGCACATATGCACCGCACTTTTAACAATATGCACCACCTAGTTTCTCAACTTTACTGTGAGATCCTGCGAGGGAGCGACCAGGCGGCTCATGTTGGGATGGATGAGGAGGAGCGACCTGCCCCGCGAGACCGCAGAAGGCGCTGAAGCCGAAAAAATTGTTGTATGATTCGATGTTTGAACATCTTGTATAACTGTATTTGTGCTGTGATGCTACTTCTGTTTGTTGTATGATATTATTTTTTAAACTTTGGATACCCTTATTGTTGAACGTAAATTGTGCGGGCTGGCTTTATGCTCGCTTATTTTGTTTACTGGAAAATTGCGGTCCCTGCGGGCCTCCTATGAGTTCGCGATTACTTGTAGATAAAGAGCAGGAAAACAGGGGAGAAGCGAACTGCGCGGACTGCCTTTGAATCCGCAAAGCCTTTAGAATTGTCTGAATTTGCAGGAAAAACAGGGAAGAAGCGAACTGCGCGGACTGAGAAATCGGTCTGGGCGGATTAACTGCTGTCATGTCAGACGGCTTTCTATAAATAGGGTCTTAATCTTCTCTTTGCATAGGAAACAGTTAGAGCTGAAGCCCTGCGGTCTGAAAACATGGTATCCGCGCGTACTGATGCCGCAGTCGCCTTCCATGCTGCCGAACACAAACAAAGCAGGTTAACCGCAGTTGACTTGGAAGCCTTTTTGGAGAAGCACATGGCGGGCTCTCCAGTACTTGCGCGGCTTCCCGAGCATCAGGAGCGATTGAACTTCTCCACAGCCACCCAGCTTGCGGTGCCAATCGATCATTTTGATTGCGGGTTCAAATTCCCCCTGCTTTGGGAGATCGCAGAGATCTTCGAGCACTATGGGGTAGTTCCAGGCCAGCTCGCGCCGAACAGCATGGTCGCCATCAATAGCTACCTTGCTTACCTGCGAGCTGAGAAGGTCGAGTTCTCCTTGAAGATCTTTAGGAAGATTTTCTCTGTTCGCTCTATAACCCCGCAAGGAGACCGCGAGTACAAAGGTATCATCTACTTCTACTGCAGGGGGATGAAAGTTGTGGGTTTGCCGAATAAGATCCACAACTGGACTTCTAGGTATCTTATCTTTGAAGGCGACCTTGGATTCCTTCACACCAACCCGCAGCTGCGCTCAGACGCCGACTTCAAAAGCGTGCGGCTGAATGACACTGAGACCGCCATCGTCAAGTTCCTTGAGGGAGCGAGGCTTGACATTGACTACTACATCCCACTGCTGCCCGGACTGGACGCCGTAAATCGTCTGGAGAGTAAGTCTCGCGACTTTCATTTGTATCCGCCGCGACCTGGAAGTTGCTAATTTTTCCTCTTGCAGCGACCTTGGCGGTACCCGCAAATCTGCCCTTCGCGCCGGCTGGACAGACTCCTACACAAGGAGAAAGGATAAAAGAAATTGCGAGAAAAAGGAAAGAAGATGGAGATCCCGCTGCGAGTTATTCTTCTGATGACAGCTTTAATATTGCGGGCTTCGGCGAAAAGCAGAAGGATCTAAGGGGTAACCCCATGATCCACTGGCATGAGAAGAAAAAATATGTCCGTCTGTCAACGGCTCTTCCCTCCTGGAGGAGCCCTCGCCCATCTCGCCATGCCCATGTCGCCCTCTCTGCCTTGTACGGGAAGCAAAACCTTCGCGAACTGCAGAGTGTGGTTCCTGACGACCTTCCTCTTCTTGCCGCACAAGCCAGTGCAAACTGCACCGTCACCAACCACTATATGGGCAGGCTCACGCGCGAGCTGCTCAAGGAAGATGCGCGGCATAGGAAAGAAAGCAGCTTGCTGAAAGAAAGAAATAAACGACTTGGCGCAAAGATCAACCAATATAAAGTGGACAAGGCTGTAAGTGTCAGTTAGTCGCCGTTTTATCTCGCTTATCTTTCGCGGACTGACATTTTTGGTTTCTTCTCCAGACCGCATTTGAGATAACGAACCCCGACTTCCAGAAGGCTATGTTTCTTTTTGTTAGGGAAAGCGTGGAGGTGGCAATTGAACGCATTATCAGCGAAGGTTATGCGAAAGCAGGGGTGGACTCTATTCCCTTCCTGGAGCTTTTCCCAGAGCTAAAGGACAAGGTTGCCGAATTCGAGCGAGCGGCTAAAGGAAAAGCGGTTTCTGAGGACGACGAGGAGGAGTCCGCTGATAAGGAAGCTCCTGAAGACGCGGCCTCCAGTCAGCAGCAAGGAGGCCAGTCTGACCAATCCTCTAACTCCGACTCTGACGAGAGCAGCACGCGGACAGAACCCTTGGCCGCTTCTCGTTCCAGTGACAGCAGCAGCGGTGAGTCGGGCGGCTATTCGCCTGTGGTGGATGTGGACGGGTTAAGCCCGGAAGAGCCTGCAGACAAGAAGCAGAGGACCGAGTAGAAGGATAAATTATAATTTTTTGTTTTCGATGTAAAAGGGGGCGGACTCTGCGCGAGTCCGCCAGGACATGTATATAATTTTGAATGAATAGAAAAAAAGGATATTTTTGACTTCTGAGATGTTCTGCTTATTTCTCGCTTTTACTTAGAGGTCGCACTTCTCATCAATCTTCGTTATAGCTTTATTGCCTGTTAAAAACTCTGGCTGAAATTGCATAACCACATCTCGCTGCAATATGAACGGGATGCCTTCTTAACGAAGAGAACAAATGATGTGGACTTGGACGAGTTCGGTTTGCAGTCCGCATTTTGCAGAACTTTTCAGTTTTTGCGAGAACCAAGATGACGAAAACCATAATCTGCTAGCTCAAATAACGTGAATAAGCGAACTAGGCGGACTAGGGTTACCGTCCGCAGATATTTGTAATGAATTTTTTCTAAGTAATCATTAAATTATATAAGTTGAATGAATCCTGCGGATTACGCAGATAAGATAAATGGAGTCCGCACTGCATCAATAATAATATCAGAAATGACCCGTAATTCATAACCAAGCGGGTAGGTGCGGCCGGAGCGGCATTGCTTTCCTCACAGGGTCATGAACTACAGAATCAACCCAAGGACCGGCGGACTGGGCGGATAGGATATATGGAGTTCGCACTGCATCAATAATAATATCAGAAATGACCCGTAATTCATAACCAAGCGGGTAGGTGCGGCCGGAGCGTCATTGCTTTCCTCACAGGGTCATGAACTACAGAATCAACCCAAGGATCGGCGGACTGGGCGGATAGGATATATGGAGTTCGCACTGCATCAATAATAATATCAGAAATGACCCGTAATTCATAACCAAGCGGGTAGGTGCGGCCGGAGCGGCATTGCTTTCCTCACAGGGTCATGAACTACAGAATCAACCCAAGGACCGGCGGACTGGGCGGATAGGATATATGGAGTCCGCACTGCATCAATAATAATTAAAGACCCCTGTGAAGAAGAAAGCTGCAGTCTAGAGGCCAAGCGGGTAGGTGCGGCCGGAGCGGCATTGCTTTCCTCACAGGACCTCAAGATCTGCAGACTCAACAACCCAATTCACTGCCCTCTTGCCTGGAGTACAGTCTAAGTCGATCTCTCGGGCAGGTGCGGCCGGAGCGGCATTTCTTTCCTTTGAGATCGACAAGACTGTGGGTCTCCTGCAGGCACTGCTTGAGGGTACCAAGGAGTGTTCGAGGGTTATAACCTTAAGATGATCTGGGGGTAGGTGCGGCCGGAGCGGCATTGCTTTCCCCGCGCGATCATCTGGGTTTTAACGATATCCCTTAAGTGGCGTGGTAGAGCTGACCACCACTCTGCTCCACCATAATGCAGAAGTGGGGTTAGGTACTAGCCGGGATCCGAAATCCAGTATCCTGCCGCACTAGAGTTGGTAGGCTCCCACTACACGGTGCGAAATCTCCCCGCAACACGTGGTCTTCGTGGTGTTACGCTGACACCAACGGTTCTAGGGGAGGTTTTTGCTGAACTCGGCGATAACTCCTGGCATTAAGCAACTGTCGGGAGTTGCTCGAGGAGGTAAGAGAGAAAAAGGCACTTGAAGAAGTGTTAGTATGAGTATTTAGACAAATATCAATTTTGAGAGATTCGTATAACATAGAAGGGAGAGTTCAGAAATAGAACCGTTTAGAGTTGTCCTTGCTCAATATATTAACTGTCAACACTTGAAACACAAAGACACTTGATGAAGCGTTAGCAAGGAACTTTCATTAATAATGAACCTCTTAAAAAGTTTACATAAGAAGGAAAGAAAAGAAGTTCAGGAATAGAACCGCTTTAGGTCGTCTCCACTCCACGTGTGCGGCATATCTTCTCCTTCGAATGTTTGTAACCGGTAGGCTCCATTCTCAAGTGCTTCCTTAATAATGAATGGTCCCGCCCAACTAGGATTAAGCTTCCCAACTGAGCTGGCTCTTGCAGCAGCGTCGACCTTTTTAAGAACTAGATCTCCCACTTGAAAGTGTTTGATCCTTACATTCTTATCGAAGTAACGGGCCATTCTTCTTTTAACTTCTTCTTGCCTGATGACAGCCTTGTCTCTAACCTCTTCAACATATTCCAAACTGAACCTCATCTCCTCGCTGTTCAGATCAAGCCAATCCTCCGTACATTGCCTAGCAAGCATCACTCTAGGTGACAGAACTTCAAACTCAACAGGAATTAATGCTTCGGACCCGTGAGAAAGCTTGAACGGGGTTTCCCCTGTTGCAGATGAAGGCGTTGTTCTCAGGGTCCAGAGAACTGAGGGAAGTTGATCAACCCAACTGCCCTTGAGATTTTGAACTTTCTTCTTAAGCAGGTTGAGGATTTGCTTATTAGCTGCTTCTACTTGACCATTGCTTCTGGGATGATGAACGGATGCAAAGCGCAGCTCTGTTCCGATCTGTCTGCAAAAGTCTATCATCTCTGCATTATTGAACTGTGGTCCATTATCAGTGATTATTGCCATAGGGATTCCATGCCGGCAGACTATCTCCCCCCAAATAAAATTCCTCACGACCTGGGTTGTTGTCTTTGCCAGTGCTTTAGCCTCAATCCACTTACTGAAGTAGTCGATCATAACTATAATGAAACTCCGCTGCCAACTTGCCATGGGAAAAGGACCAATGAGATCCATTCCCCAAACAGCAAAGGGCCAAGGGGTTGCAATCGATCTGAGAGATTGAGCTGCTTGATGTTGAAGAGGAGCGAATTTCTGGCATTGAACACATTTTCTCACATAGGTCTCCGAATCTTTCTTCATTGTAGGCCAGAAGTAACCTTGTCGCAGGATCCTTTTTTCCAATGTCCTTGCTCCCGAGTGACTCCCGCACTCGCCAGAATGCACTTCTCGAAGAACAGTAGGAATTTCACTTTCTGAGACACATCTTGCCATTGTAGACAAGAAGGTTTTTCTATAGAGAATATCGGATATCAAGTAATAATGTGCTGCTTTCAACCTGAATTTCTTCTTATCTTTTACCGACTGATGCAGGTTCCCAGTCGATAGGTAGAGAACGAATGGGTCCATTTAAGAGGAACACTGATCGATTTGCATTAACCCCTCCTCCTCCACTGCTGGGTGAAAAAGTTCAGAGATTGTCCCTCCTGACGGGAGCCCATATTTGGCAAGAACGTCAGCCTCCTCATTTTCTGCCCTCGGAATGTGCTCAATAGTAAAACTTTTGAACCAGCCGACCTCAACTTTTACCAGCGCAAGATACTTTTTCAACACTGGCTCCCTGGTCTCGAAGTTACCAAGAACTTGTGAAGCCATTACCAGAGAATCAGTCTTAATATGGACATGATCAATTCCGAGCTCTCTTGCAAGCCTCAAGCCGGCCAATAAAGCTTCATACTCTGCCTGATTGTTAGTCACTGGAAAATAGAACTTGATGGCCTGCTCAAGCTTGACGCCATTCGGGTTTATCAAAACCACCCCTGCCCCTGAAGAGTTTCTTCCAGAAGCTCCATCCACATAGATGGTCCAAGCTAAAAGAGATCTTGCTGCCTGATCCGAGCTGGATTCTGTTGTGTCAATTAGAAAATCTGCAAGTACCTGTGCCTTGATAGCTGTCCTGGGCACATAGGAAATTTCAAACTCGCTCAGCTCAATTGCCCACTTAGCTAGCCTGCTTGAATGCTCTGGTTTCTCTAGCACATTCTTCAAAGGTTGATCAGTAACCACCTGAATTGAATGAGCCTGGAAATATGGACGGAGTCTGCGGGCAGACATAACCAATGCCAAAGCTAGCTTCTCAAGGATGGGGTACCTTGCCTCTGCTTCTTTCAGAATGTGACTGACATAGTAAACGGGGAACTGCCTCCTGCTCTCTTCTCGGACCAGGACGGAACTAACTGCCTCGGGACCAACCCCCAGGTATAGGAACAACATCTCCCCTGCTCGGGGGCTTTGGAGTAAAGGTGTCGAGGTTAGCTGCTTTTTCAACTGCTCGAAGGCCAAAGAACACTCTTCTGTCCATTGGAACTTGGACGCTCCCCGAAGAGTCTTAAAGAACGGTGCACTTTTATCCCCAACTCGAGAGATGAATCTCCCGAGTCCTGCCAACCTCCCCCCCCAACTGCTGAACCTCTTTTGGAGAACGGGGAGGAGCCATATCAAGGATGGCTTTGACCTTATCTGGATTGGGAGCAAGACCCTCAGGAGTAAGGAGATGGCCGAGAAACTTCCCCTTACTTGCCCCGAAGATGCATTTTAACGGGTTAAGCTTTATTTTGTGCCCTCGCAGAGTGGAAAAGGTCTCTGCTAGATCTATCAAGTGTTGTGGAAGAGACCTACTCTTAATCAAAAGGTCATCCACATACACTTCGAGGTTTCTACTTTTTTGCTCTTTAAACACATGGTCCATCATGCATTGATAAGTCGCGCCAGCATTTTTAAGCCCAAAGGGCATTACAAGATAACAATAGCAACCATCATTAGTGATGAACGATGTGCGAGGGATGTCAGGTTTGTGCATTCTTATTTGGTGATAACCAGAGAACGCATCTAGAAAGCTCATAAACGGATACCCTACCGCAGAATCAACTAATAAATTTATCCGAGGCAAGGGGTAGAAATCTTTCGGGCATGCTTTATTCAAACGGGTGAAATCTACACACATACGCCACTTCCCCCCAGGTTTCTTAACCATTACAACATTTGAGACCCACTCGGGATATTGAATCTCTTGAATGAAGCGCGCTTTGAGGAGTTTGGCAACCTCCTCTCTGATGGGCTCTGCTAACTTGACAGCTACATCCCTCTTCTTCTGCTGGACGGGCTTGGCAGCTGGATCAACATTGAGATGATGACAAGCCACGTCAGGATCCACCCCTGGCATGTCCTCCGCTGACCAAGCGAAGACATCCAGATTCTTCAACAGGCAAGATATCAACTCCACCTTCTGATCTTCTGGCAACTCGGAGTTGATGGAGAGCTTTCTTTCTTCCCCTTCTGCAATGGGGACTTCTTGCAACACCTGGGCAGGTTC